>OX424563.1:38889062-39432889 GCA_949152475.1 Terebella lapidaria
CAATGGACATGTGACGCTCCACCGTATGATGGACATGCAAGGCTCCACTGTACAATGGACATGTGACACTCCACCGTACGATGGACATGCGACGCTCTACCGTAGGATGGACTAGCGAAGCTCCACCGTAAGATGGACATGTGACGCTCCACAGTACGATGGACATCTGACGCTCCACCGTACGATGGACATGCTATTCTCCAGCGTACGATAGACATGTGACACTCCACCGTACGATGGACATGGGACGCTCCACCGTATAATGGACATGTGACGCTCCACCGTACGATGGACATACGAGGCTCCATCGTAAGATGGACATGTGACGCTCCACTGTACAATGGACATGTGACGCTCCACCGTATGATGGACATGCAAGGCTCCACTGTACAATGGACATGTGACACTCCACCGTACGATGGACATGCGACGCTCTACCGTAGGATGGACTAGCGAAGCTCCACCGTAAGATGGACATGTGACGCTCCACAGTACGATGGACATCTGACGCTCCACCGTACGATGGACATGCTATGCTCCAGCGTACGATAGACATGTGACGCTCCACCGTACGATGGACATGGGACGCTCCACCGTATAATGGACATGTGACGCTCCACCGTACGATGGACATGAGACGCTCCACCGTATATGGACATGTGACGCTCCACCGTACGATGGACATGTGACGCTCCACTGTATGATGGACATGCAAAGCTCCACTGTACGATGGACATGTGACGCTCCACCGTACGATGGACATACGAGGCTCCATTGTAAGATGGACATGTGACACTCCCTGTACGATGGACATGCGACGCTCCACTGTACGATGGACATGTTACGCTCCACCGTACGATGGACATGCGACGCTCCATCGTACGATGGACATGGGATGCTCCACCGTATGATGGACATGTGACACTCCGCTGTACGATGGACATGCGACGCTCCACTGTACGATGGACATGTTACGCTCCACCGTACGATGGACATGCGACGCTCCATCGTACGATGGACATGGGATGCTCCACCGTATGATGGACATGTGACACTCCACTGTACGATGGATATGCGATGCTCCACCGTACGATGGACATGTGATGTTCCACCGTACGATGGACATCTGACGCTCCACCGTAGGATGGACATGTGACGCTCCACCGTACGATGGACATGTGATGCTCCACCGTACGATGGACATGGGATGCTCCATCGTACGATGGACAGGTGATGCTCCACCATACGATGGACATGCTATGCTCCACCGTACGATGGACATTTGACGCTCCACCGTACGATGGACATGAGACGCTCCACCGTACGATCGACATGCGATGCTTCACAGTACGATTGACATGTGATGCTCCACTGTACGATGGACATCTAACGCTCCACCATACGATGGACATGAGATGCTCCACCGTACGATGGACATGTGACGCTCCACCGAATGATGGACATGCGAGGTTCCACCGTAAGATGGACATGTGACGCTCCATCGTACGATAGACATGCGATGCTCCACCGTACGATGGACATGTGATGCTCCACTGTACAATGGACATGTGACGCTCCATCGTATGATGGACATGCAAGGCTCCACTGTACCATGGACATGTGACACTCCACCGTACGATGGACATGCGACGCTCTACCGTAGGATGGACTAGCGAAGCTCCACCGTAAGATGGACATGTGACGCTCCACCGTACGATGGACATCTGACGCTCCACCGTACGATGGACATGCTATGCTCCAGCGTACGATAGACATGTGACGCTCCACCGTACGATGGACATGGGACGCTACACCATATAATGGACATGTGACGCTCCACCGTACGATGGACATGAGACGCTCCACCGTATATGGACATGTGACGCTCCACCGTACGATGGACATGTGACGCTCCACTGTATGATGGACATGCAAAGCTCCACTGTACGATGGACATGTGACGCTCCACCGTACGATGGACATACGAGGCTCCACCGTAAGATGGACATGTGACGCTCCACTGTACAATGGACATGTGACGCTCCACCGTATGATGGACATGCAAGGCTCCACTGTACAATGGACATGGGACGCTCCACCGAATGATGGACATGCGAGGCTCCACCATAAGATGGACATGTGACGCTCCACCGTACGATGGACATGCGACGCTCCACCGTACGATGGACATGTGACGCTCCACCGAAGGATGGATATGTGATGCTCCACCGAAGGATGGACATGCGAGGCTCCACTGTAAGATGGACATGTTATGCTCCACCGTACGATGGACATGCGACGCTCCATCGTACGATGGACATGGGATGCTCCACCGTATGATGGACATGTGACACTCCACTGTATGATGGATATGCGATGCTCCACTGTACGATGGACATGTGATGTTCCACCGTACGATGGACATCTGACGCTCCACCGTAGGATGGACATGTGACGCTCCACCGTACGATGGACATGTGATGCTCCACCGTACGATGGACATGGGATGCTCCATCGTACGATGGACATGTGATGCTCCACCATACGATGGACATGCTATGCTCTACCATACGATGGACATGTGACGCTCCACCGTACGATGGACATGAGACGCTCCACCGTACGATCGACATGCGATGTTTCACAGTACGATTGACATGTGATGCTCCACTGTACGATGGACATCTAACGCTCCACCATACGATGGACATGAGATGCTCCACCGTACGATGGACATGTGACGCTCCACCGAATGATGGACATGCGAGGTTCCACCGTAAGATGGACATGTGACGCTCCACCGTACGATAGACATGCGATGCTCCACCGTACGATGGACATGTGACGCTCCACTGTACAATGGACATGTGACGCTCCACCGTATGATGGACATGCAAGGCTCCACTGTACAATGGACATGTGACACTCCACCGTACGATGGACATGCGACGCTCTACCGTAGGATGGACTAGCGAAGCTCCACCGTACGATGGACATGTGACGCTCCACTGTACAATGGACATGTGACGCTCCACCGTATGATGGACATGCAAGGCTCCACTGTACAATGGACATGTGACACTCCACCGTACGATGGACATGCGACGCTCTACCGTAGGATGGACTAGCGAAGCTCCACCGTAAGATGGACATCTGACGCTCCACCGTACGATGGACATGTGATGCTCCACTGTACGATGGACATGTGATGCTCCACCGTATGATGGACATGGGACGCTCCAATGTACGATGGACATGCGACGCTCCACTGTACGATGGACATGCGATGCTCCACTGTACGACGGACATGTGACGCTCCACCTTACGATGGACATCTGACGCTCCACTGTACGATCGGCATGTGATGCTCCACTGTACAATGCACATGTGACGCTCCACCGTATGATGGACATGCAAGGCTCCACTGTACAATGGACATGTGACACTCCACCGTACGATGGACATGCGACGCTCTACCGTAGGATGGACTAGCGAAGCTCCACCGTAAGATGGACATGTGACGCTCCACAGTACGATGGACATCTGACGCTCCACCGTACGATGGACATGCTATTCTCCAGCGTACGATAGACATGTGACACTCCACCGTACGATGGACATGGGACGCTCCACCGTATAATGGACATGTGACGCTCCACCGTACGATGGACATACGAGGCTCCATCGTAAGATGGACATGTGACGCTCCACTGTACAATGGACATGTGACGCTCCACCGTATGATGGACATGCAAGGCTCCACTGTACAATGGACATGTGACACTCCACCGTACGATGGACATGCGACGCTCTACCGTAGGATGGACTAGCGAAGCTCCACCGTAAGATGGACATGTGACGCTCCACAGTACGATGGACATCTGACGCTCCACCGTACGATGGACATGCTATGCTCCAGCGTACGATAGACATGTGACGCTCCACCGTACGATGGACATGGGACGCTCCACCGTATAATGGACATGTGACGCTCCACCGTACGATGGACATGAGACGCTCCACCGTATATGGACATGTGACGCTCCACCGTACGATGGACATGTGACGCTCCACTGTATGATGGACATGCAAAGCTCCACTGTACGATGGACATGTGACGCTCCACCGTACGATGGACATACGAGGCTCCATTGTAAGATGGACATGTGACACTCCCTGTACGATGGACATGCGACGCTCCACTGTACGATGGACATGTTACGCTCCACCGTACGATGGACATGCGACGCTCCATCGTACGATGGACATGGGATGCTCCACCGTATGATGGACATGTGACACTCCGCTGTACGATGGACATGCGACGCTCCACTGTACGATGGACATGTTACGCTCCACCGTACGATGGACATGCGACGCTCCATCGTACGATGGACATGGGATGCTCCACCGTATGATGGACATGTGACACTCCACTGTACGATGGATATGCGATGCTCCACCGTACGATGGACATGTGATGTTCCACCGTACGATGGACATCTGACGCTCCACCGTAGGATGGACATGTGACGCTCCACCGTACGATGGACATGTGATGCTCCACCGTACGATGGACATGGGATGCTCCATCGTACGATGGACAGGTGATGCTCCACCATACGATGGACATGCTATGCTCCACCGTACGATGGACATTTGACGCTCCACCGTACGATGGACATGAGACGCTCCACCGTACGATCGACATGCGATGCTTCACAGTACGATTGACATGTGATGCTCCACTGTACGATGGACATCTAACGCTCCACCATACGATGGACATGAGATGCTCCACCGTACGATGGACATGTGACGCTCCACCGAATGATGGACATGCGAGGTTCCACCGTAAGATGGACATGTGACGCTCCATCGTACGATAGACATGCGATGCTCCACCGTACGATGGACATGTGATGCTCCACTGTACAATGGACATGTGACGCTCCATCGTATGATGGACATGCAAGGCTCCACTGTACCATGGACATGTGACACTCCACCGTACGATGGACATGCGACGCTCTACCGTAGGATGGACTAGCGAAGCTCCACCGTAAGATGGACATGTGACGCTCCACCGTACGATGGACATCTGACGCTCCACCGTACGATGGACATGCTATGCTCCAGCGTACGATAGACATGTGACGCTCCACCGTACGATGGACATGGGACGCTACACCATATAATGGACATGTGACGCTCCACCGTACGATGGACATGAGACGCTCCACCGTATATGGACATGTGACGCTCCACCGTACGATGGACATGTGACGCTCCACTGTATGATGGACATGCAAAGCTCCACTGTACGATGGACATGTGACGCTCCACCGTACGATGGACATACGAGGCTCCACCGTAAGATGGACATGTGACGCTCCACTGTACAATGGACATGTGACGCTCCACCGTATGATGGACATGCAAGGCTCCACTGTACAATGGACATGGGACGCTCCACCGAATGATGGACATGCGAGGCTCCACCATAAGATGGACATGTGACGCTCCACCGTACGATGGACATGCGACGCTCCACCGTACGATGGACATGTGACGCTCCACCGAAGGATGGATATGTGATGCTCCACCGAAGGATGGACATGCGAGGCTCCACTGTAAGATGGACATGTTATGCTCCACCGTACGATGGACATGCGACGCTCCATCGTACGATGGACATGGGATGCTCCACCGTATGATGGACATGTGACACTCCACTGTATGATGGATATGCGATGCTCCACTGTACGATGGACATGTGATGTTCCACCGTACGATGGACATCTGACGCTCCACCGTAGGATGGACATGTGACGCTCCACCGTACGATGGACATGTGATGCTCCACCGTACGATGGACATGGGATGCTCCATCGTACGATGGACATGTGATGCTCCACCATACGATGGACATGCTATGCTCTACCATACGATGGACATGTGACGCTCCACCGTACGATGGACATGAGACGCTCCACCGTACGATCGACATGCGATGTTTCACAGTACGATTGACATGTGATGCTCCACTGTACGATGGACATCTAACGCTCCACCATACGATGGACATGAGATGCTCCACCGTACGATGGACATGTGACGCTCCACCGAATGATGGACATGCGAGGTTCCACCGTAAGATGGACATGTGACGCTCCACCGTACGATAGACATGCGATGCTCCACCGTACGATGGACATGTGACGCTCCACTGTACAATGGACATGTGACGCTCCACCGTATGATGGACATGCAAGGCTCCACTGTACAATGGACATGTGACACTCCACCGTACGATGGACATGCGACGCTCTACCGTAGGATGGACTAGCGAAGCTCCACCGTACGATGGACATGTGACGCTCCACTGTACAATGGACATGTGACGCTCCACCGTATGATGGACATGCAAGGCTCCACTGTACAATGGACATGTGACACTCCACCGTACGATGGACATGCGACGCTCTACCGTAGGATGGACTAGCGAAGCTCCACCGTAAGATGGACATCTGACGCTCCACCGTACGATGGACATGTGATGCTCCACTGTACGATGGACATGTGATGCTCCACCGTATGATGGACATGGGACGCTCCAATGTACGATGGACATGCGACGCTCCACTGTACGATGGACATGCGATGCTCCACTGTACGACGGACATGTGACGCTCCACCTTACGATGGACATCTGACGCTCCACTGTACGATCGGCATGTGATGCTCCACTGTACAATGCACATGTGACGCTCCACCGTATGATGGACATGCAAGGCTCCACTGTACAATGGACATGTGACACTCCACCGTACGATGGACATGCGACGCTCTACCGTAGGATGGACTAGCGAAGCTCCACCGTAAGATGGACATGTGACGCTCCACAGTACGATGGACATCTGACGCTCCACCGTACGATGGACATGTGATGCTCCACTGTACGATGGACATGTGACGCTCCACCGTACGATGGACATGGGACGCTCCAATGTACGATGGACATGCGACGCTCCACTGTACGATGGACATGCGATGCTCCACTGTACGACGGACATGTGACGCTCCACTGTATGATGGACATGCGAGGTTCCACCGTACGATGGACATGGGATGCTCCATCGTACGATGGACATGTGACGCTCCACTGTACGATGGACATGTGACGCTCCACCGTACGATGGACATGGGACGCTCCAATGTACGATGGACATGCGACGCTCCACTGTACGATGGACATGCGATGCTCCACCGTACGATGGACATGTGACGCTCCACCGTATGATGGACATGGGACGCTCCACCGTACAATGGACATGTGACGCTCCATCGTACGATGGACATGTGACGCTATACTGAATGATGGACATGCGAGGCTCCACCGTAAGATGGACATGTGACGCTCCACCGTATGATGGACATGCGACGCTCAATCGTACGATGGACATGGGATGCTCCACCGTATGATGGACATGTGACGCTCCACCGTACGATGGACATGTGACGCTCCAATGTATGATGGACATGTGACGCTCCACCGTACGATGGACATGTGACGCTCCACTGTATGATGGAAATGCAAAGCTCCACTGTACGATGGACATGTGACGCTCCACCGTACGATGGACATACGAGGCTCCATCGTAAGATGGACATGTGACGCTCCACTGTACAATGGACATGTGACGCTCCACCGTATGATGGACATGCAAGGCTCCACTGTACAATGGACATGTGACACTCCACCGTACGATGGACATGCGACGCTCTACCGTAGGATGGACTAGCGAAGCTCCACCGTAAGATGGACATGTGACGCTCCACAGTACGATGGACATCTGACGCTCCACCGTACGATGGACATGCTATGCTCCAGCGTACGATAGACATGTGACGCTCCACCGTACGATGGACATGGGACGCTCCACCGTATAATGGACATGTGACGCTCCACCGTACGATGGACATGAGACGCTCCACCGTATATGGACATGTGACGCTCCACCGTACGATGGACATGTGACGCTCCACTGTATGATGGACATGCAAAGCTCCACTGTACGATGGACATGTGACGCTCCACCGTACGATGGACATACGAGGCTCCACCGTAAGATGGACATGTGACGCTCCACCGTACGATAGACATGCGATGCTCCACCGTACGATGGACATGTGATGCTCCACTGTACAATGGACATGTGACGCTCCACCGTATGATGGACATGCAAGGCTCCACTGTACAATGGACATGTGACACTCCACCGTACGATGGACATGCGACGCTCTACCGTAGGATGGACTAGCGAAGCTCCACCGTAAGATGGACATGTGACGCTCCACCGTACGATGGACATCTGACGCTCCACCGTACGATGGACCTGCTATGCTCCAGCGTACGATAGACATGTGACGCTCCACCGTACGATGGACATGCGACGCTCTACCGTAGGATGGACTAGCGAAGCTCCACCGTAAGATGGACATGTGACGCTCCACCGTACGATGGACATCTGACGCTCCACCGTACGATGGACATGCTATGCTCCAGCGTACGATAGACATGTGACGCTCCACCGTACGATGGACATGGGACGCTCCACCGTATAATGGACATGTGACGCTCCACCGTACGATGGACATGACACGCTCCACCGTATATGGACATGTGACGCTCCACCGTACGATGGACATGTGACGCTCCACTGTATGATGGACATGCAAAGCTCCACTGTACGATGGACATGTGACGCTCCACCGTACGATGGACATACGAGGCTCCACCGTAAGATGGACATGTGACGCTCCACTGTACAATGGACATGTGACGCTCCACCGTATGATGGACATGCAAGGCTCCACTGTACAATGGACATGGGACGCTCCACCGAATGATGGACATGCGAGGCTCCACCATAAGATGGACATGTGACGCTCCACCGTACGATGGACATGCGACGCTCCACCGTACGATGGACATGGGATGCTCCATCGTACGATGGACATGTGATGCTCCACCATACGATGGACATGCTATGCTCTACCATACGATGGACATGTGACGCTCCACCGTACGATGGACATGAGACGCTCCACCGTACGATCGACATGCGATGTTTCACAGTACGATTGACATGTGATGCTCCACTGTACGATGGACATCTCACGCTCCACCATACGATGGACATGAGATGCTCCACCGTACGATGGACATGTGACGCTCCACCGAATGATGGACATGCGAGGTTCCACCGTAAGATGGACATGTGACGCTCCACCGTACGATAGACATGCGAGGCTCCACCGTACGATGGACATGTGACGCTCCACTGTACAATGGACATGTGACGCTCCACCGTATGATGGACATGCAAGGCTCCACTGTACAATGGACATGTGACACTCCACCGTACGATGGACATGCGACGCTCTACCGTAGGATGGACTAGCGAAGCTCCACCGTACGATGGACATGTGATGCTCCACTGTACAATGGACATGTGACGCTCCACCGTATGATGGACATGCAAGGCTCCACTGTACAATGGACATGTGACACTCCACCGTACGATGGACATGCGACGCTCTACCGTAGGATGGACTAGCGAAGCTCCACCGTAAGATGGACATCTGACGCTCCACCGTACGATGGACATGTGATGCTCCACTGTACGATGGACATGTGACGCTCCACCGTACGATGGACATGCGACGCTCTACCGTAGGATGGACTAGCGAAGCTCCACCGTAAGATGGACATGTGACGCTCCACAGTACGATGGACATCTGACGCTCCACCGTACGATGGACATGTGATGCTCCACTGTACGATGGACATGTGACGCTCCACCGTACGATGGACATGGGACGCTCCAATGTACGATGGACATGCGACGCTCCACTGTACGATGGACATGCGATGCTCCACTGTACGACGGACATGTGACGCTCCACTGTATGATGGACATGCAAGGTTCCACCGTACGATGGACATGGGATGCTCCATCGTACGATGGACATGTGACGCTCCACCGTACGATCGACATGCGATGCTCCACCGTACGATGGACATGTGATGCTCCATCGTACGATGGACATCTGACGCTCCACCGTACGATGGACATGCTATGCTCCACCGTACGATGGACATGTGACGCTCCACCGTACGATGGACATGGGACGCTCCACCGTACAATGGACATGTGACGCTCCATCGTACGATGGACATGTGACGCTATACTGAATGATGGACATGCGAGGCTCCACCGTAAGATGGACATGTGACGCTCCACCGTATGATGGACATGCGACGCTCAATCGTACGATGGACATGGGATGCTCCACCGTATGATGGACATGTGACGCTCCACCGTACGATGGACATGTGACGCTCCAATGTATGATGGACATGTGACGCTCCACCGTACGATGGACATGTGACGCTCCACTGTATGATGGAAATGCAAAGCTCCACTGTACGATGGACATGTGACGCTCCACCGTACGATGGACATACGAGGCTCCATCGTAAGATGGACATGTGACGCTCCACTGTACAATGGACATGTGACGCTCCACCGTATGATGGACATGCAAGGCTCCACTGTACAATGGACATGTGACACTCCACCGTACGATGGACATGCGACGCTCTACCGTAGGATGGACTAGCGAAGCTCCACCGTAAGATGGACATGTGACGCTCCACAGTACGATGGACATCTGACGCTCCACCGTACGATGGACATGCTATTCTCCAGCGTACGATAGACATGTGACACTCCACCGTACGATGGACATGGGACGCTCCACCGTATAATGGACATGTGACGCTCCACCGTACGATGGACATGAGACGCTCCACCGTATATGGACATGTGACGCTCCACCGTACGATGGACATGTGACGCTCCACTGTATGATGGACATGCAAAGCTCCACTGTACGATGGACATGTGACGCTCCACCGTACGATGGACATACGAGGCTCCAGCGTAAGATGGACATGTGACGCTCCACCGTACGATAGACATGCGATGCTCCACCGTACGATGGACATGTGATGCTCCACTGTACAATGGACATGTGACGCTCCACCGTATGATGGACATGCAAGGCTCCACTGTACAATGGACATGTGACACTCCACCGTACGATGGACATCTGACGCCCCACCGTACGATGGACCTGCTATGCTCCAGCGTACGATAGACATGTGACGCTCCACCGTACGATGGACATGCGACGCTCTACCGTAGGATGGACTAGCGAAGCTCCACTGTAAGATGGACATGTGACGCTCCACCGTACGATGGACATCTGACGCTCCACCGTACGATGGACATGCTATGCTCCAGCGTACGATAGACATGTGACGCTCCACCGTACGATGGACATGGGACGCTCCACCGTATAATGGACATGTGACGCTCCATCGTACGATGGACATGAGACGCTCCACCGTATATGGACATGTGACGCTCCACCGTACGATGGACATGTGACGCTCCACTGTATGATGGACATGCAAAGCTCCACTGTACGATGGACATGTGACGCTCCACCGTATATGGACATGTGACGCTCCACCGTACGATGGACATGTGACGCTCCACTGTATGATGGACATGCAAAGCTCCACTGTACGATGGACATGTGACGCTCCACCGTACGATGGACATACGAGGCTCCACCGTAAGATGGACATGTGACGCTCCACTGTACAATGGACATGTGACGCTCCACCGTATGATGGACATGCAAGGCTCCACTGTACAATGGACATGGGACGCTATACCGAATGATGGACATGCGAGGCTCCACCATAAGATGGACATGTGACGCTCCACCGTACGATGGACATGCGACGCTCCACCGTACGATGGACATGTGACGCTCCACCGAAGGATGGACATGTGATGCTCCACCGAAGGATGGACATGCGAGGCTCCACTGTAAGATGGACATGTTATGCTCCACCGTACGATGGACATGCGACGCTCCATCGTACGATGGACATGGGATGCTCCACCGTATGATGGACATGTGACACTCCACTGTACGATGGATATGCGATGCTCCACCGTACGATGGACATGTGATGTTCCACCGTACGATGGACATCTGACGCTCCACCGTAGGATGGACATGTGACGCTCCACCGTACGATGGACATGTGATGCTCCACCGTACGATGGACATGGGATGCTCCATCGTACGATGGACATGTGATGCTCCACCATACGATGGACATGCTATGCTCTACCATACGATGGACATGTGACGCTCCACCGTACGATGGACATGAGACGCTCCACCGTACGATCGACATGCGATGTTTCACAGTACGATTGACATGTGATGCTCCACTGTACGATGGACATCTAACGCTCCACCATACGATGGACATGAGATGCTCCACCGTACGATGGACATGTGACGCTCCACCGAATGATGGACATGCGAGGTTCCACCGTAAGATGGACATGTGACGCTCCACCGTACGATAGACATGCGAGGCTCCACCGTACGATGGACATGTGACGCTCCACTGTACTATGGACATGTGACGCTCCACCGTATGATGGACATGCAAGGCTCCACTGTACAATGGACATGTGACACTCCACCGTACGATGGACATGCGACGCTCTACCGTAGGATGGACTAGCGAAGCTCCACCGTACGATGGACATGTGACGCTCCACTGTACAATGGACATGTGACGCTCCACCGTATGATGGACATGCAAGGCTCCACTGTACAATGGACATGTGACACTCCACCGTACGATGGACATGCGACGCTCTACCGTAGGATGGACTAGTGAAGCTCCACCGTAAGATGGACATCTGACGCTCCACCGTACGATGGACATGTGATGCTCCACTGTACGATGGACATGTGATGCTCCACCGTATGATGGACATGGGACGCTCCACCGTACGATCGACATGCGATGCTTCACAGTACGATTGACATGTGATGCTCCACTGTACGATGGACATCTAACGCTCCACCATACGATGGACATGAGATGCTCCACCGTACGATGGACATGTGACGCTCCACCGAATGATGGACATGCGAGGTTCCACCGTAAGATGGACATGTGACGCTCCATCGTACGATAGACATGCGATGCTCCACCGTACGATGGACATGTGATGCTCCACCGTATGATGGACATGTGACGCTCCACCGTATGATGGACATGCAAGGCTCCACTGTACCATGGACATGTGACACTCCACCGTACGATGGACATGCGACGCTCTACCGTAGGATGGACTAGCGAAGCTCCACCGTAAGATGGACATGTGACGCTCCACCGTACGATGGACATCTGACGCTCCACCGTACGATGGACATGCTATGCTCCAGCGTACGATAGACATGTGACGCTCCACCGTACGATGGACATGGGACGCTACACCATATAATGGACATGTGACGCTCCACCGTACGATGGACATGAGACGCTCCACCATATATGGACATGTGACGCTCCACCGTACGATGGACATGTGACGCTCCACTGTATGATGGACATGCAAAGCTCCACTGTACGATGGACATGTGACGCTCCACCGTACGATGGACATACGAGGCTCCACCGTAAGATGGACATGTGACGCTCCACTGTACAATGGACATGTGACGCTCCACCGTATGATGGACATGCAAGGCTCCACTGTACAATGGACATGGGACGCTCCACCGAATGATGGACATGCGAGGCTCCACCATAAGATGGACATGTGACGCTCCACCGTACGATGGACATGCGACGCTCCACCGTACGATGGACATGTGACGCTCCACCGAAGGATGGACATGTGATGCTCCACCGAAGGATGGACATGCGAGGCTCCACTGTAAGATGGACATGTTATGCTCCACCGTACGATGGACATGCGACGCTCCATCGTACGATGGACATGGGATGCTCCACCGTATGATGGACATGTGACACTCCACTGTATGATGGATATGCGATGCTCCACTGTACGATGGACATGTGATGTTCCACCGTACGATGGACATCTGACGCTCCACCGTAGGATGGACATGTGACGCTCCACCGTACGATGGACATGTGATGCTCCACCGTACGATGGACATGGGATGCTCCATCGTACGATGGACATGTGATGCTCCACCATACGATGGACATGCTATGCTCTACCATACGATGGACATGTGACGCTCCACCGTACGATGGACATGAGACGCTCCACCGTACGATCGACATGCGATGTTTCACAGTACGATTGACATGTGATGCTCCACTGTACGATGGACATCTAACGCTCCACCATACGATGGACATGAGATGCTCCACCGTACGATGGACATGTGACGCTCCACCGAATGATGGACATGCGAGGTTCCACCGTAAGATGGACATGTGACGCTCCACCGTACGATAGACATGCGATGCTCCACCGTACGATGGACATGTGACGCTCCACTGTACAATGGACATGTGACGCTCCACCGTATGATGGACATGCAAGGCTCCACTGTACAATGGACATGTGACACTCCACCGTACGATGGACATGCGACGCTCTACCGTAGGATGGACTAGCGAAGCTCCACCGTACGATGGACATGTGACGCTCCACTGTACAATGGACATGTGACGCTCCACCGTATGATGGACATGCAAGGCTCCACTGTACAATGGACATGTGACACTCCACCGTACGATGGACATGCGACGCTCTACCGTAGGATGGACTAGCGAAGCTCCACCGTAAGATGGACATCTGACGCTCCACCGTACGATGGACATGTGATGCTCCACTGTACGATGGACATGTGATGCTCCACCGTATGATGGACATGGGACGCTCCAATGTACGATGGACATGCGACGCTCCACTGTACGATGGACATGCGATGCTCCACTGTACGACGGACATGTGACGCTCCACCTTACGATGGACATCTGACGCTCCACTGTACGATCGGCATGTGATGCTCCACTGTACAATGCACATGTGACGCTCCACCGTATGATGGACATGCAAGGCTCCACTGTACAATGGACATGTGACACTCCACCGTACGATGGACATGCGACGCTCTACCGTAGGATGGACTAGCGAAGCTCCACCGTAAGATGGACATGTGACGCTCCACAGTACGATGGACATCTGACGCTCCACCGTACGATGGACATGTGATGCTCCACTGTACGATGGACATGTGACGCTCCACCGTACGATGGACATGGGACGCTCCAATGTACGATGGACATGCGACGCTCCACTGTACGATGGACATGCGATGCTCCACTGTACGACGGACATGTGACGCTCCACTGTATGATGGACATGCGAGGTTCCACCGTACGATGGACATGGGATGCTCCATCGTACGATGGACATGTGACGCTCCACCGTACGATCGACATGCGATGCTCCACCGTACGATGGACATGTGATGCTCCATCGTACGATGGACATCTGACGCTCCACCGTACGATGGACATGCTATGCTCCACCGTACGATGGACATGTGACGCTCCACCGTATGATGGACATGGGACGCTCCACCGTACAATGGACATGTGACGCTCCATCGTACGATGGACATGTGACGCTATACTGAATGATGGACATGCGAGGCTCCACCGTAAGATGGACATGTGACGCTCCACCGTATGATGGACATGCGAGGCTCCACTGTAAGATGGACATGTTATGCTCCACCGTACGATGGACATGCGACGCTCCATCGTACGATGGACATGGGATGCTCCACCGTATGATGGACATGTGACACTCCACTGTACGATGGATATGCGATCCTCCACCGTACGATGGACATGTGATGTTCCACCGTACGATGGACATCTGACGCTCCACCGTAGGATGGACATGTGACGCTCCACCGTACGATGGACATGTGATGCTCCACCGTACGATGGACATGGGATGCTCCATCGTACGATGGACATGTGATGCTCCACCATACGATGGACATGCTATGCTCTACCATACGATGGACATGTGACGCTCCACCGTACGATGGACATGAGACGCTCCACCGTACGATCGACATGCGATGTTTCACAGTACGATTGACATGTGATGCTCCACTGTACGATGGACATCTAACGTTCCACCATACGATGGACATGAGATGCTCCACCGTACGATGGACATGTGACGCTCCACCGAATGATGGACATGCGAGGTTCCACCGTAAGATGGACATGTGACGCTCCACCGTACGATAGACATGCGAGGCTCCACCGTACGATGGACATGTGACGCTCCACTGTACAATGGACATGTGACGCTCCACCGTATGATGGACATGCAAGGCTCCACTGTACAATGGACATGTGACACTCCACCGTACGATGGACATGCGACGCTCTACCGTAGGATGGACTAGCGAAGCTCCACCGTACGATGGACATGTGACGCTCCACTGTACAATGGACATGTGACGCTCCACCGTATGATGGACATGCAAGGCTCCACTGTACAATGGACATGTGACACTCCACCGTACGATGGACATGCGACGCTCTACCGTAGGATGGACTAGTGAAGCTCCACCGTAAGATGGACATCTGACGCTCCACCGTACGATGGACATGTGATGCTCCACTGTACGATGGACATGTGATGCTCCACCGTATGATGGACATGGGACGCTCCACCGTACGATCGACATGCGATGCTTCACAGTACGATTGACATGTGATGCTCCACTGTACGATGGACATCTAACGCTCCACCATACGATGGACATGAGATGCTCCACCGTACGATGGACATGTGACGCTCCACCGAATGATGGACATGCGAGGTTCCACCGTAAGATGGACATGTGACGCTCCATCGTACGATAGACATGCGATGCTCCACCGTACGATGGACATGTGATGCTCCACTGTACAATGGACATGTGACGCTCCACCGTATGATGGACATGCAAGGCTCCACTGTACCATGGACATGTGACACTCCACCGTACGATGGACATGCGACGCTCTACCGTAGGATGGACTAGCGAAGCTCCACCGTAAGATGGACATGTGACGCTCCACCGTACGATGGACATCTGACGCTCCACCGTACGATGGACATGCTATGCTCCAGCGTACGATAGACATGTGACGCTCCACCGTACGATGGACATGGGACGCTACACCATATAATGGACATGTGACGCTCCACCGTACGATGGACATGAGACGCTCCACCGTATATGGACATGTGACGCTCCACCGTACGATGGACATGTGACGCTCCACTGTATGATGGACATGCAAAGCTCCACTGTACGATGGACATGTGACGCTCCACCGTACGATGGACATACGAGGCTCCACCGTAAGATGGACATGTGATGCTCCACTGTACAATGGACATGTGACGCTCCACCGTATGATGGACATGCAAGGCTCCACTGTACAATGGACATGGGACGCTCCACCGAATGATGGACATGCGAGGCTCCACCATAAGATGGACATGTGACGCTCCACCGTACGATGGACATGCGACGCTCCACCGTACGATGGACATGTGACGCTCCACCGAAGGATGGACATGTGATGCTCCACCGAAGGATGGACATGCGAGGCTCCACTGTAAGATGGACATGTTATGCTCCACCGTACGATGGACATGCGACGCTCCATCGTACGATGGACATGGGATGCTCCACCGTATGATGGACATGTGACACTCCACTGTATGATGGATATGCGATGCTCCACTGTACGATGGACATGTGATGTTCCACCGTACGATGGACATCTGACGCTCCACCGTAGGATGGACATGTGACGCTCCACCGTACGATGGACATGTGATGCTCCACCGTACGATGGACATGGGATGCTCCATCGTACGATGGACATGTGATGCTCCACCATACGATGGACATGCTATGCTCTACCATACGATGGACATGTGACGCTCCACCGTACGATGGACATGAGACGCTCCACCGTACGATCGACATGCGATGTTTCACAGTACGATTGACATGTGATGCTCCACTGTACGATGGACATCTAACGCTCCACCATACGATGGACATGAGATGCTCCACCGTACGATGGACATGTGACGCTCCACCGAATGATGGACATGCGAGGTTCCACCGTAAGATGGACATGTGACGCTCCACCGTACGATAGACATGCGATGCTCCACCGTACGATGGACATGTGACGCTCCACTGTACAATGGACATGTGACGCTCCACCGTATGATGGACATGCAAGGCTCCACTGTACAATGGACATGTGACACTCCACCGTACGATGGACATGCGACGCTCTACCGTAGGATGGACTAGCGAAGCTCCACCGTACGATGGACATGTGACGCTCCACTGTACAATGGACATGTGACGCTCCACCGTATGATGGACATGCAAGGCTCCACTGTACAATGGACATGTGACACTCCACCGTACGATGGACATGCGACGCTCTACCGTAGGATGGACTAGCGAAGCTCCACCGTAAGATGGACATCTGACGCTCCACCGTACGATGGACATGTGATGCTCCACTGTACGATGGACATGTGATGCTCCACCGTATGATGGACATGGGACGCTCCAATGTACGATGGACATGCGACGCTCCACTGTACGATGGACATGCGATGCTCCACTGTACGACGGACATGTGACGCTCCACCTTACGATGGACATCTGACGCTCCACTGTACGATCGGCATGTGATGCTCCACTGTACAATGCACATGTGACGCTCCACCGTATGATGGACATGCAAGGCTCCACTGTACAATGGACATGTGACACTCCACCGTACGATGGACATGCGACGCTCTACCGTAGGATGGACTAGCGAAGCTCCACCGTAAGATGGACATGTGACGCTCCACAGTACGATGGACATCTGACGCTCCACCGTACGATGGACATGTGATGCTCCACTGTACGATGGACATGTGACGCTCCACCGTACGATGGACATGGGACGCTCCAATGTACGATGGACATGCGACGCTCCACTGTACGATGGACATGCGATGCTCCACTGTACGACGGACATGTGACGCTCCACTGTATGATGGACATGCGAGGTTCCACCGTACGATGGACATGGGATGCTCCATCGTACGATGGACATGTGACGCTCCACCGTACGATCGACATGCGATGCTCCACCGTACGATGGACATGTGATGCTCCATCGTACGATGGACATCTGACGCTCCACCGTACGATGGACATGCTATGCTCCACCGTACGATGGACATGTGACGCTCCACCGTATGATGGACATGGGACGCTCCACCGTACAATGGACATGTGACGCTCCATCGTACGATGGACATGTGACGCTATACTGAATGATGGACATGCGAGGCTCCACCGTAAGATGGACATGTGACGCTCCACCGTATGATGGACATGCGACGCTCAATCGTACGATGGACATGGGATGCTCCACCGTATGATGGACATGTGACGCTCCACCGTACGATGGACATGTGACGCTCCAATGTATGATGGACATGTGACGCTCCACCGTACGATGGACATGTGACGCTCCACTGTATGATGGAAATGCAAAGCTCCACTGTACGATGGACATGTGACGCTCCACCGTACGATGGACATACGAGGCTCCATCGTAAGATGGACATGTGACGCTCCACTGTACAATGGACATGTGACGCTCCACCGTATGATGGACATGCAAGGCTCCACTGTACAATGGACATGTGACACTCCACCGTACGATGGACATGCGACGCTCTACCGTAGGATGGACTAGCGAAGCTCCACCGTAAGATGGACATGTGACGCTCCACAGTACGATGGACATCTGACGCTCCACCGTACGATGGACATGCTATGCTCCAGCGTACGATAGACATGTGACGCTCCACCGTACGATGGACATGGGACGCTCCACCGTATAATGGACATGTGACGCTCCACCGTACGATGGACATGAGACGCTCCACCGTATATGGACATGTGACGCTCCACCGTACGATGGACATGCAAAGCTCCACTGTACGATGGACATGTGACGCTCCACCGTACGATGGACATACGAGGCTCCACCGTAAGATGGACATACGAGGCTCCACCGTAAGATGGACATGTGACGCTCCACCGTACGATAGACATGCGATGCTCCACCGTACGATGGACATGTGATGCTCCACTGTACAATGGACATGTGACGCTCCACCGTATGATGGACATGCAAGGCTCCACTGTACCATGGACATGTGACACTCCACCGTACGATGGACATGCGACGCTCTACCGTAGGATGGACTAGCGAAGCTCCACCGTAAGATGGACATGTGACGCTCCACCGTACGATGGACATCTGACGCTCCACCGTACGATGGACATGCTATGCTCCAGCGTACGATAGACATGTGACGCTCCACCGTACGATGGACATGGGACGCTACACCATATAATGGACATGTGACGCTCCACCGTACGATGGACATGAGACGCTCCACCGTATATGGACATGTGACGCTCCACCGTACGATGGACATGTGACGCTCCACTGTATGATGGACATGCAAAGCTCCACTGTACGATGGACATGTGACGCTCCACCGTACGATGGACATACGAGGCTCCACCGTAAGATGGACATGTGATGCTCCACTGTACAATGGACATGTGACGCTCCACCGTATGATGGACATGCAAGGCTCCACTGTACAATGGACATGGGACGCTCCACCGAATGATGGACATGCGAGGCTCCACCATAAGATGGACATGTGACGCTCCACCGTACGATGGACATGCGACGCTCCACCGTACGATGGACATGTGACGCTCCACCGAAGGATGGACATGTGATGCTCCACCGAAGGATGGACATGCGAGGCTCCACTGTAAGATGGACATGTTATGCTCCACCGTACGATGGACATGCGACGCTCCATCGTACGATGGACATGGGATGCTCCACCGTATGATGGACATGTGACACTCCACTGTATGATTGATATGCGATGCTCCACTGTACGATGGACATGTGATGTTCCACCGTACGATGGACATCTGACGCTCCACCGTAGGATGGACATGTGACGCTCCACCGTACGATGGACATGTGATGCTCCACCGTACGATGGACATGGGATGCTCCATCGTACGATGGACATGTGATGCTCCACCATACGATGGACATGCTATGCTCTACCATACGATGGACATGTGACGCTCCACCGTACGATGGACATGAGACGCTCCACCGTACGATCGACATGCGATGTTTCACAGTACGATTGACATGTGATGCTCCACTGTACGATGGACATCTAACGCTCCACCATACGATGGACATGAGATGCTCCACCGTACGATGGACATGTGACGCTCCACCGAATGATGGACATGCGAGGTTCCACCGTAAGATGGACATGTGACGCTCCACCGTACGATAGACATGCGATGCTCCACCGTACGATGGACATGTGACGCTCCACTGTACAATGGACATGTGACGCTCCACCGTATGATGGACATGCAAGGCTCCACTGTACAATGGACATGTGACACTCCACCGTACGATGGACATGCGACGCTCTACCGTAGGATGGACTAGCGAAGCTCCACCGTACGATGGACATGTGACGCTCCACTGTACAATGGACATGTGACGCTCCACCGTATGATGGACATGCAAGGCTCCACTGTACAATGGACATGTGACACTCCACCGTACGATGGACATGCGACGCTCTACCGTAGGATGGACTAGCGAAGCTCCACCGTAAGATGGACATCTGACGCTCCACCGTACGATGGACATGTGATGCTCCACTGTACGATGGACATGTGATGCTCCACCGTATGATGGACATGGGACGCTCCAATGTACGATGGACATGCGACGCTCCACTGTACGATGGACATGCGATGCTCCACTGTACGACGGACATGTGACGCTCCACCTTACGATGGACATCTGACGCTCCACTGTACGATCGGCATGTGATGCTCCACTGTACAATGCACATGTGACGCTCCACCGTATGATGGACATGCAAGGCTCCACTGTACAATGGACATGTGACACTCCACCGTACGATGGACATGCGACGCTCTACCGTAGGATGGACTAGCGAAGCTCCACCGTAAGATGGACATGTGACGCTCCACAGTACGATGGACATCTGACGCTCCACCGTACGATGGACATGTGATGCTCCACTGTACGATGGACATGTGACGCTCCACCGTACGATGGACATGGGACGCTCCAATGTACGATGGACATGCGACGCTCCACTGTACGATGGACATGCGATGCTCCACTGTACGACGGACATGTGACGCTCCACTGTATGATGGACATGCGAGGTTCCACCGTACGATGGACATGGGATGCTCCATCGTACGATGGACATGTGACGCTCCACCGTACGATCGACATGCGATGCTCCACCGTACGATGGACATGTGATGCTCCATCGTACGATGGACATCTGACGCTCCACCGTACGATGGACATGCTATGCTCCACCGTACGATGGACATGTGACGCTCCACCGTATGATGGACATGGGACGCTCCACCGTACAATGGACATGTGACGCTCCATCGTACGATGGACATGTGACGCTATACTGAATGATGGACATGCGAGGCTCCACCGTAAGATGGACATGTGACGCTCCACCGTATGATGGACATGCGAGGCTCCACTGTAAGATGGACATGTTATGCTCCACCGTACGATGGACATGCGACGCTCCATCGTACGATGGACATGGGATGCTCCACCGTATGATGGACATGTGACACTCCACTGTACGATGGATATGCGATCCTCCACCGTACGATGGACATGTGATGTTCCACCGTACGATGGACATCTGACGCTCCACCGTAGGATGGACATGTGACGCTCCACCGTACGATGGACATGTGATGCTCCACCGTACGATGGACATGGGATGCTCCATCGTACGATGGACATGTGATGCTCCACCATACGATGGACATGCTATGCTCTACCATACGATGGACATGTGACGCTCCACCGTACGATGGACATGAGACGCTCCACCGTACGATCGACATGCGATGTTTCACAGTACGATTGACATGTGATGCTCCACTGTACGATGGACATCTAACGCTCCACCATACGATGGACATGAGATGCTCCACCGTACGATGGACATGTGACGCTCCACCGAATGATGGACATGCGAGGTTCCACCGTAAGATGGACATGTGACGCTCCACCGTACGATAGACATGCGAGGCTCCACCGTACGATGGACATGTGACGCTCCACTGTACAATGGACATGTGACGCTCCACCGTATGATGGACATGCAAGGCTCCACTGTACAATGGACATGTGACACTCCACCGTACGATGGACATGCGACGCTCTACCGTAGGATGGACTAGCGAAGCTCCACCGTACGATGGACATGTGACGCTCCACTGTACAATGGACATGTGACGCTCCACCGTATGATGGACATGCAAGGCTCCACTGTACAATGGACATGTGACACTCCACCGTACGATGGACATGCGACGCTCTACCGTAGGATGGACTAGTGAAGCTCCACCGTAAGATGGACATCTGACGCTCCACCGTACGATGGACATGTGATGCTCCACTGTACGATGGACATGTGATGCTCCACCGTATGATGGACATGGGACGCTCCACCGTACGATCGACATGCGATGCTTCACAGTACGATTGACATGTGATGCTCCACTGTACGATGGACATCTAACGCTCCACCATACGATGGACATGAGATGCTCCACCGTACGATGGACATGTGACGCTCCACCGAATGATGGACATGCGAGGTTCCACCGTAAGATGGACATGTGACGCTCCATCGTACGATAGACATGCGATGCTCCACCGTACGATGGACATGTGATGCTCCACTGTACAATGGACATGTGACGCTCCACCGTATGATGGACATGCAAGGCTCCACTGTACCATGGACATGTGACACTCCACCGTACGATGGACATGCGACGCTCTACCGTAGGATGGACTAGCGAAGCTCCACCGTAAGATGGACATGTGACGCTCCACCGTACGATGGACATCTGACGCTCCACCGTACGATGGACATGCTATGCTCCAGCGTACGATAGACATGTGACGCTCCACCGTACGATGGACATGGGACGCTACACCATATAATGGACATGTGACGCTCCACCGTACGATGGACATGAGACGCTCCACCGTATATGGACATGTGACGCTCCACCGTACGATGGACATGTGACGCTCCACTGTATGATGGACATGCAAAGCTCCACTGTACGATGGACATGTGACGCTCCACCGTACGATGGACATACGAGGCTCCACCGTAAGATGGACATGTGATGCTCCACTGTACAATGGACATGTGACGCTCCACCGTATGATGGACATGCAAGGCTCCACTGTACAATGGACATGGGACGCTCCACCGAATGATGGACATGCGAGGCTCCACCATAAGATGGACATGTGACGCTCCACCGTACGATGGACATGCGACGCTCCACCGTACGATGGACATGTGACGCTCCACCGAAGGATGGACATGTGATGCTCCACCGAAGGATGGACATGCGAGGCTCCACTGTAAGATGGACATGTTATGCTCCACCGTACGATGGACATGCGACGCTCCATCGTACGATGGACATGGGATGCTCCACCGTATGATGGACATGTGACACTCCACTGTATGATGGATATGCGATGCTCCACTGTACGATGGACATGTGATGTTCCACCGTACGATGGACATCTGACGCTCCACCGTAGGATGGACATGTGACGCTCCACCGTACGATGGACATGTGATGCTCCACCGTACGATGGACATGGGATGCTCCATCGTACGATGGACATGTGATGCTCCACCATACGATGGACATGCTATGCTCTACCATACGATGGACATGTGACGCTCCACCGTACGATGGACATGAGACGCTCCACCGTACGATCGACATGCGATGTTTCACAGTACGATTGACATGTGATGCTCCACTGTACGATGGACATCTAACGCTCCACCATACGATGGACATGAGATGCTCCACCGTACGATGGACATGTGACGCTCCACCGAATGATGGACATGCGAGGTTCCACCGTAAGATGGACATGTGACGCTCCACCGTACGATAGACATGCGATGCTCCACCGTACGATGGACATGTGACGCTCCACTGTACAATGGACATGTGACGCTCCACCGTATGATGGACATGCAAGGCTCCACTGTACAATGGACATGTGACACTCCACCGTACGATGGACATGCGACGCTCTACCGTAGGATGGACTAGCGAAGCTCCACCGTACGATGGACATGTGACGCTCCACTGTACAATGGACATGTGACGCTCCACCGTATGATGGACATGCAAGGCTCCACTGTACAATGGACATGTGACACTCCACCGTACGATGGACATGCGACGCTCTACCGTAGGATGGACTAGCGAAGCTCCACCGTAAGATGGACATCTGACGCTCCACCGTACGATGGACATGTGATGCTCCACTGTACGATGGACATGTGATGCTCCACCGTATGATGGACATGGGACGCTCCAATGTACGATGGACATGCGACGCTCCACTGTACGATGGACATGCGATGCTCCACTGTACGACGGACATG
The DNA here is from genome assembly GCA_949152475.1 of Terebella lapidaria. Lineage (NCBI taxonomy): Eukaryota > Metazoa > Annelida > Polychaeta > Terebellida > Terebellidae > Terebella > Terebella lapidaria. The sequence continues at coordinate 38,914,772 of OX424563.1, forward strand.
TGACGCTCCACCTTACGATGGACATCTGACGCTCCACTGTACGATCGGCATGTGATGCTCCACTGTACAATGCACATGTGACGCTCCACCGTATGATGGACATGCAAGGCTCCACTGTACAATGGACATGTGACACTCCACCGTACGATGGACATGCGACGCTCTACCGTAGGATGGACTAGCGAAGCTCCACCGTAAGATGGACATGTGACGCTCCACAGTACGATGGACATCTGACGCTCCACCGTACGATGGACATGTGATGCTCCACTGTACGATGGACATGTGACGCTCCACCGTACGATGGACATGGGACGCTCCAATGTACGATGGACATGCGACGCTCCACTGTACGATGGACATGCGATGCTCCACTGTACGACGGACATGTGACGCTCCACTGTATGATGGACATGCGAGGTTCCACCGTACGATGGACATGGGATGCTCCATCGTACGATGGACATGTGACGCTCCACCGTACGATCGACATGCGATGCTCCACCGTACGATGGACATGTGATGCTCCATCGTACGATGGACATCTGACGCTCCACCGTACGATGGACATGCTATGCTCCACCGTACGATGGACATGTGACGCTCCACCGTATGATGGACATGGGACGCTCCACCGTACAATGGACATGTGACGCTCCATCGTACGATGGACATGTGACGCTATACTGAATGATGGACATGCGAGGCTCCACCGTAAGATGGACATGTGACGCTCCACCGTATGATGGACATGCGACGCTCAATCGTACGATGGACATGGGATGCTCCACCGTATGATGGACATGTGACGCTCCACCGTACGATGGACATGTGACGCTCCAATGTATGATGGACATGTGACGCTCCACCGTACGATGGACATGTGACGCTCCACTGTATGATGGAAATGCAAAGCTCCACTGTACGATGGACATGTGACGCTCCACCGTACGATGGACATACGAGGCTCCATCGTAAGATGGACATGTGACGCTCCACTGTACAATGGACATGTGACGCTCCACCGTATGATGGACATGCAAGGCTCCACTGTACAATGGACATGTGACACTCCACCGTACGATGGACATGCGACGCTCTACCGTAGGATGGACTAGCGAAGCTCCACCGTAAGATGGACATGTGACGCTCCACAGTACGATGGACATCTGACGCTCCACCGTACGATGGACATGCTATGCTCCAGCGTACGATAGACATGTGACGCTCCACCGTACGATGGACATGGGACGCTCCACCGTATAATGGACATGTGACGCTCCACCGTACGATGGACATGAGACGCTCCACCGTATATGGACATGTGACGCTCCACCGTACGATGGACATGCAAAGCTCCACTGTACGATGGACATGTGACGCTCCACCGTACGATGGACATACGAGGCTCCACCGTAAGATGGACATACGAGGCTCCACCGTAAGATGGACATGTGACGCTCCACCGTACGATAGACATGCGATGCTCCACCGTACGATGGACATGTGATGCTCCACTGTACAATGGACATGTGACGCTCCACCGTATGATGGACATGCAAGGCTCCACTGTACCATGGACATGTGACACTCCACCGTACGATGGACATGCGACGCTCTACCGTAGGATGGACTAGCGAAGCTCCACCGTAAGATGGACATGTGACGCTCCACCGTACGATGGACATCTGACGCTCCACCGTACGATGGACATGCTATGCTCCAGCGTACGATAGACATGTGACGCTCCACCGTACGATGGACATGGGACGCTACACCATATAATGGACATGTGACGCTCCACCGTACGATGGACATGAGACGCTCCACCGTATATGGACATGTGACGCTCCACCGTACGATGGACATGTGACGCTCCACTGTATGATGGACATGCAAAGCTCCACTGTACGATGGACATGTGACGCTCCACCGTACGATGGACATACGAGGCTCCACCGTAAGATGGACATGTGATGCTCCACTGTACAATGGACATGTGACGCTCCACCGTATGATGGACATGCAAGGCTCCACTGTACAATGGACATGGGACGCTCCACCGAATGATGGACATGCGAGGCTCCACCATAAGATGGACATGTGACGCTCCACCGTACGATGGACATGCGACGCTCCACCGTACGATGGACATGTGACGCTCCACCGAAGGATGGACATGTGATGCTCCACCGAAGGATGGACATGCGAGGCTCCACTGTAAGATGGACATGTTATGCTCCACCGTACGATGGACATGCGACGCTCCATCGTACGATGGACATGGGATGCTCCACCGTATGATGGACATGTGACACTCCACTGTATGATTGATATGCGATGCTCCACTGTACGATGGACATGTGATGTTCCACCGTACGATGGACATCTGACGCTCCACCGTAGGATGGACATGTGACGCTCCACCGTACGATGGACATGTGATGCTCCACCGTACGATGGACATGGGATGCTCCATCGTACGATGGACATGTGATGCTCCACCATACGATGGACATGCTATGCTCTACCATACGATGGACATGTGACGCTCCACCGTACGATGGACATGAGACGCTCCACCGTACGATCGACATGCGATGTTTCACAGTACGATTGACATGTGATGCTCCACTGTACGATGGACATCTAACGCTCCACCATACGATGGACATGAGATGCTCCACCGTACGATGGACATGTGACGCTCCACCGAATGATGGACATGCGAGGTTCCACCGTAAGATGGACATGTGACGCTCCACCGTACGATAGACATGCGATGCTCCACCGTACGATGGACATGTGACGCTCCACTGTACAATGGACATGTGACGCTCCACCGTATGATGGACATGCAAGGCTCCACTGTACAATGGACATGTGACACTCCACCGTACGATGGACATGCGACGCTCTACCGTAGGATGGACTAGCGAAGCTCCACCGTACGATGGACATGTGACGCTCCACTGTACAATGGACATGTGACGCTCCACCGTATGATGGACATGCAAGGCTCCACTGTACAATGGACATGTGACACTCCACCGTACGATGGACATGCGACGCTCTACCGTAGGATGGACTAGCGAAGCTCCACCGTAAGATGGACATCTGACGCTCCACCGTACGATGGACATGTGATGCTCCACTGTACGATGGACATGTGATGCTCCACCGTATGATGGACATGGGACGCTCCAATGTACGATGGACATGCGACGCTCCACTGTACGATGGACATGCGATGCTCCACTGTACGACGGACATGTGACGCTCCACCTTACGATGGACATCTGACGCTCCACTGTACGATCGGCATGTGATGCTCCACTGTACAATGCACATGTGACGCTCCACCGTATGATGGACATGCAAGGCTCCACTGTACAATGGACATGTGACACTCCACCGTACGATGGACATGCGACGCTCTACCGTAGGATGGACTAGCGAAGCTCCACCGTAAGATGGACATGTGACGCTCCACAGTACGATGGACATCTGACGCTCCACCGTACGATGGACATGTGATGCTCCACTGTACGATGGACATGTGACGCTCCACCGTACGATGGACATGGGACGCTCCAATGTACGATGGACATGCGACGCTCCACTGTACGATGGACATGCGATGCTCCACTGTACGACGGACATGTGACGCTCCACTGTATGATGGACATGCGAGGTTCCACCGTACGATGGACATGGGATGCTCCATCGTACGATGGACATGTGACGCTCCACCGTACGATCGACATGCGATGCTCCACCGTACGATGGACATGTGATGCTCCATCGTACGATGGACATCTGACGCTCCACCGTACGATGGACATGCTATGCTCCACCGTACGATGGACATGTGACGCTCCACCGTATGATGGACATGGGACGCTCCACCGTACAATGGACATGTGACGCTCCATCGTACGATGGACATGTGACGCTATACTGAATGATGGACATGCGAGGCTCCACCGTAAGATGGACATGTGACGCTCCACCGTATGATGGACATGCGACGCTCAATCGTACGATGGACATGGGATGCTCCACCGTATGATGGACATGTGACGCTCCACCGTACGATGGACATGTGACGCTCCAATGTATGATGGACATGTGACGCTCCACCGTACGATGGACATGTGACGCTCCACTGTATGATGGAAATGCAAAGCTCCACTGTACGATGGACATGTGACGCTCCACCGTACGGTGGACATACGAGGCTCCATCGTAAGATGGACATGTGACGCTCCACTGTACAATGGACATGTGACGCTCCACCGTATGATGGACATGCAAGGCTCCACTGTACGATGGACATGTGACGCTCCACCGTACGATGGACATACGAGGCTCCACCGTACGATGGACATGCTATGCTCCAGCGTACGATAGACATGTGACGCTCCACCGTACGATGGACATGGGACGCTCCACCGTATAATGGACATGTGACGCTCCACCGTACGATGGACATGACACGCTCCACCGTATATGGACATGTGACGCTCCACCGTACGATGGACATGTGACGCTCCACTGTATGATGGACATGCAAAGCTCCACTGTACGATGGACATGTGACGCTCCACCGTACGATGGACATACGAGGCTCCACCGTAAGATGGACATGTGACGCTCCACTGTACAATGGACATGTGACGCTCCACCGTATGATGGACATGCAAGGCTCCACTGTACAATGGACATGGGACGCTCCACCGAATGATGGACATGCGAGGCTCCACCATAAGATGGACATGTGACGCTCCACCGTACGATGGACATGCGACGCTCCACCGTACGATGGACATGTGACGCTCCACCAAGGATGGACATGTGATGCTCCACCGAAGGATGGACATGCGAGGCTCCACTGTAAGATGGACATGTTATGCTCCACCGTACGATGGACATGCGACGCTCCATCGTACGATGGACATGGGATGCTCCACCGTATGATGGACATGTGACACTCCACTGTACGATGGATATGCGATGCTCCACCGTACGATGGACATGTGATGTTCCACCGTACGATGGACATCTGACGCTCCACCGTAGGATGGACATGTGACGCTCCACCGTACGATGGACATGTGATGCTCCACCGTACGATGGACATGGGATGCTCCATCGTACGATGGACATGTGATGCTCCACCATACGATGGACATGCTATGCTCTACCATACGATGGACATGTGACGCTCCACCGTACGATGGACATGAGACGCTCCACCGTACGATCGACATGCGATGTTTCACAGTACGATTGACATGTGATGCTCCACTGTACGATGGACATCTAACGCTCCACCATACGATGGACATGAGATGCTCCACCGTACGATGGACATGTGACGCTCCACCGAATGATGGACATGCGAGGTTCCACCGTAAGATGGACATGTGACGCTCCACCGTACGATAGACATGCGAGGCTCCACCGTACGATGGACATGTGACGCTCCACTGTACAATGGACATGTGACGCTCCACCGTATGATGGACATGCAAGGCTCCACTGTACAATGGACATGTGACACTCCACCGTACGATGGACATGCGACGCTCTACCGTAGGATGGACTAGCGAAGCTCCACCGTACGATGGACATGTGATGCTCCACTGTACAATGGACATGTGACGCTCCACCGTATGATGGACATGCAAGGCTCCACTGTACAATGGACATGTGACACTCCACCGTACGATGGACATGCGACGCTCTACCGTAGGATGGACTAGCGAAGCTCCACCGTAAGATGGACATCTGACGCTCCACCGTACGATGGACATGTGATGCTCCACTGTACGATGGACATGTGACGCTCCACCGTACGATGGACATGGGACGCTCCAATGTACGATGGACATGCGACGCTCCACTGTACGATGGACATGCGATGCTCCACTGTACGACGGACATGTGATGCTCCACCTTACGATGGACATCTGACGCTCCACTGTACGATCGGCATGTGATGCTCCACTGTACAATGCACATGTGACGCTCCACCGTATGATGGACATGCAAGGCTCCACTGTACAATGGACATGTGACACTCCACCGTACGATGGACATGCGACGCTCTACCGTAGGATGGACTAGCGAAGCTCCACCGTAAGATGGACATGTGACGCTCCACAGTACGATGGACATCTGACGCTCCACCGTACGATGGACATGTGATGCTCCACTGTACGATGGACATGTGACGCTCCACCGTACGATGGACATGGGACGCTCCAGTGTACGATGGACATGCGACGCTCCACTGTACGATGGACATGCGATGCTCCACTGTACGACGGACATGTGACGCTCCACTGTATGATGGACATGCAAGGTTCCACCGTACGATGGACATGGGATGCTCCATCGTACGATGGACATGTGACGCTCCACCGTACGATCGACATGCGATGCTCCACCGTACGATGGACATGTGATGCTCCATCGTACGATGGACATCTGACGCTCCACCGTACGATGGACATGCTATGCTCCACCGTACGATGGACATGTGACGCTCCACCGTATGATGGACATGGGACGCTCCACCGTACAATGGACATGTGACGCTCCATCGTACGATGGACATGTGACGCTATACTGAATGATGGACATGCGAGGCTCCACCGTAAGATGGACATGTGACGCTCCACCGTATGATGGACATGCGACGCTCAATCGTACGATGGACATGGGATGCTCCACCGTATGATGGACATGTGACGCTCCACCGTACGATGGACATGTGACGCTCCAATGTATGATGGACATGTGACGCTCCACCGTACGATGGACATGTGACGCTCCACTGTATGATGGAAATGCAAAGCTCCACTGTACGATGGACATGTGACGCTCCACCGTACGATGGACATACGAGGCTCCATCGTAAGATGGACATGTGACGCTCCACTGTACAATGGACATGTGACGCTCCACCGTATGATGGACATGCAAGGCTCCACTGTACAATGGACATGTGACACTCCACCGTACGATGGACATGCGACGCTCTACCGTAGGATGGACTAGCGAAGCTCCACCGTAAGATGGACATGTGACGCTCCACAGTACGATGGACATCTGACGCTCCACCGTACGATGGACATGCTATTCTCCAGCGTACGATAGACATGTGACACTCCACCGTACGATGGACATGGGACGCTCCACCGTATAATGGACATGTGACGCTCCACCGTACGATGGACATGAGACGCTCCACCGTATATGGACATGTGACGCTCCACCGTACGATGGACATGTGACGCTCCACTGTATGATGGACATGCAAAGCTCCACTGTACGATGGACATGTGACGCTCCACCGTACGATGGACATACGAGGCTCCAGCGTAAGATGGACATGTGACGCTCCACCGTACGATAGACATGCGATGCTCCACCGTACGATGGACATGTGATGCTCCACTGTACAATGGACATGTGACGCTCCACCGTATGATGGACATGCAAGGCTCCACTGTACAATGGACATGTGACACTCCACCGTACGATGGACATGCGACGCTCTACCGTAGGATGGACTAGCGAAGCTCCACCGTAAGATGGACATGTGACGCTCCACCGTAGATGGACATCTGACGCTCCACCGTACGATGGACCTGCTATGCTCCAGCGTACGATAGACATGTGACGCTCCACCGTACGATGGACATGCGACGCTCTACCGTAGGATGGACTAGCGAAGCTCCACCGTAAGATGGACATGTGACGCTCCACCGTACGATGGACATCTGACGCTCCACCGTACGATGGACATGCTATGCTCCAGCGTACGATAGACATGTGACGCTCCACCGTACGATGGACATGGGACGCTCCACCGTATAATGGACATGTGACGCTCCATCGTACGATGGACATGAGACGCTCCACCGTATATGGACATGTGACGCTCCACCGTACGATGGACATCTGACGCTCCACCGTACGATGGACATGCTATGCTCCAGCGTACGATAGACATGTGACGCTCCACCGTACGATGGACATGGGACGCTCCACCGTACGATGGACATGCTATGCTCCAGCGTACGATAGACATGTGACGCTCCACCGTACGATGGACATCTGACGCTCCACCGTACGATGGACATGCTATGCTCCAGCGTACGATAGACATGTGACGCTCCACCGTACGATGGACATGGGACGCTCCACCGTATAATGGACATGTGACGCTCCATCGTACGATGGACATGAGACGCTCCACCGTATATGGACATGTGACGCTCCACCGTACGATCGACATGCGATGTTTCACAGTACGATTGACATGTGATGCTCCACTGTACGATGGACATCTAACGCTCCACCATACGATGGACATGAGATGCTCCACCGTACGATGGACATGTGACGCTCCACCGAATGATGGACATGCGAGGTTCCACCGTAAGATGGACATGTGACGCTCCACCGTACGATAGACATGCGATGCTCCACCGTACGATGGACATGTGACGCTCCACTGTACAATGGACATGTGACGCTCCACCGTATGATGGACATGCAAGGCTCCACTGTACAATGGACATGTGACACTCCACCGTACGATGGACATGCGACGCTCTACCGTAGGATGGACTAGCGAAGCTCCACCGTACGATGGACATGTGACGCTCCACTGTACAATGGACATGTGACGCTCCACCGTATGATGGACATGCAAGGCTCCACTGTACAATGGACATGTGACACTCCACCGTACGATGGACATGCGACGCTCTACCGTAGGATGGACTAGCGAAGCTCCACCGTAAGATGGACATCTGACGCTCCACCGTACGATGGACATGTGATGCTCCACTGTACGATGGACATGTGATGCTCCACCGTATGATGGACATGGGACGCTCCAATGTACGATGGACATGCGACGCTCCACTGTACGATGGACATGCGATGCTCCACTGTACGACGGACATGTGACGCTCCACCTTACGATGGACATCTGACGCTCCACTGTACGATCGGCATGTGATGCTCCACTGTACAATGCACATGTGACGCTCCACCGTATGATGGACATGCAAGGCTCCACTGTACAATGGACATGTGACACTCCACCGTACGATGGACATGCGACGCTCTACCGTAGGATGGACTAGCGAAGCTCCACCGTAAGATGGACATGTGACGCTCCACAGTACGATGGACATCTGACGCTCCACCGTACGATGGACATGTGATGCTCCACTGTACGATGGACATGTGACGCTCCACCGTACGATGGACATGGGACGCTCCAATGTACGATGGACATGCGACGCTCCACTGTACGATGGACATGCGATGCTCCACTGTACGACGGACATGTGACGCTCCACTGTATGATGGACATGCGAGGTTCCACCGTACGATGGACATGGGATGCTCCATCGTACGATGGACATGTGACGCTCCACCGTACGATCGACATGCGATGCTCCACCGTACGATGGACATGTGATGCTCCATCGTACGATGGACATCTGACGCTCCACCGTACGATGGACATGCTATGCTCCACCGTACGATGGACATGTGACGCTCCACCGTATGATGGACATGGGACGCTCCACCGTACAATGGACATGTGACGCTCCATCGTACGATGGACATGTGACGCTATACTGAATGATGGACATGCGAGGCTCCACCGTAAGATGGACATGTGACGCTCCACCGTATGATGGACATGCGACGCTCAATCGTACGATGGACATGGGATGCTCCACCGTACGATGGACATGTGACGCTCCACCGTATGATGGACATGGGATGCTCCACCGTACAATGGACATGTGACGCTCCATCGTACGATGGACATGTGACGCTATACTGAATGATGGACATGCGAGGCTCCACCGTAAGATGGACATGTGACGCTCCACCGTATGATGGACATGCGACGCTCAATCGTACGATGGACATGGGATGCTCCACCGTATGATGGACATGTGACGCTCCACCGTACGATGGACATGTGACGCTCCAATGTATGATGGACATGTGACGCTCCACCGTACGATGGACATGTGACGCTCCACTGTATGATGGAAATGCAAAGCTCCACTGTACGATGGACATGTGACGCTCCACCGTACGATGGACATACGAGGCTCCATCGTAAGATGGACATGTGACGCTCCACTGTACAATGGACATGTGACGCTCCACCGTATGATGGACATGCAAGGCTCCACTGTACAATGGACATGTGACACTCCACCGTACGATGGACATGCGACGCTCTACCGTAGGATGGACTAGCGAAGCTCCACCGTAAGATGGACATGTGACGCTCCACAGTACGATGGACATCTGACGCTCCACCGTACGATGGACATGCTATGCTCCAGCGTACGATAGACATGTGACGCTCCACCGTACGATGGACATGGGACGCTCCACCGTATAATGGACATGTGACGCTCCACCGTACGATGGACATGAGACGCTCCACCGTATATGGACATGTGACGCTCCACCGTACGATGGACATGCAAAGCTCCACTGTACGATGGACATGTGACGCTCCACCGTACGATGGACATACGAGGCTCCACCGTAAGATGGACATACGAGGCTCCACCGTAAGATGGACATGTGACGCTCCACCGTACGATAGACATGCGATGCTCCACCGTACGATGGACATGTGATGCTCCACTGTACAATGGACATGTGACGCTCCACCGTATGATGGACATGCAAGGCTCCACTGTACCATGGACATGTGACACTCCACCGTACGATGGACATGCGACGCTCTACCGTAGGATGGACTAGCGAAGCTCCACCGTAAGATGGACATGTGACGCTCCACCGTACGATGGACATCTGACGCTCCACCGTACGATGGACATGCTATGCTCCAGCGTACGATAGACATGTGACGCTCCACCGTACGATGGACATGGGACGCTACACCATATAATGGACATGTGACGCTCCACCGTACGATGGACATGAGACGCTCCACCGTATATGGACATGTGACGCTCCACCGTACGATGGACATGTGACGCTCCACTGTATGATGGACATGCAAAGCTCCACTGTACGATGGACATGTGACGCTCCACCGTACGATGGACATACGAGGCTCCACCGTAAGATGGACATGTGATGCTCCACTGTACAATGGACATGTGACGCTCCACCGTATGATGGACATGCAAGGCTCCACTGTACAATGGACATGGGACGCTCCACCGAATGATGGACATGCGAGGCTCCACCATAAGATGGACATGTGACGCTCCACCGTACGATGGACATGCGACGCTCCACCGTACGATGGACATGTGACGCTCCACCGAAGGATGGACATGTGATGCTCCACCGAAGGATGGACATGCGAGGCTCCACTGTAAGATGGACATGTTATGCTCCACCGTACGATGGACATGCGACGCTCCATCGTACGATGGACATGGGATGCTCCACCGTATGATGGACATGTGACACTCCACTGTATGATGGATATGCGATGCTCCACTGTACGATGGACATGTGATGTTCCACCGTACGATGGACATCTGACGCTCCACCGTAGGATGGACATGTGACGCTCCACCGTACGATGGACATGTGATGCTCCACCGTACGATGGACATGGGATGCTCCATCGTACGATGGACATGTGATGCTCCACCATACGATGGACATGCTATGCTCTACCATACGATGGACATGTGACGCTCCACCGTACGATGGACATGAGACGCTCCACCGTACGATCGACATGCGATGTTTCACAGTACGATTGACATGTGATGCTCCACTGTACGATGGACATCTAACGCTCCACCATACGATGGACATGAGATGCTCCACCGTACGATGGACATGTGACGCTCCACCGAATGATGGACATGCGAGGTTCCACCGTAAGATGGACATGTGACGCTCCACCGTACGATAGACATGCGATGCTCCACCGTACGATGGACATGTGACGCTCCACTGTACAATGGACATGTGACGCTCCACCGTATGATGGACATGCAAGGCTCCACTGTACAATGGACATGTGACACTCCACCGTACGATGGACATGCGACGCTCTACCGTAGGATGGACTAGCGAAGCTCCACCGTACGATGGACATGTGACGCTCCACTGTACAATGGACATGTGACGCTCCACCGTATGATGGACATGCAAGGCTCCACTGTACAATGGACATGTGACACTCCACCGTACGATGGACATGCGACGCTCTACCGTAGGATGGACTAGCGAAGCTCCACCGTAAGATGGACATCTGACGCTCCACCGTACGATGGACATGTGATGCTCCACTGTACGATGGACATGTGATGCTCCACCGTATGATGGACATGGGACGCTCCAATGTACGATGGACATGCGACGCTCCACTGTACGATGGACATGCGATGCTCCACTGTACGACGGACATGTGACGCTCCACCTTACGATGGACATCTGACGCTCCACTGTACGATCGGCATGTGATGCTCCACTGTACAATGCACATGTGACGCTCCACCGTATGATGGACATGCAAGGCTCCACTGTACAATGGACATGTGACACTCCACCGTACGATGGACATGCGACGCTCTACCGTAGGATGGACTAGCGAAGCTCCACCGTAAGATGGACATGTGACGCTCCACAGTACGATGGACATCTGACGCTCCACCGTACGATGGACATGTGATGCTCCACTGTACGATGGACATGTGACGCTCCACCGTACGATGGACATGGGACGCTCCAATGTACGATGGACATGCGACGCTCCACTGTACGATGGACATGCGATGCTCCACTGTACGACGGACATGTGACGCTCCACTGTATGATGGACATGCGAGGTTCCACCGTACGATGGACATGGGATGCTCCATCGTACGATGGACATGTGACGCTCCACCGTACGATCGACATGCGATGCTCCACCGTACGATGGACATGTGATGCTCCATCGTACGATGGACATCTGACGCTCCACCGTACGATGGACATGCTATGCTCCACCGTACGATGGACATGTGACGCTCCACCGTATGATGGACATGGGACGCTCCACCGTACAATGGACATGTGACGCTCCATCGTACGATGGACATGTGACGCTATACTGAATGATGGACATGCGAGGCTCCACCGTAAGATGGACATGTGACGCTCCACCGTATGATGGACATGCGACGCTCAATCGTACGATGGACATGGGATGCTCCACCGTATGATGGACATGTGACGCTCCACCGTACGATGGACATGTGACGCTCCAATGTATGATGGACATGTGACGCTCCACCGTACGATGGACATGTGACGCTCCACTGTATGATGGAAATGCAAAGCTCCACTGTACGATGGACATGTGACGCTCCACCGTACGGTGGACATACGAGGCTCCATCGTAAGATGGACATGTGACGCTCCACTGTACAATGGACATGTGACGCTCCACCGTATGATGGACATGCAAGGCTCCACTGTACAATGGACATGTGACACTCCACCGTACGATGGACATGCGACGCTCTACCGTAGGATGGACTAGCGAAGCTCCACCGTAAGATGGACATGTGACGCTCCACAGTACGATGGACATCTGACGCTCCACCGTACGATGGACATGCTATGCTCCAGCGTACGATAGACATGTGACGCTCCACCGTACGATGGACATGGGACGCTCCACCGTATAATGGACATGTGACGCTCCACCGTACGATGGACATGAGACGCTCCACCGTATATGGACATGTGACGCTCCACCGTACGATGGACATGCAAAGCTCCACTGTACGATGGACATGTGACGCTCCACCGTACGATGGACATACGAGGCTCCACCGTAAGATGGACATACGAGGCTCCACCGTAAGATGGACATGTGACGCTCCACCGTACGATAGACATGCGATGCTCCACCGTACGATGGACATGTGATGCTCCACTGTACAATGGACATGTGACGCTCCACCGTATGATGGACATGCAAGGCTCCACTGTACAATGGACATGTGACACTCCACCGTACGATGGACATGCGACGCTCTACCGTAGGATGGAATAGCGAAGCTCCACCGTAAGATGGACATGTGACGCTCCACCGTACGATGGACATCTGACGCTCCACCGTACGATGGACCTGCTATGCTCCAGCGTACGATAGACATGTGACGCTCCACCGTACGATGGACATGCGACGCTCTACCGTAGGATGGACTAGCGAAGCTCCACCGTAAGATGGACATGTGACGCTCCACCGTACGATGGACATCTGACGCTCCACCGTACGATGGACATGCTATGCTCCAGCGTACGATAGACATGTGACGCTCCACCGTACGATGGACATGGGACGCTCCACCGTATAATGGACATGTGACGCTCCACCGTACGATGGACATGACACGCTCCACCGTATATGGACATGTGACGCTCCACCGTACGATGGACATGTGACGCTCCACTGTATGATGGACATGCAAAGCTCCACTGTACGATGGACATGTGACGCTCCACCGTACGATGGACATACGAGGCTCCACCGTAAGATGGACATGTGACGCTCCACTGTACAATGGACATGTGACGCTCCACCGTATGATGGACATGCAAGGCTCCACTGTACAATGGACATGGGACGCTCCACCGAATGATGGACATGCGAGGCTCCACCATAAGATGGACATGTGACGCTCCACCGTACGATGGACATGCGACGCTCCACCGTACGATGGACATGTGACGCTCCACCAAGGATGGACATGTGATGCTCCACCGAAGGATGGACATGCGAGGCTCCACTGTAAGATGGACATGTTATGCTCCACCGTACGATGGACATGCGACGCTCCATCGTACGATGGACATGGGATGCTCCACCGTATGATGGACATGTGACACTCCACTGTACGATGGATATGCGATGCTCCACCGTACGATGGACATGTGATGTTCCACCGTACGATGGACATCTGACGCTCCACCGTAGGATGGACATGTGACGCTCCACCGTACGATGGACATGTGATGCTCCACCGTACGATGGACATGGGATGCTCCATCGTACGATGGACATGTGATGCTCCACCATACGATGGACATGCTATGCTCTACCATACGATGGACATGTGACGCTCCACCGTACGATGGACATGAGACGCTCCACCGTACGATCGACATGCGATGTTTCACAGTACGATTGACATGTGATGCTCCACTGTACGATGGACATCTAACGCTCCACCATACGATGGACATGAGATGCTCCACCGTACGATGGACATGTGACGCTCCACCGAATGATGGACATGCGAGGTTCCACCGTAAGATGGACATGTGACGCTCCACCGTACGATAGACATGCGAGGCTCCACCGTACGATGGACATGTGACGCTCCACTGTACAATGGACATGTGACGCTCCACCGTATGATGGACATGCAAGGCTCCACTGTACAATGGACATGTGACACTCCACCGTACGATGGACATGCGACGCTCTACCGTAGGATGGACTAGCGAAGCTCCACCGTACGATGGACATGTGATGCTCCACTGTACAATGGACATGTGACGCTCCACCGTATGATGGACATGCAAGGCTCCACTGTACAATGGACATGTGACACTCCACCGTACGATGGACATGCGACGCTCTACCGTAGGATGGACTAGCGAAGCTCCACCGTAAGATGGACATCTGACGCTCCACCGTACGATGGACATGTGATGCTCCACTGTACGATGGACATGTGACGCTCCACCGTACGATGGACATGGGACGCTCCAATGTACGATGGACATGCGACGCTCCACTGTACGATGGACATGCGATGCTCCACTGTACGACGGACATGTGACGCTCCACCTTACGATGGACATCTGACGCTCCACTGTACGATCGGCATGTGATGCTCCACTGTACAATGCACATGTGACGCTCCACCGTATGATGGACATGCAAGGCTCCACTGTACAATGGACATGTGACACTCCACCGTACGATGGACATGCGACGCTCTACCGTAGGATGGACTAGCGAAGCTCCACCGTAAGATGGACATGTGACGCTCCACAGTACGATGGACATCTGACGCTCCACCGTACGATGGACATGTGATGCTCCACTGTACGATGGACATGTGACGCTCCACCGTACGATGGACATGGGACGCTCCAGTGTACGATGGACATGCGACGCTCCACTGTACGATGGACATGCGATGCTCCACTGTACGACGGACATGTGACGCTCCACTGTATGATGGACATGCAAGGTTCCACCGTACGATGGACATGGGATGCTCCATCGTACGATGGACATGTGACGCTCCACCGTACGATCGACATGCGATGCTCCACCGTACGATGGACATGTGATGCTCCATCGTACGATGGACATCTGACGCTCCACCGTACGATGGACATGCTATGCTCCACCGTACGATGGACATGTGACGCTCCACCGTATGATGGACATGGGACGCTCCACCGTACAATGGACATGTGACGCTCCATCGTACGATGGACATGTGACGCTATACTGAATGATGGACATGTGAGGCTCCACCGTAAGATGGACATGTGACGCTCCACTGTACAATGGACATGTGACGCTCCACCGTATGATGGACATGCAAGGCTCCACTGTACAATGGACATGTGACACTCCACCGTACGATGGACATGCGACGCTCTACCGTAGGATGGACTAGCGAAGCTCCACCGTAAGATGGACATGTGACGCTCCACAGTACGATGGACATCTGACGCTCCACCGTACGATGGACATGCTATTCTCCAGCGTACGATAGACATGTGACACTCCACCGTACGATGGACATGGGACGCTCCACCGTATAATGGACATGTGACGCTCCACCGTACGATGGACATGAGACGCTCCACCGTATATGGACATGTGACGCTCCACCGTACGATGGACATGTGACGCTCCACTGTATGATGGACATGCAAAGCTCCACTGTACGATGGACATGTGACGCTCCACCGTACGATGGACATACGAGGCTCCAGCGTAAGATGGACATGTGACGCTCCACCGTACGATAGACATGCGATGCTCCACCGTACGATGGACATGTGATGCTCCACTGTACAATGGACATGTGACGCTCCACCGTATGATGGACATGCAAGGCTCCACTGTACAATGGACATGTGACACTCCACCGTACGATGGACATGCGACGCTCTACCGTAGGATGGACTAGCGAAGCTCCACCGTAAGATGGACATGTGACGCTCCACCGTAGATGGACATCTGACGCTCCACCGTACGATGGACCTGCTATGCTCCAGCGTACGATAGACATGTGACGCTCCACCGTACGATGGACATGCGACGCTCTACCGTAGGATGGACTAGCGAAGCTCCACCGTAAGATGGACATGTGACGCTCCACCGTACGATGGACATCTGACGCTCCACCGTACGATGGACATGCTATGCTCCAGCGTACGATAGACATGTGACGCTCCACCGTACGATGGACATGGGACGCTCCACCGTATAATGGACATGTGACGCTCCATCGTACGATGGACATGAGACGCTCCACCGTATATGGACATGTGACGCTCCACCGTACGATGGACATGTGACGCTCCACTGTATGATGGACATGCAAAGCTCCACTGTACGATGGACATGTGACGCTCCACCGTACGATGGACATACGAGGCTCCACCGTAAGATGGACATGTGACGCTCCACTGTACAATGGACATGTGACGCTCCACCGTATGATGGACATGCAAGGCTCCACTGTACAATGGACATGGGACGCTCCACCGAATGATGGACATGCGAGGCTCCACCATAAGATGGACATGTGACGCTCCACCGTACGATGGACATGCGACGCTCCACCGTACGATGGACATGTGACGCTCCACCGAAGGATGGACATGTGATACTCCACCGAAGGATGGACATGCGAGGCTCCACTGTAAGATGGACATGTTATGCTCCACCGTACGATGGACATGCGACGCTCCATCGTACGATGGACATGGGATGCTCCACCATATGATGGACATGTGACACTCCACTGTACGATGGATATGCGATGCTCCACCGTACGATGGACATGTGATGTTCCACCGTACGATGGACATCTGACGCTCCACCGTAGGATGGACATGTGACGCTCCACCGTACGATGGACATGTGATGCTCCACCGTACGATGGACATGGGATGCTCCATCGTACGATGGACATGTGATGCTCCACCATACGATGGACATGCTATGCTCTACCATACGATGGACATGTGACGCTCCACCGTACGATGGACATGAGACGCTCCACCGTACGATCGACATGCGATGTTTCACAGTACGATTGACATGTGATGCTCCACTGTACGATGGACATCTAACGCTCCACCATACGATGGACATGAGATGCTCCACCGTACGATGGACATGTGACGCTCCACCGAATGATGGACATGCGAGGTTCCACCGTAAGATGGACATGTGACGCTCCACCGTACGATAGACATGCGAGGCTCCACCGTACGATGGACATGTGACGCTCCACTGTACAATGGACATGTGACGCTCCACCGTATGATGGACATGCAAGGCTCCACTGTACAATGGACATGTGACACTCCACCGTACGATGGACATGCGACGCTCTACCGTAGGATGGACTAGCGAAGCTCCACCGTACGATGGACATGTGACGCTCCACTGTACAATGGACATGTGACGCTCCACCGTATGATGGACATGCAAGGCTCCACTGTACAATGGACATGTGACACTCCACCGTACGATGGACATGCGACGCTCTACCGTAGGATGGACTAGTGAAGCTCCACCGTAAGATGGACATCTGACGCTCCACCGTACGATGGACATGTGATGCTCCACTGTACGATGGACATGTGACGCTCCACCGTACGATGGACATGGGACGCTCCAATGTACGATGGACATGCGACGCTCCACTGTACGATGGACATGCGATGCTCCACTGTACGACGAACATGTGACGCTCCACCTTACGATGGACATCTGACGCTCCACTGTACGATCGGCATGTGATGCTCCACTGTACAATGCACATGTGACGCTCCACCGTATGATGGACATGCAAGGCTCCACTGTACAATGGACATGTGACACTCCACCGTACGATGGACATGCGACGCTCTACCGTAGGATGGACTAGCGAAGCTCCACCGTAAGATGGACATGTGACGCTCCACAGTACGATGGACATCTGACGCTCCACCGTACGATGGACATGTGATGCTCCACTGTACGATGGACATGTGACGCTCCACCGTACGATGGACATGGGACGCTCCAATGTACGATGGACATGCGACGCTCCACTGTACGATGGACATGCGATGCTCCACTGTACGACGGACATGTGACGCTCCACTGTATGATGGACATGCAAGGTTCCACCGTACGATGGACATGGGATGCTCCATCGTACGATGGACATGTGACGCTCCACCGTACGATCGACATGCGATGCTCCACCGTACGATGGACATGTGATGCTCCATCGTACGATGGACATGTGACGCTCCACCGTACGATGGACATGGGACGCTCCACCGTACAATGGACATGTGACGCTCCATCGTACGATGGACATGTGACGCTATACTGAATGATGGACATGCGAGGCTCCACCGTAAGATGGACATGTGACGCTCCACCGTATGATGGACATGCGACGCTCAATCGTACGATGGACATGGGATGCTCCACCGTATGATGGACATGTGACGCTCCACCGTACGATGGACATGTGACGCTCCAATGTATGATGGACATGTGACGCTCCACCGTACGATGGACATGTGACGCTCCACTGTATGATGGAAATGCAAAGCTCCACTGTACGATGGACATGTGACGCTCCACCGTACGATGGACATACGAGGCTCCATCGTAAGATGGACATGTGACGCTCCACTGTACAATGGACATGTGACGCTCCACCGTATGATGGACATGCAAGGCTCCACTGTACAATGGACATGTGACACTCCACCGTACGATGGACATGCGACGCTCTAACGTAGGATGGACTAGCGAAGCTCCACCGTAAGATGGACATGTGACGCTCCACAGTACGATGGACATCTGACGCTCCACCGTACGATGGACATGCTATTCTCCAGCGTACGATAGACATGTGACACTCCACCGTACGATGGACATGGGACGCTCCACCGTATAATGGACATGTGACGCTCCACCGTACGATGGACATGAGACGCTCCACCGTATATGGACATGTGACGCTCCACCGTACGATGGACATGTGACGCTCCACTGTATGATGGACATGCAAAGCTCCACTGTACGATGGACATGTGACGCTCCACCGTACGATGGACATACGAGGCTCCACCGTAAGATGGACATGTGACGCTCCACCGTACGATAGACATGCGATGCTCCACCGTACGATGGACATGTGATGCTCCACTGTACAATGGACATGTGACGCTCCACCGTATGATGGACATGCAAGGCTCCACTGTACAATGGACATGTGACACTCCACCGTACGATGGACATGCGACGCTCTACCGTAGGATGGACTAGCGAAGCTCCACCGTAAGATGGACATCTGACGCTCCACCGTACGATGGACATGTGATGCTCCACTGTACGATGGACATGTGACGCTCCACCGTACGATGGACATGGGACGCTCCAATGTACGATGGACATGCGACGCTCCACTGTACGATGGACATGCGATGCTCCACTGTACGACGGACATGTGACGCTCCACCTTACGATGGACATCTGACGCTCCACTGTACGATCGGCATGTGATGCTCCACTGTACAATGCACATGTGACACTCCACCGTATGATGGACATGCAAGGCTCCACTGTACAATGGACATGTGACACTCCACCGTACGATGGACATGCGACGCTCTACCGTAGGATGGACTAGCGAAGCTCCACCGTAAGATGGACATGTGACGCTCCACAGTACGATGGACATCTGACGCTCCACCGTACGATGGACATGTGATGCTCCACTGTACGATGGACATGTGACGCTCCACCGTACGATGGACATGGGACGCTCCAATGTACGACGGACATGCGACGCTCCACTGTACGATGGACATGCGATGCTCCACTGTACGACGGACATGTGACGCTCCACTGTATGATGGACATGCGAGGTTCCACCGTACGATGGACATGGGATGCTCCATCGTACGATGGACATGTGACGCTCCACCGTACGATCGACATGCGATGCTCCACCGTACGATGGACATGTGATGCTCCATCGTACGATGGACATCTGACGCTCCACCGTACGATGGACATGCTATGCTCCACCGTACGATGGACATGTGACGCTCCACCGTACGATGGACATGGGACGCTCCACCGTACAATGGACATGTGACGCTCCATCGTACGATGGACATGTGACGCTATACTGAATGATGGACATGCGAGGCTCCACCGTAAGATGGACATGTGACGCTCCACCGTATGATGGACATGCGACGCTCAATCGTACGATGGACATGGGATGCTCCACCGTATGATGGACATGTGACGCTCCACCGTACGATGGACATGTGACGCTCCAATGTATGATGGACATGTGACGCTCCACCGTACGATGGACATGTGACGCTCCACTGTATGATGGAAATGCAAAGCTCCACTGTACGATGGACATGTGACGCTCCACCGTACGATGGACATACGAGGCTCCATCGTAAGATGGACATGTGACGCTCCACTGTACAATGGACATGTGACGCTCCACCGTATGATGGACATGCAAGGCTCCACTGTACAATGGACATGTGACACTCCACCGTACGATGGACATGCGACGCTCTACCGTAGGATGGACTAGCGAAGCTCCACCGTAAGATGGACATGTGACGCTCCACAGTACGATGGACATCTGACGCTCCACCGTACGATGGACATGCTATGCTCCAGCGTACGATAGACATGTGACGCTCCACCGTACGATGGACATGGGACGCTCCACCGTATAATGGACATGTGACGCTCCACCGTACGATGGACATGAGACGCTCCACTGTACGATGGACATGTGACGCTCCACCGTACGATGGACATACGAGGCTCCACCGTAAGATGGACATGTGACGCTCCACCGTACGATAGACATGCGATGCTCCACCGTACGATGGACATGTGATGCTCCACTGTACAATGGACATGTGACGCTCCACCGTATGATGGACATGCAAGGCTCCACTGTACAATGGACATGTGACACTCCACCGTACGATGGACATGCGACGCTCTACCGTAGGATGGACTAGCGAAGCTCCACCGTAAGATGGACATGTGACGCTCCACAGTATGATGGACATCTGACGCTCCACCGTACGATGGACATGTGATGCTCCACTGTACGATGGACATGTGACGCTCCACCGTACGATGGACATGGGATGCTCCAATGTACGATGGACATGCGACGCTCCACTGTACGATGGACATGCGATGCTCCACTGTACGACGGACATGTGACGCTCCACTGTAGGATGGACATGCGAGGTTCCACCGTACGATGGACATGGGATGCTCCATCGTACGATGGACATGTGACGCTCCACCGTACGATGGACATGTGACGCTATACTGAATGATGGACATGCGAGGCTCCACCGTAAGATGGACATGTGACGCTCCACCGTATGATGGACATGCGACGCTCAATCGTACGATGGACATGGGATGCTCCACCGTATGATGGACATGTGACGCTCCACCGTACGATGGACATGTGACGCTCCACTGTATGATGGACATGTGACGCTCCACCGTACGATGGACATGTGACGCTCCACTGTATGATGGAAATGCAAAGCTCCACTGTACGATGGACATGTGATGCTCCACCGTACGATGGACATACGAGGCTCCATCGTAAGATGGACATGTGACGCTCCACTGTACAATGGACATGTGGCGCTCCACCGTATGATGGACATGCAAGGCTCCACTGTACAATGGACATGTGACACTCCACCGTACGATGGACATGCGACGCTCTACCGTAGGATGGACTAGCGAAGCTCCACCGTAAGATGGACATGTGACGCTCCACAGTACGATGGACATCTGACGCTCCACCGTACGATGGACATGCTATGCTCCAGCGTACGATAGACATGTGACGCTCCACCGTACGATGGACATGGGACGCTCCACCGTATAATGGACATGTGACGCTCCACCGTACGATGGACATGAGACGCTCCACCGTATATGGACATGTGACGCTCCACCGTACGATGGACATGTGACGCTCCACTGTATGATGGACATGCAAAGCTCCACTGTACGATGTACATGTGATGCTCCACCGTACGATGGACATACGAGGCTCCATTGTAAGATGGACATGTGACACTCCCTGTACGATGGACATGCGACGCTCCACTGTACGATGGACATGTTACGCTCCACCGTACGATGGACATGCGACGCTCAATCGTACGATGGACATGGGATGCTCCACCGTATGATGGACATGTGACACTCCGCTGTACGATGGACATGCGACGCTCCACTGTACGATGGACATGTTACGCTCCACCGTACGATGGACATGCGACGCTCCATCGTACGATGGACATGGGATGCTCCACCGTATGATGGACATGTGACACTCCACTGTACGATGGATATGCGATGCTCCACCGTACGATGGACATGTGATGTTCCACCGTACGATGGACATCTGACGCTCCACCATAGGATGGACATGTGACGCTCCACCGTACGATGGACATGTGATGCTCCACCGTACGATGGACATGGGATGCTCCATCGTACGATGGACAGGTGATGCTCCACCATACGATGGACATGCTATGCTCCACCGTACGATGGACATTTGACGCTCCACCGTACGATGGACATGAGACGCTCCACCGTACGATCGACATGCGATGCTTCACAGTACGATTGACATGTGATGCTCCACTGTACGATGGACATCTAACGCTCCACCATACGATGGACATGAGATGCTCCACCGTACGATGGACATGTGACGCTCCACCGAATGATGGACATGCGAGGTTCCACTGTAAGATGGACATGTGACGCTCCATCGTACGATAGACATGCGATGCTCCACCGTACGATGGACATGGGATGCTCCATCGTACGATGGACATGTGACGCTCCACCGTACGATCGACATGCGATGCTCCACCGTACGATGGACATGTGATGCTCCATCGTACGATGGACATCTGACGCTCCACCGTACGATGGACATGCTATGCTCCACCGTACGATGGACATGTGACGCTCCACCGTATGATGGACATGGGACGCTCCACCGTACAATGGACATGTGACGCTCCATCGTACGATGGACATGTGACGCTATACTGAATGATGGACATGCGAGGCTCCACCGTAAGATGGACATGTGACGCTCCACCGTATGATGGACATGCGACGCTCAATCGTACGATGGACATGGGATGCTCCACCGTATGATGGACATGTGACGCTCCACCGTACGATGGACATGTGACGCTCCAATGTATGATGGACATGTGACGCTCCACCGTACGATGGACATGTGACGCTCCACTGTATGATGGAAATGCAAAGCTCCACTGTACGATGGACATGTGACGCTCCACCGTACGATGGACATACGAGGCTCCATCGTAAGATGGACATGTGACGCTCCACTGTACAATGGACATGTGACGCTCCACCGTATGATGGACATGCAAGGCTCCACTGTACAATGGACATGTGACACTCCACCGTACGATGGACATGCGACGCTCTACCGTAGGATGGACTAGCGAAGCTCCACCGTAAGATGGACATGTGACGCTCCACAGTACGATGGACATCTGACGCTCCACCGTACGATGGACATGCTATTCTCCAGCGTACGATAGACATGTGACACTCCACCGTACGATGGACATGGGACGCTCCACCGTATAATGGACATGTGACGCTCCACCGTACGATGGACATGAGACGCTCCACCGTATATGGACATGTGACGCTCCACCGTACGATGGACATGTGACGCTCCACTGTATGATGGACATGCAAAGCTCCACTGTACGATGGACATGTGACGCTCCACCGTACGATGGACATACGAGGCTCCAGCGTAAGATGGACATGTGACGCTCCACCGTACGATAGACATGCGATGCTCCACCGTACGATGGACATGTGATGCTCCACTGTACAATGGACATGTGACGCTCCACCGTATGATGGACATGCAAGGCTCCACTGTACAATGGACATGTGACACTCCACCGTACGATGGACATGCGACGCTCTACCGTAGGATGGACTAGCGAAGCTCCACCGTAAGATGGACATGTGACGCTCCACCGTAGATGGACATCTGACGCTCCACCGTACGATGGACCTGCTATGCTCCAGCGTACGATAGACATGTGACGCTCCACCGTACGATGGACATGCGACGCTCTACCGTAGGATGGACTAGCGAAGCTCCACCGTAAGATGGACATGTGACGCTCCACCGTACGATGGACATCTGACGCTCCACCGTACGATGGACATGCTATGCTCCAGCGTACGATAGACATGTGACGCTCCACCGTACGATGGACATGGGACGCTCCACCGTATAATGGACATGTGACGCTCCATCGTACGATGGACATGAGACGCTCCACCGTATATGGACATGTGACGCTCCACCGTACGATGGACATGTGACGCTCCACTGTATGATGGACATGCAAAGCTCCACTGTACGATGGACATGTGACGCTCCACCGTACGATGGACATACGAGGCTCCACCGTAAGATGGACATGTGACGCTCCACTGTACAATGGACATGTGACGCTCCACCGTATGATGGACATGCAAGGCTCCACTGTACAATGGACATGGGACGCTCCACCGAATGATGGACATGCGAGGCTCCACCATAAGATGGACATGTGACGCTCCACCGTACGATGGACATGCGACGCTCCACCGTACGATGGACATGTGACGCTCCACCGAAGGATGGACATGTGATGCTCCACCGAAGGATGGACATGCGAGGCTCCACTGTAAGATGGACATGTTATGCTCCACCGTACGATGGACATGCGACGCTCCATCGTACGATGGACATGGGATGCTCCACCGTATGATGGACATGTGACACTCCACTGTACGATGGATATGCGATGCTCCACCGTACGATGGACATGTGATGTTCCACCGTACGATGGACATCTGACGCTCCACCGTAGGATGGACATGTGACGCTCCACCGTACGATGGACATGTGATGCTCCACCGTACGATGGACATGGGATGCTCCATCGTACGATGGACATGTGATGCTCCACCATACGATGGACATGCTATGCTCTACCATACGATGGACATGTGACGCTCCACCGTACGATGGACATGAGACGCTCCACCGTACGATCGACATGCGATGTTTCACAGTACGATTGACATGTGATGCTCCACTGTACGATGGACATCTAACGCTCCACCATACGATGGACATGAGATGCTCCACCGTACGATGGACATGTGACGCTCCACCGAATGATGGACATGCGAGGTTCCACCGTAAGATGGACATGTGACGCTCCACCATACGATAGACATGCGAGGCTCCACCGTACGATGGACATGTGACGCTCCACTGTACAATGGACATGTGACGCTCCACCGTATGATGGACATGCAAGGCTCCACTGTACAATGGACATGTGACACTCCACCGTACGATGGACATGCGACGCTCTACCGTAGGATGGACTAGCGAAGCTCCACCGTACGATGGACATGTGACGCTCCACTGTACAATGGACATGTGACGCTCCACCGTATGATGGACATGCAAGGCTCCACTGTACAATGGACATGTGACACTCCACCGTACGATGGACATGCGACGCTCTACCGTAGGATGGACTAGTGAAGCTCCACCGTAAGATGGACATCTGACGCTCCACCGTACGATGGACATGTGATGCTCCACTGTACGATGGACATGTGACGCTCCACCGTACGATGGACATGGGACGCTCCAATGTACGATGGACATGCGACGCTCCACTGTACGATGGACATGCGATGCTCCACTGTACGACGGACATGTGACGCTCCACCTTACGATGGACATCTGACGCTCCACTGTACGATCGGCATGTGATGCTCCACTGTACAATGCACATGTGACGCTCCACCGTATGATGGACATGCAAGGCTCCACTGTACAATGGACATGTGACACTCCACCGTACGATGGACATGCGACGCTCTACCGTAGGATGGACTAGCGAAGCTCCACCGTAAGATGGACATGTGACGCTCCACAGTACGATGGACATCTGACGCTCCACCGTACGATGGACATGTGATGCTCCACTGTACGATGGACATGTGACGCTCCACCGTACGATGGACATGGGACGCTCCAATGTACGATGGACATGCGACGCTCCACTGTACGATGGACATGCGATGCTCCACTGTACGACGGACATGTGACGCTCCACTGTATGATGGACATGCAAGGTTCCACCGTACGATGGACATGGGATGCTCCATCGTACGATGGACATGTGACGCTCCACCGTACGATCGACATGCGATGCTCCACCGTACGATGGACATGTGATGCTCCATCGTACGATGGACATGTGACGCTCCACCGTACGATGGACATGGGACGCTCCACCGTACAATGGACATGTGACGCTCCATCGTACGATGGACATGTGACGCTATACTGAATGATGGACATGCGAGGCTCCACCGTAAGATGGACATGTGACGCTCCACCGTATGATGGACATGCGACGCTCAATCGTACGATGGACATGGGATGCTCCACCGTATGATGGACATGTGACGCTCCACCGTACGATGGACATGTGACGCTCCAATGTATGATGGACATGTGACGCTCCACCGTACGATGGACATGTGACGCTCCACTGTATGATGGAAATGCAAAGCTCCACTGTACGATGGACATGTGACGCTCCACCGTACGATGGACATACGAGGCTCCATCGTAAGATGGACATGTGACGCTCCACTGTACAATGGACATGTGATGCTCCACCGTATGATGGACATGCAAGGCTCCACTGTACAATGGACATGTGACACTCCACCGTACGATGGACATGCGACGCTCTACCGTAGGATGGACTAGCGAAGCTCCACCGTAAGATGGACATGTGACGCTCCACAGTACGATGGACATCTGACGCTCCACCGTACGATGGACATGCTATTCTCCAGCGTACGATAGACATGTGACACTCCACCGTACGATGGACATGGGACGCTCCACCGTATAATGGACATGTGACGCTCCACCGTACGATGGACATGAGACGCTCCACCGTATATGGACATGTGACGCTCCACCGTACGATGGACATGTGACGCTCCACTGTATGATGGACATGCAAAGCTCCACTGTACGATGGACATGTGACGCTCCACCGTACGATGGACATACGAGGCTCCACCGTAAGATGGACATGTGACGCTCCACCGTACGATAGACATGCGATGCTCCACCGTACGATGGACATGTGATGCTCCACTGTACAATGGACATGTGACGCTCCACCGTATGATGGACATGCAAGGCTCCACTGTACAATGGACATGTGACACTCCACCGTACGATGGACATGCGACGCTCTACCGTAGGATGGACTAGCGAAGCTCCACCGTAAGATGGACATGTGACGCTCCACAGTACGATGGACATCTGACGCTCCACCGTACGATGGACATGTGATGCTCCACTGTACGATGGACATGTGACGCTCCACCGTACGATGGACATGGGATGCTCCAATGTACGATGGACATGCGACGCTCCACTGTACGATGGACATGCGATGCTCCACTGTACGACGGACATGTGACACTCCACTGTAGGATGGACATGCGAGGTTCCACCGTACGATGGACATGGGATGCTCCATCGTACGATGGACATGTGACGCTCCACCGTACGATGGACATGTGACGCTATACTGAATGATGGACATGCGAGGCTCCACCGTAAGATGGACATGTGACGCTCCACCGTATGATGGACATGCGACGCTCAATCGTACAATGGACATGGGATGCTCCACCGTATGATGGACATGTGACGCTCCACCGTACGATGGACATGTGACGCTCCACTGTATGATGGACATGTGACGCTCCACCGTACGATGGACATGTGACGCTCCACTGTATGATGGAAATGCAAAGCTCCACTGTACGATGGACATGTGATGCTCCACCGTACGATGGACATACGAGGCTCCATCGTAAGATGGACATGTGACGCTCCACTGTACAATGGACATGTGACGCTCCACCGTATGATGGACATGCAAGGCTCCACTGTACAATGGACATGTGACACTCCACCGTACGATGGACATGCGACGCTCTACCGTAGGATGGACTAGCGAAGCTCCACCGTAAGATGGACATGTGACGCTCCACAGTACGATGGACATCTGACGCTCCACCGTACGATGGACATGCTATGCTCCAGCGTACGATAGACATGTGACGCTCCACCGTACGATGGACATGGGACGCTCCACCGTATAATGGACATGTGACGCTCCACCGTACGATGGACATGAGACGCTCCACCGTATATGGACATGTGACGCTCCACCGTACGATGGACATGTGACGCTCCACCGTACGATGGACATACGAGGCTCCATTGTAAGATGGACATGTGACACTCCCTGTACGATGGACATGCGACGCTCCACTGTACGATGGACATGTTACGCTCCACCGTACAATGGACATGCGACGCTCCATCGTACGATGGACATGGGATGCTCCACCATATGATGGACATGTGACACTCCGCTGTACGATGGACATGCGACGCTCCACTGTACGATGGACATGTTACGCTCCACCGTACGATGGACATGCGACGCTCCATCGTACGATGGACATGGGATGCTCCACCGTATGATGGACATGTGACACTCCACTGTACGATGGATATGCGATGCTCCACCATACGATGGACATGTGATGTTCCACCGTACGATGGACATCTGACGCTCCACCGTAGGATGGACATGTGACGCTCCACCGTACGATGGACATGTGATGCTCCACCGTACGATGGACATGGGATGCTCCATCGTACGATGGACAGGTGATGCTCCACCATACGATGGACATGCTATGCTCCACCGTACGATGGACATTTGACGCTCCACCGTACGATGGACATGAGACGCTCCACCGTACGATCGACATGCGATGCTTCACAGTACGATTGACATGTGATGCTCCACTGTACGATGGACATCTAACGCTCCACCATACGATGGACATGAGATGCTCCACCGTACGATGGACATGTGACGCTCCACCGAATGATGGACATGCGAGGTTCCACCGTAAGATGGACATGTGACGCTCCATCGTACGATAGACATGCGATGCTCCACCGTACGATGGACATGTGATGCTCCACTGTACAATGGACATGTGACGCTCCACCGTATGATGGACATGCAAGGCTCCACTGTACCATGGACATGTGACACTCCACCGTACGATGGACATGCGACGCTCTACCGTAGGATGGACTAGCGAAGCTCCACCGTAAGATGGACATGTGACGCTCCACCGTACGATGGACATCTGACGCTCCACCGTACCATGGACATGCTATGCTCCAGCGTACGATAGACATGTGACGCTCCACCGTACGATGGACATGGGACGCTACACCATATAATGGACATATGACGCTCCACCGTACGATGGACATGTGACGCTCCACCGAAGGATGGACATGTGATGCTCCACCGAAGGATGGACATGCGAGGCTCCACTGTAAGATGGACATGTTATGCTCCACCGTACGATGGACATGCGACGCTCCATCGTACGATGGACATGGGATGCTCCACCGTATGATGGACATGTGACACTCCACTGTATGATGGATATGCGATGCTCCACTGTACGATGGACATGTGATGTTCCACCGTACGATGGACATCTGACGCTCCACCGTAGGATGGACATGTGACGCTCCACCGTACGATGGACATGTGATGCTCCACCGTACGATGGACATGGGATGCTCCATCGTACGATGGACATGTGATGCTCCACCATACGATGGACATGCTATGCTCTACCATACGATGGACATGTGACGCTCCACCATACGATGGACATGAGACGCTCCACCGTACGATCGACATGCGATGTTTCACAGTACGATTGACATGTGATGCTCCACTGTACGATGGACATCTAACGCTCCACCATACGATGGACATGAGATGCTCCACCGTACGATGGACATGTGACGCTCCACCGAATGATGGACATGCGAGGTTCCACCGTAAGATGGACATGTGACGCTCCACCGTACGATAGACATGCGATGCTCCACCGTACGATGGACATGTGACGCTCCACTGTACAATGGACATGTGACGCTCCACCGTATGATGGACATGCAAGGCTCCACTGTACAATGGACATGTGACACTCCACCGTACGATGGACATGCGACGCTCTACCGTAGGATGGACTAGCGAAGCTCCACCGTACGATGGACATGTGACGCTCCACTGTACAATGGACATGTGACGCTCCACCGTATGATGGACATGCAAGGCTCCACTGTACAATGGACATGTGACACTCCACCGTACGATGGACATGCGACGCTCTACCGTAGGATGGACTAGCGAAGCTCCACCGTAAGATGGACATCTGACGCTCCACCGTACGATGGACATGTGATGCTCCACTGTACGATGGACATGTGACGCTCCACCGTACGATGGACATGGGACGCTCCAATGTACGATGGACATGCGACGCTCCACTGTACGATGGACATGCGATGCTCCACTGTACGACGGACATGTGACGCTCCACCTTACGATGGACATCTGACGCTCCACTGTACGATCGGCATGTGATGCTCCACTGTACAATGCACATGTGACACTCCACCGTATGATGGACATGCAAGGCTCCACTGTACAATGGACATGTGACACTCCACCGTACGATGGACATGCGACGCTCTACCGTAGGATGGACTAGCGAAGCTCCACCGTAAGATGGACATGTGACGCTCCACAGTACGATGGACATCTGACGCTCCACCGTACGATGGACATGTGATGCTCCACTGTACGATGGACATGTGACGCTCCACCGTACGATGGACATGGGACGCTCCAATGTACGACGGACATGCGACGCTCCACTGTACGATGGACATGCGATGCTCCACTGTACGACGGACATGTGACGCTCCACTGTATGATGGACATGCGAGGTTCCACCGTACGATGGACATGGGATGCTCCATCGTACGATGGACATGTGACGCTCCACCGTATGATCGACATGCGATGCTCCACCGTACGATGGACATGTGATGCTCCATCGTACGATGGACATCTGACGCTCCACCGTACGATGGACATGCTATGCTCCACCGTACGATGGACATGTGACGCTCCACCGTACGATGGACATGGGACGCTCCACCGTACAATGGACATGTGACGCTCCATCGTACGATGGACATGTGACGCTATACTGAATGATGGACATGCGAGGCTCCACCGTAAGATGGACATGTGACGCTCCACCGTATGATGGACATGCGACGCTCAATCGTACGATGGACATGGGATGCTCCACCGTATGATGGACATGTGACGCTCCACCGTACGATGGACATGTGACGCTCCAATGTATGATGGACATGTGACGCTCCACCGTACGATGGACATGTGACGCTCCACTGTATGATGGAAATGCAAAGCTCCACTGTACGATGGACATGTGACGCTCCACCGTACGATGGACATACGAGGCTCCATCGTAAGATGGACATGTGACGCTCCACTGTACAATGGACATGTGACGCTCCACCGTATGATGGACATGCAAGGCTCCACTGTACAATGGACATGTGACACTCCACCGTACGATGGACATGCGACGCTCTACCGTAGGATGGACTATCGAAGCTCCACCGTAAGATGGACATGTGACGCTCCACAGTACGATGGACATCTGACGCTCCACCGTACGATGGACATGCTATGCTCCAGCGTACGATAGACATGTGACGCTCCACCGTACGATGGACATGGGACGCTCCACCGTATAATGGACATGTGACGCTCCACCGTACGATGGACATGAGACGCTCCACTGTACGATGGACATGTGACGCTCCACCGTACGATGGACATACGAGGCTCCACCGTAAGATGGACATGTGACGCTCCACCGTACGATAGACATGCGATGCTCCACCGTACGATGGACATGTGATGCTCCACTGTACAATGGACATGTGACGCTCCACCGTATGATGGACATGCAAGGCTCCACTGTACAATGGACATGTGACACTCCACCGTACGATGGACATGCGACGCTCTACCGTAGGATGGACTAGCGAAGCTCCACCGTAAGATGGACATGTGACGCTCCACAGTATGATGGACATCTGACGCTCCACCGTACGATGGACATGTGATGCTCCACTGTACGATGGACATGTGACGCTCCACCGTACGATGGACATGGGATGCTCCAATGTACGATGGACATGCGACGCTCCACTGTACGATGGACATGCGATGCTCCACTGTACGACGGACATGTGACGCTCCACTGTTGGATGGACATGCGAGGTTCCACCGTACGATGGACATGGGATGCTCCATCGTACGATGGACATGTGACGCTCCACCGTACGATGGACATGTGACGCTATACTGAATGATGGACATGCGAGGCTCCACCGTAAGATGGACATGTGACGCTCCACCGTATGATGGACATGCGACGCTCAATCGTACGATGGACATGGGATGCTCCACCGTATGATGGACATGTGACGCTCCACCGTACGATGGACATGTGACGCTCCACTGTATGATGGACATGTGACGCTCCACCGTACGATGGACATGTGACGCTCCACTGTATGATGGAAATGCAAAGCTCCACTGTACGATGGACATGAGACGCTCCACCGTATATGGACATGTGACGCTCCACCGTACGATGGACATGTGACGCTCCACCGTACGATGGACATACGAGGCTCCATTGTAAGATGGACATGTGACACTCCCTGTACGATGGACATGCGACGCTCCACTGTACGATGGACATGTTACGCTCCACCGTACAATGGACATGCGACGCTCCATCGTACGATGGACATGGGATGCTCCACCATATGATGGACATGTGACACTCCGCTGTACGATGGACATGCGACGCTCCACTGTACGATGGACATGTTACGCTCCACCGTACGATGGACATGCGACGCTCCATCGTACGATGGACATGGGATGCTCCACCGTATGATGGACATGTGACACTCCACTGTACGATGGATATGCGATGCTCCACCGTACGATGGACATGTGATGTTCCACCGTACGATGGACATCTGACGCTCCACCGTAGGATGGACATGTGACGCTCCACTGTACGACGGACATGTGACGCTCCACTGTATGATGGACATGCGAGGTTCCACCGTACGATGGACATGGGATGCTCCATCGTACGATGGACATGTGACGCTCCACCGTATGATCGACATGCGATGCTCCACCGTACGATGGACATGTGATGCTCCATCGTACGATGGACATCTGACGCTCCACCGTACGATGGACATGCTATGCTCCACCGTACGATGGACATGTGACGCTCCACCGTACGATGGACATGGGACGCTCCACCGTACAATGGACATGTGACGCTCCATCGTACGATGGACATGTGACGCTATACTGAATGATGGACATGCGAGGCTCCACCGTAAGATGGACATGTGACGCTCCACCGTATGATGGACATGCGACGCTCAATCGTACGATGGACATGGGATGCTCCACCGTATGATGGACATGTGACGCTCCACCGTACGATGGACATGTGACGCTCCAATGTATGATGGACATGTGACGCTCCACCGTACGATGGACATGTGACGCTCCACTGTATGATGGAAATGCAAAGCTCCACTGTACGATGGACATGTGACGCTCCACCGTACGATGGACATACGAGGCTCCATCGTAAGATGGACATGTGACGCTCCACTGTACAATGGACATGTGACGCTCCACCGTATGATGGACATGCAAGGCTCCACTGTACAATGGACATGTGACACTCCACCGTACGATGGACATGCGACGCTCTACCGTAGGATGGACTATCGAAGCTCCACCGTAAGATGGACATGTGACGCTCCACAGTACGATGGACATCTGACGCTCCACCGTACGATGGACATGCTATGCTCCAGCGTACGATAGACATGTGACGCTCCACCGTACGATGGACATGGGACGCTCCACCGTATAATGGACATGTGACGCTCCACCGTACGATGGACATGAGACGCTCCACCGTATATGGACATGTGACGCTCCACCGTACGATGGACATGCAAAGCTCCACTGTACGATGGACATGTGACGCTCCACCGTACGATGGACATACGAGGCTCCACCGTAAGATGGACATACGAGGCTCCACCGTAAGATGGACATGTGACGCTCCACCGTACGATAGACATGCGATGCTCCACCGTACGATGGACATGTGATGCTCCACTGTACAATGGACATGTGACGCTCCACCGTATGATGGACATGCAAGGCTCCACTGTACCATGGACATGTGACACTCCACCGTACGATGGACATGCGACGCTCTACCGTAGGATGGACTAGCGAAGCTCCACCGTAAGATGGACATGTGACGCTCCACCGTACGATGGACATCTGACGCTCCACCGTACGATGGACATGCTATGCTCCAGCGTACGATAGACATGTGACGCTCCACCGTACGATGGACATGGGACGCTACACCATATAATGGACATGTGACGCTCCACCGTACGATGGACATGAGACGCTCCACCGTATATGGACATGTGACGCTCCACCGTACGATGGACATGTGACGCTCCACTGTATGATGGACATGCAAAGCTCCACTGTACGATGGACATGTGACGCTCCACCGTACGATGGACATACGAGGCTCCACCGTAAGATGGACATGTGATGCTCCACTGTACAATGGACATGTGACGCTCCACCGTATGATGGACATGCAAGGCTCCACTGTACAATGGACATGGGACGCTCCACCGAATGATGGACATGCGAGGCTCCACCATAAGATGGACATGTGACGCTCCACCGTACGATGGACATGCGACGCTCCACCGTACGATGGACATGTGACGCTCCACCGAAGGATGGACATGTGATGCTCCACCGAAGGATGGACATGCGAGGCTCCACTGTAAGATGGACATGTTATGCTCCACCGTACGATGGACATGCGACGCTCCATCGTACGATGGACATGGGATGCTCCACCGTATGATGGACATGTGACACTCCACTGTATGATGGATATGCGATGCTCCACTGTACGATGGACATGTGATGTTCCACCGTACGATGGACATCTGACGCTCCACCGTAGGATGGACATGTGACGCTCCACCGTACGATGGACATGTGATGCTCCACCGTACGATGGACATGGGATGCTCCATCGTACGATGGACATGTGATGCTCCACCATACGATGGACATGCTATGCTCTACCATACGATGGACATGTGACGCTCCACCGTACGATGGACATGAGACGCTCCACCGTACGATCGACATGCGATGTTTCACAGTACGATTGACATGTGATGCTCCACTGTACGATGGACATCTAACGCTCCACCATACGATGGACATGAGATGCTCCACCGTACGATGGACATGTGACGCTCCACCGAATGATGGACATGCGAGGTTCCACCGTAAGATGGACATGTGACGCTCCACCGTACGATAGACATGCGATGCTCCACCGTACGATGGACATGTGACGCTCCACTGTACAATGGACATGTGACGCTCCACCGTATGATGGACATGCAAGGCTCCACTGTACAATGGACATGTGACACTCCACCGTACGATGGACATGCGACGCTCTACCGTAGGATGGACTAGCGAAGCTCCACCGTACGATGGACATGTGACGCTCCACTGTACAATGGACATGTGACGCTCCACCGTATGATGGACATGCAAGGCTCCACTGTACAATGGACATGTGACACTCCACCGTACGATGGACATGCGACGCTCTACCGTAGGATGGACTAGCGAAGCTCCACCGTAAGATGGACATCTGACGCTCCACCGTACGATGGACATGTGATGCTCCACTGTACGATGGACATGTGATGCTCCACCGTATGATGGACATGGGACGCTCCAATGTACGATGGACATGCGACGCTCCACTGTACGATGGACATGCGATGCTCCACTGTACGACGGACATGTGACGCTCCACCTTACGATGGACATCTGACGCTCCACTGTACGATCGGCATGTGATGCTCCACTGTACAATGCACATGTGACGCTCCACCGTATGATGGACATGCAAGGCTCCACTGTACAATGGACATGTGACACTCCACCGTACGATGGACATGCGACGCTCTACCGTAGGATGGACTAGCGAAGCTCCACCGTAAGATGGACATGTGACGCTCCACAGTACGATGGACATCTGACGCTCCACCGTACGATGGACATGTGATGCTCCACTGTACGATGGACATGTGACGCTCCACCGTACGATGGACATGGGACGCTCCAATGTACGATGGACATGCGACGCTCCACTGTACGATGGACATGCGATGCTCCACTGTACGACGGACATGTGACGCTCCACTGTATGATGGACATGCGAGGTTCCACCGTACGATGGACATGGGATGCTCCATCGTACGATGGACATGTGACGCTCCACCGTACGATCGACATGCGATGCTCCACCGTACGATGGACATGTGATGCTCCATCGTACGATGGACATCTGACGCTCCACCGTACGATGGACATGCTATGCTCCACCGTACGATGGACATGTGACGCTCCACCGTATGATGGACATGGGACGCTCCACCGTACAATGGACATGTGACGCTCCATCGTACGATGGACATGTGACGCTATACTGAATGATGGACATGCGAGGCTCCACCGTAAGATGGACATGTGACGCTCCACCGTATGATGGACATGCGACGCTCAATCGTACGATGGACATGGGATGCTCCACCGTATGATGGACATGTGACGCTCCACCGTACGATGGACATGTGACGCTCCAATGTATGATGGACATGTGACGCTCCACCGTACGATGGACATGTGACGCTCCACTGTATGATGGAAATGCAAAGCTCCACTGTACGATGGACATGTGACGCTCCACCGTACGGTGGACATACGAGGCTCCATCGTAAGATGGACATGTGACGCTCCACTGTACAATGGACATGTGACGCTCCACCGTATGATGGACATGCAAGGCTCCACTGTACAATGGACATGTGACACTCCACCGTACGATGGACATGCGACGCTCTACCGTAGGATGGACTAGCGAAGCTCCACCGTAAGATGGACATGTGACGCTCCACAGTACGATGGACATCTGACGCTCCACCGTACGATGGACATGCTATGCTCCAGCGTACGATAGACATGTGACGCTCCACCGTACGATGGACATGGGACGCTCCACCGTATAATGGACATGTGACGCTCCACCGTACGATGGACATGAGACGCTCCACCGTATATGGACATGTGACGCTCCACCGTACGATGGACATGCAAAGCTCCACTGTACGATGGACATGTGACGCTCCACCGTACGATGGACATACGAGGCTCCACCGTAAGATGGACATACGAGGCTCCACCGTAAGATGGACATGTGACGCTCCACCGTACGATAGACATGCGATGCTCCACCGTACGATGGACATGTGATGCTCCACTGTACAATGGACATGTGACGCTCCACCGTATGATGGACATGCAAGGCTCCACTGTACAATGGACATGTGACACTCCACCGTACGATGGACATGCGACGCTCTACCGTAGGATGGAATAGCGAAGCTCCACCGTAAGATGGACATGTGACGCTCCACCGTACGATGGACATCTGACGCTCCACCGTACGATGGACCTGCTATGCTCCAGCGTACGATAGACATGTGACGCTCCACCGTACGATGGACATGCGACGCTCTACCGTAGGATGGACTAGCGAAGCTCCACCGTAAGATGGACATGTGACGCTCCACCGTACGATGGACATCTGACGCTCCACCGTACGATGGACATGCTATGCTCCAGCGTACGATAGACATGTGACGCTCCACCGTACGATGGACATGGGACGCTCCACCGTATAATGGACATGTGACGCTCCACCGTACGATGGACATGACACGCTCCACCGTATATGGACATGTGACGCTCCACCGTACGATGGACATGTGACGCTCCACTGTATGATGGACATGCAAAGCTCCACTGTACGATGGACATGTGACGCTCCACCGTACGATGGACATACGAGGCTCCACCGTAAGATGGACATGTGACGCTCCACTGTACAATGGACATGTGACGCTCCACCGTATGATGGACATGCAAGGCTCCACTGTACAATGGACATGGGACGCTCCACCGAATGATGGACATGCGAGGCTCCACCATAAGATGGACATGTGACGCTCCACCGTACGATGGACATGCGACGCTCCACCGTACGATGGACATGTGACGCTCCACCAAGGATGGACATGTGATGCTCCACCGAAGGATGGACATGCGAGGCTCCACTGTAAGATGGACATGTTATGCTCCACCGTACGATGGACATGCGACGCTCCATCGTACGATGGACATGGGATGCTCCACCGTATGATGGACATGTGACACTCCACTGTACGATGGATATGCGATGCTCCACCGTACGATGGACATGTGATGTTCCACCGTACGATGGACATCTGACGCTCCACCGTAGGATGGACATGTGACGCTCCACCGTACGATGGACATGTGATGCTCCACCGTACGATGGACATGGGATGCTCCATCGTACGATGGACATGTGATGCTCCACCATACGATGGACATGCTATGCTCTACCATACGATGGACATGTGACGCTCCACCGTACGATGGACATGAGACGCTCCACCGTACGATCGACATGCGATGTTTCACAGTACGATTGACATGTGATGCTCCACTGTACGATGGACATCTAACGCTCCACCATACGATGGACATGAGATGCTCCACCGTACGATGGACATGTGACGCTCCACCGAATGATGGACATGCGAGGTTCCACCGTAAGATGGACATGTGACGCTCCACCGTACGATAGACATGCGAGGCTCCACCGTACGATGGACATGTGACGCTCCACTGTACAATGGACATGTGACGCTCCACCGTATGATGGACATGCAAGGCTCCACTGTACAATGGACATGTGACACTCCACCGTACGATGGACATGCGACGCTCTACCGTAGGATGGACTAGCGAAGCTCCACCGTACGATGGACATGTGATGCTCCACTGTACAATGGACATGTGACGCTCCACCGTATGATGGACATGCAAGGCTCCACTGTACAATGGACATGTGACACTCCACCGTACGATGGACATGCGACGCTCTACCGTAGGATGGACTAGCGAAGCTCCACCGTAAGATGGACATCTGACGCTCCACCGTACGATGGACATGTGATGCTCCACTGTACGATGGACATGTGACGCTCCACCGTACGATGGACATGGGACGCTCCAATGTACGATGGACATGCGACGCTCCACTGTACGATGGACATGCGATGCTCCACTGTACGACGGACATGTGACGCTCCACCTTACGATGGACATCTGACGCTCCACTGTACGATCGGCATGTGATGCTCCACTGTACAATGCACATGTGACGCTCCACCGTATGATGGACATGCAAGGCTCCACTGTACAATGGACATGTGACACTCCACCGTACGATGGACATGCGACGCTCTACCGTAGGATGGACTAGCGAAGCTCCACCGTAAGATGGACATGTGACGCTCCACAGTACGATGGACATCTGACGCTCCACCGTACGATGGACATGTGATGCTCCACTGTACGATGGACATGTGACGCTCCACCGTACGATGGACATGGGACGCTCCAGTGTACGATGGACATGCGACGCTCCACTGTACGATGGACATGCGATGCTCCACTGTACGACGGACATGTGACGCTCCACTGTATGATGGACATGCAAGGTTCCACCGTACGATGGACATGGGATGCTCCATCGTACGATGGACATGTGACGCTCCACCGTACGATCGACATGCGATGCTCCACCGTACGATGGACATGTGATGCTCCATCGTACGATGGACATCTGACGCTCCACCGTACGATGGACATGCTATGCTCCACCGTACGATGGACATGTGACGCTCCACCGTATGATGGACATGGGACGCTCCACCGTACAATGGACATGTGACGCTCCATCGTACGATGGACATGTGACGCTATACTGAATGATGGACATGCGAGGCTCCACCGTAAGATGGACATGTGACGCTCCACTGTACAATGGACATGTGACGCTCCACCGTATGATGGACATGCAAGGCTCCACTGTACAATGGACATGTGACACTCCACCGTACGATGGACATGCGACGCTCTACCGTAGGATGGACTAGCGAAGCTCCACCGTAAGATGGACATGTGACGCTCCACAGTACGATGGACATCTGACGCTCCACCGTACGATGGACATGCTATTCTCCAGCGTACGATAGACATGTGACACTCCACCGTACGATGGACATGGGACGCTCCACCGTATAATGGACATGTGACGCTCCACCGTACGATGGACATGAGACGCTCCACCGTATATGGACATGTGACGCTCCACCGTACGATGGACATGTGACGCTCCACTGTATGATGGACATGCAAAGCTCCACTGTACGATGGACATGTGACGCTCCACCGTACGATGGACATACGAGGCTCCAGCGTAAGATGGACATGTGACGCTCCACCGTACGATAGACATGCGATGCTCCACCGTACGATGGACATGTGATGCTCCACTGTACAATGGACATGTGACGCTCCACCGTATGATGGACATGCAAGGCTCCACTGTACAATGGACATGTGACACTCCACCGTACGATGGACATGCGACGCTCTACCGTAGGATGGACTAGCGAAGCTCCACCGTAAGATGGACATGTGACGCTCCACCGTAGATGGACATCTGACGCTCCACCGTACGATGGACCTGCTATGCTCCAGCGTACGATAGACATGTGACGCTCCACCGTACGATGGACATGCGACGCTCTACCGTAGGATGGACTAGCGAAGCTCCACCGTAAGATGGACATGTGACGCTCCACCGTACGATGGACATCTGACGCTCCACCGTACGATGGACATGCTATGCTCCAGCGTACGATAGACATGTGACGCTCCACCGTACGATGGACATGGGACGCTCCACCGTATAATGGACATGTGACGCTCCATCGTACGATGGACATGAGACGCTCCACCGTATATGGACATGTGACGCTCCACCGTACGATGGACATGTGACGCTCCACTGTATGATGGACATGCAAAGCTCCACTGTACGATGGACATGTGACGCTCCACCGTACGATGGACATACGAGGCTCCACCGTAAGATGGACATGTGACGCTCCACTGTACAATGGACATGTGACGCTCCACCGTATGATGGACATGCAAGGCTCCACTGTACAATGGACATGGGACGCTCCACCGAATGATGGACATGCGAGGCTCCACCATAAGATGGACATGTGACGCTCCACCGTACGATGGACATGCGACGCTCCACCGTACGATGGACATGTGACGCTCCACCGAAGGATGGACATGTGATACTCCACCGAAGGATGGACATGCGAGGCTCCACTGTAAGATGGACATGTTATGCTCCACCGTACGATGGACATGCGACGCTCCATCGTACGATGGACATGGGATGCTCCACCATATGATGGACATGTGACACTCCACTGTACGATGGATATGCGATGCTCCACCGTACGATGGACATGTGATGTTCCACCGTACGATGGACATCTGACGCTCCACCGTAGGATGGACATGTGACGCTCCACCGTACGATGGACATGTGATGCTCCACCGTACGATGGACATGGGATGCTCCATCGTACGATGGACATGTGATGCTCCACCATACGATGGACATGCTATGCTCTACCATACGATGGACATGTGACGCTCCACCGTACGATGGACATGAGACGCTCCACCGTACGATCGACATGCGATGTTTCACAGTACGATTGACATGTGATGCTCCACTGTACGATGGACATCTAACGCTCCACCATACGATGGACATGAGATGCTCCACCGTACGATGGACATGTGACGCTCCACCGAATGATGGACATGCGAGGTTCCACCGTAAGATGGACATGTGACGCTCCACCGTACGATAGACATGCGAGGCTCCACCGTACGATGGACATGTGACGCTCCACTGTACAATGGACATGTGACGCTCCACCGTATGATGGACATGCAAGGCTCCACTGTACAATGGACATGTGACACTCCACCGTACGATGGACATGCGACGCTCTACCGTAGGATGGACTAGCGAAGCTCCACCGTACGATGGACATGTGACGCTCCACTGTACAATGGACATGTGACGCTCCACCGTATGATGGACATGCAAGGCTCCACTGTACAATGGACATGTGACACTCCACCGTACGATGGACATGCGACGCTCTACCGTAGGATGGACTAGTGAAGCTCCACCGTAAGATGGACATCTGACGCTCCACCGTACGATGGACATGTGATGCTCCACTGTACGATGGACATGTGACGCTCCACCGTACGATGGACATGGGACGCTCCAATGTACGATGGACATGCGACGCTCCACTGTACGATGGACATGCGATGCTCCACTGTACGACGAACATGTGACGCTCCACCTTACGATGGACATCTGACGCTCCACTGTACGATCGGCATGTGATGCTCCACTGTACAATGCACATGTGACGCTCCACCGTATGATGGACATGCAAGGCTCCACTGTACAATGGACATGTGACACTCCACCGTACGATGGACATGCGACGCTCTACCGTAGGATGGACTAGCGAAGCTCCACCGTAAGATGGACATGTGACGCTCCACAGTACGATGGACATCTGACGCTCCACCGTACGATGGACATGTGATGCTCCACTGTACGATGGACATGTGACGCTCCACCGTACGATGGACATGGGACGCTCCAATGTACGATGGACATGCGACGCTCCACTGTACGATGGACATGCGATGCTCCACTGTACGACGGACATGTGACGCTCCACTGTATG
The DNA here is from genome assembly GCA_949152475.1 of Terebella lapidaria. Classification (NCBI taxonomy): domain Eukaryota; kingdom Metazoa; phylum Annelida; class Polychaeta; order Terebellida; family Terebellidae; genus Terebella; species Terebella lapidaria. The sequence continues at coordinate 38,959,318 of OX424563.1, forward strand.
ATGGACATGCAAGGTTCCACCGTACGATGGACATGGGATGCTCCATCGTACGATGGACATGTGACGCTCCACCGTACGATCGACATGCGATGCTCCACCGTACGATGGACATGTGATGCTCCATCGTACGATGGACATGTGACGCTCCACCGTACGATGGACATGGGACGCTCCACCGTACAATGGACATGTGACGCTCCATCGTACGATGGACATGTGACGCTATACTGAATGATGGACATGCGAGGCTCCACCGTAAGATGGACATGTGACGCTCCACCGTATGATGGACATGCGACGCTCAATCGTACGATGGACATGGGATGCTCCACCGTATGATGGACATGTGACGCTCCACCGTACGATGGACATGTGACGCTCCAATGTATGATGGACATGTGACGCTCCACCGTACGATGGACATGTGACGCTCCACTGTATGATGGAAATGCAAAGCTCCACTGTACGATGGACATGTGACGCTCCACCGTACGATGGACATACGAGGCTCCATCGTAAGATGGACATGTGACGCTCCACTGTACAATGGACATGTGACGCTCCACCGTATGATGGACATGCAAGGCTCCACTGTACAATGGACATGTGACACTCCACCGTACGATGGACATGCGACGCTCTAACGTAGGATGGACTAGCGAAGCTCCACCGTAAGATGGACATGTGACGCTCCACAGTACGATGGACATCTGACGCTCCACCGTACGATGGACATGCTATTCTCCAGCGTACGATAGACATGTGACACTCCACCGTACGATGGACATGGGACGCTCCACCGTATAATGGACATGTGACGCTCCACCGTACGATGGACATGAGACGCTCCACCGTATATGGACATGTGACGCTCCACCGTACGATGGACATGTGACGCTCCACTGTATGATGGACATGCAAAGCTCCACTGTACGATGGACATGTGACGCTCCACCGTACGATGGACATACGAGGCTCCACCGTAAGATGGACATGTGACGCTCCACCGTACGATAGACATGCGATGCTCCACCGTACGATGGACATGTGATGCTCCACTGTACAATGGACATGTGACGCTCCACCGTATGATGGACATGCAAGGCTCCACTGTACAATGGACATGTGACACTCCACCGTACGATGGACATGCGACGCTCTACCGTAGGATGGACTAGCGAAGCTCCACCGTAAGATGGACATCTGACGCTCCACCGTACGATGGACATGTGATGCTCCACTGTACGATGGACATGTGACGCTCCACCGTACGATGGACATGGGACGCTCCAATGTACGATGGACATGCGACGCTCCACTGTACGATGGACATGCGATGCTCCACTGTACGACGGACATGTGACGCTCCACCTTACGATGGACATCTGACGCTCCACTGTACGATCGGCATGTGATGCTCCACTGTACAATGCACATGTGACACTCCACCGTATGATGGACATGCAAGGCTCCACTGTACAATGGACATGTGACACTCCACCGTACGATGGACATGCGACGCTCTACCGTAGGATGGACTAGCGAAGCTCCACCGTAAGATGGACATGTGACGCTCCACAGTACGATGGACATCTGACGCTCCACCGTACGATGGACATGTGATGCTCCACTGTACGATGGACATGTGACGCTCCACCGTACGATGGACATGGGACGCTCCAATGTACGACGGACATGCGACGCTCCACTGTACGATGGACATGCGATGCTCCACTGTACGACGGACATGTGACGCTCCACTGTATGATGGACATGCGAGGTTCCACCGTACGATGGACATGGGATGCTCCATCGTACGATGGACATGTGACGCTCCACCGTACGATCGACATGCGATGCTCCACCGTACGATGGACATGTGATGCTCCATCGTACGATGGACATCTGACGCTCCACCGTACGATGGACATGCTATGCTCCACCGTACGATGGACATGTGACGCTCCACCGTACGATGGACATGGGACGCTCCACCGTACAATGGACATGTGACGCTCCATCGTACGATGGACATGTGACGCTATACTGAATGATGGACATGCGAGGCTCCACCGTAAGATGGACATGTGACGCTCCACCGTATGATGGACATGCGACGCTCAATCGTACGATGGACATGGGATGCTCCACCGTATGATGGACATGTGACGCTCCACCGTACGATGGACATGTGACGCTCCAATGTATGATGGACATGTGACGCTCCACCGTACGATGGACATGTGACGCTCCACTGTATGATGGAAATGCAAAGCTCCACTGTACGATGGACATGTGACGCTCCACCGTACGATGGACATACGAGGCTCCATCGTAAGATGGACATGTGACGCTCCACTGTACAATGGACATGTGACGCTCCACCGTATGATGGACATGCAAGGCTCCACTGTACAATGGACATGTGACACTCCACCGTACGATGGACATGCGACGCTCTACCGTAGGATGGACTAGCGAAGCTCCACCGTAAGATGGACATGTGACGCTCCACAGTACGATGGACATCTGACGCTCCACCGTACGATGGACATGCTATGCTCCAGCGTACGATAGACATGTGACGCTCCACCGTACGATGGACATGGGACGCTCCACCGTATAATGGACATGTGACGCTCCACCGTACGATGGACATGAGACGCTCCACTGTACGATGGACATGTGACGCTCCACCGTACGATGGACATACGAGGCTCCACCGTAAGATGGACATGTGACGCTCCACCGTACGATAGACATGCGATGCTCCACCGTACGATGGACATGTGATGCTCCACTGTACAATGGACATGTGACGCTCCACCGTATGATGGACATGCAAGGCTCCACTGTACAATGGACATGTGACACTCCACCGTACGATGGACATGCGACGCTCTACCGTAGGATGGACTAGCGAAGCTCCACCGTAAGATGGACATGTGACGCTCCACAGTATGATGGACATCTGACGCTCCACCGTACGATGGACATGTGATGCTCCACTGTACGATGGACATGTGACGCTCCACCGTACGATGGACATGGGATGCTCCAATGTACGATGGACATGCGACGCTCCACTGTACGATGGACATGCGATGCTCCACTGTACGACGGACATGTGACGCTCCACTGTAGGATGGACATGCGAGGTTCCACCGTACGATGGACATGGGATGCTCCATCGTACGATGGACATGTGACGCTCCACCGTACGATGGACATGTGACGCTATACTGAATGATGGACATGCGAGGCTCCACCGTAAGATGGACATGTGACGCTCCACCGTATGATGGACATGCGACGCTCAATCGTACGATGGACATGGGATGCTCCACCGTATGATGGACATGTGACGCTCCACCGTACGATGGACATGTGACGCTCCACTGTATGATGGACATGTGACGCTCCACCGTACGATGGACATGTGACGCTCCACTGTATGATGGAAATGCAAAGCTCCACTGTACGATGGACATGTGATGCTCCACCGTACGATGGACATACGAGGCTCCATCGTAAGATGGACATGTGACGCTCCACTGTACAATGGACATGTGGCGCTCCACCGTATGATGGACATGCAAGGCTCCACTGTACAATGGACATGTGACACTCCACCGTACGATGGACATGCGACGCTCTACCGTAGGATGGACTAGCGAAGCTCCACCGTAAGATGGACATGTGACGCTCCACAGTACGATGGACATCTGACGCTCCACCGTACGATGGACATGCTATGCTCCAGCGTACGATAGACATGTGACGCTCCACCGTACGATGGACATGGGACGCTCCACCGTATAATGGACATGTGACGCTCCACCGTACGATGGACATGAGACGCTCCACCGTATATGGACATGTGACGCTCCACCGTACGATGGACATGTGACGCTCCACTGTATGATGGACATGCAAAGCTCCACTGTACGATGTACATGTGATGCTCCACCGTACGATGGACATACGAGGCTCCATTGTAAGATGGACATGTGACACTCCCTGTACGATGGACATGCGACGCTCCACTGTACGATGGACATGTTACGCTCCACCGTACGATGGACATGCGACGCTCAATCGTACGATGGACATGGGATGCTCCAACGTATGATGGACATGTGACACTCCGCTGTACGATGGACATGCGACGCTCCACTGTACGATGGACATGTTACGCTCCACCGTACGATGGACATGCGACGCTCCATCGTACGATGGACATGGGATGCTCCACCGTATGATGGACATGTGACACTCCACTGTACGATGGATATGCGATGCTCCACCGTACGATGGACATGTGATGTTCCACCGTACGATGGACATCTGACGCTCCACCATAGGATGGACATGTGACGCTCCACCGTACGATGGACATGTGATGCTCCACCGTACGATGGACATGGGATGCTCCATCGTACGATGGACAGGTGATGCTCCACCATACGATGGACATGCTATGCTCCACCGTACGATGGACATTTGACGCTCCACCGTACGATGGACATGAGACGCTCCACCGTACGATCGACATGCGATGCTTCACAGTACGATTGACATGTGATGCTCCACTGTACGATGGACATCTAACGCTCCACCATACGATGGACATGAGATGCTCCACCGTACGATGGACATGTGACGCTCCACCGAATGATGGACATGCGAGGTTCCACTGTAAGATGGACATGTGACGCTCCATCGTACGATAGACATGCGATGCTCCACCGTACGATGGACATGGGATGCTCCATCGTACGATGGACATGTGACGCTCCACCGTACGATCGACATGCGATGCTCCACCGTACGATGGACATGTGATGCTCCATCGTACGATGGACATCTGACGCTCCACCGTACGATGGACATGCTATGCTCCACCGTACGATGGACATGTGACGCTCCACCGTATGATGGACATGGGACGCTCCACCGTACAATGGACATGTGACGCTCCATCGTACGATGGACATGTGACGCTATACTGAATGATGGACATGCGAGGCTCCACCGTAAGATGGACATGTGACGCTCCACCGTATGATGGACATGCGACGCTCAATCGTACGATGGACATGGGATGCTCCACCGTATGATGGACATGTGACGCTCCACCGTACGATGGACATGTGACGCTCCAATGTATGATGGACATGTGACGCTCCACCGTACGATGGACATGTGACGCTCCACTGTATGATGGAAATGCAAAGCTCCACTGTACGATGGACATGTGACGCTCCACCGTACGATGGACATACGAGGCTCCATCGTAAGATGGACATGTGACGCTCCACTGTACAATGGACATGTGACGCTCCACCGTATGATGGACATGCAAGGCTCCACTGTACAATGGACATGTGACACTCCACCGTACGATGGACATGCGACGCTCTACCGTAGGATGGACTAGCGAAGCTCCACCGTAAGATGGACATGTGACGCTCCACAGTACGATGGACATCTGACGCTCCACCGTACGATGGACATGCTATTCTCCAGCGTACGATAGACATGTGACACTCCACCGTACGATGGACATGGGACGCTCCACCGTATAATGGACATGTGACGCTCCACCGTACGATGGACATGAGACGCTCCACCGTATATGGACATGTGACGCTCCACCGTACGATGGACATGTGACGCTCCACTGTATGATGGACATGCAAAGCTCCACTGTACGATGGACATGTGACGCTCCACCGTACGATGGACATACGAGGCTCCAGCGTAAGATGGACATGTGACGCTCCACCGTACGATAGACATGCGATGCTCCACCGTACGATGGACATGTGATGCTCCACTGTACAATGGACATGTGACGCTCCACCGTATGATGGACATGCAAGGCTCCACTGTACAATGGACATGTGACACTCCACCGTACGATGGACATGCGACGCTCTACCGTAGGATGGACTAGCGAAGCTCCACCGTAAGATGGACATGTGACGCTCCACCGTAGATGGACATCTGACGCTCCACCGTACGATGGACCTGCTATGCTCCAGCGTACGATAGACATGTGACGCTCCACCGTACGATGGACATGCGACGCTCTACCGTAGGATGGACTAGCGAAGCTCCACCGTAAGATGGACATGTGACGCTCCACCGTACGATGGACATCTGACGCTCCACCGTACGATGGACATGCTATGCTCCAGCGTACGATAGACATGTGACGCTCCACCGTACGATGGACATGGGACGCTCCACCGTATAATGGACATGTGACGCTCCATCGTACGATGGACATGAGACGCTCCACCGTATATGGACATGTGACGCTCCACCGTACGATGGACATGTGACGCTCCACTGTATGATGGACATGCAAAGCTCCACTGTACGATGGACATGTGACGCTCCACCGTACGATGGACATACGAGGCTCCACCGTAAGATGGACATGTGACGCTCCACTGTACAATGGACATGTGACGCTCCACCGTATGATGGACATGCAAGGCTCCACTGTACAATGGACATGGGACGCTCCACCGAATGATGGACATGCGAGGCTCCACCATAAGATGGACATGTGACGCTCCACCGTACGATGGACATGCGACGCTCCACCGTACGATGGACATGTGACGCTCCACCGAAGGATGGACATGTGATGCTCCACCGAAGGATGGACATGCGAGGCTCCACTGTAAGATGGACATGTTATGCTCCACCGTACGATGGACATGCGACGCTCCATCGTACGATGGACATGGGATGCTCCACCGTATGATGGACATGTGACACTCCACTGTATGATGGATATGCGATGCTCCACTGTACGATGGACATGTGATGTTCCACCGTACGATGGACATCTGACGCTCCACCGTAGGATGGACATGTGACGCTCCACCGTACGATGGACATGTGATGCTCCACCGTACGATGGACATGGGATGCTCCATCGTACGATGGACATGTGATGCTCCACCATACGATGGACATGCTATGCTCTACCATACGATGGACATGTGACGCTCCACCGTACGATGGACATGAGACGCTCCACCGTACGATCGACATGCGATGTTTCACAGTACGATTGACATGTGATGCTCCACTGTACGATGGACATCTAACGCTCCACCATACGATGGACATGAGATGCTCCACCGTACGATGGACATGTGACGCTCCACCGAATGATGGACATGCGAGGTTCCACCGTAAGATGGACATGTGACGCTCCACCGTACGATAGACATGCGATGCTCCACCGTACGATGGACATGTGACGCTCCACTGTACAATGGACATGTGACGCTCCACCGTATGATGGACATGCAAGGCTCCACTGTACAATGGACATGTGACACTCCACCGTACGATGGACATGCGACGCTCTACCGTAGGATGGACTAGCGAAGCTCCACCGTACGATGGACATGTGACGCTCCACTGTACAATGGACATGTGACGCTCCACCGTATGATGGACATGCAAGGCTCCACTGTACAATGGACATGTGACACTCCACCGTACGATGGACATGCGACGCTCTACCGTAGGATGGACTAGCGAAGCTCCACCGTAAGATGGACATCTGACGCTCCACCGTACGATGGACATGTGATGCTCCACTGTACGATGGACATGTGATGCTCCACCGTATGATGGACATGGGACGCTCCAATGTACGATGGACATGCGACGCTCCACTGTACGATGGACATGCGATGCTCCACTGTACGACGGACATGTGACGCTCCACCTTACGATGGACATCTGACGCTCCACTGTACGATCGGCATGTGATGCTCCACTGTACAATGCACATGTGACGCTCCACCGTATGATGGACATGCAAGGCTCCACTGTACAATGGACATGTGACACTCCACCGTACGATGGACATGCGACGCTCTACCGTAGGATGGACTAGCGAAGCTCCACCGTAAGATGGACATGTGACGCTCCACAGTACGATGGACATCTGACGCTCCACCGTACGATGGACATGTGATGCTCCACTGTACGATGGACATGTGACGCTCCACCGTACGATGGACATGGGACGCTCCAATGTACGATGGACATGCGACGCTCCACTGTACGATGGACATGCGATGCTCCACTGTACGACGGACATGTGACGCTCCACTGTATGATGGACATGCGAGGTTCCACCGTACGATGGACATGGGATGCTCCATCGTACGATGGACATGTGACGCTCCACCGTACGATCGACATGCGATGCTCCACCGTACGATGGACATGTGATGCTCCATCGTACGATGGACATCTGACGCTCCACCGTACGATGGACATGCTATGCTCCACCGTACGATGGACATGTGACGCTCCACCGTATGATGGACATGGGACGCTCCACCGTACAATGGACATGTGACGCTCCATCGTACGATGGACATGTGACGCTATACTGAATGATGGACATGCGAGGCTCCACCGTAAGATGGACATGTGACGCTCCACCGTATGATGGACATGCGACGCTCAATCGTACGATGGACATGGGATGCTCCACCGTATGATGGACATGTGACGCTCCACCGTACGATGGACATGTGACGCTCCAATGTATGATGGACATGTGACGCTCCACCGTACGATGGACATGTGACGCTCCACTGTATGATGGAAATGCAAAGCTCCACTGTACGATGGACATGTGACGCTCCACCGTACGGTGGACATACGAGGCTCCATCGTAAGATGGACATGTGACGCTCCACTGTACAATGGACATGTGACGCTCCACCGTATGATGGACATGCAAGGCTCCACTGTACAATGGACATGTGACACTCCACCGTACGATGGACATGCGACGCTCTACCGTAGGATGGACTAGCGAAGCTCCACCGTAAGATGGACATGTGACGCTCCACAGTACGATGGACATCTGACGCTCCACCGTACGATGGACATGCTATGCTCCAGCGTACGATAGACATGTGACGCTCCACCGTACGATGGACATGGGACGCTCCACCGTATAATGGACATGTGACGCTCCACCGTACGATGGACATGAGACGCTCCACCGTATATGGACATGTGACGCTCCACCGTACGATGGACATGCAAAGCTCCACTGTACGATGGACATGTGACGCTCCACCGTACGATGGACATACGAGGCTCCACCGTAAGATGGACATACGAGGCTCCACCGTAAGATGGACATGTGACGCTCCACCGTACGATAGACATGCGATGCTCCACCGTACGATGGACATGTGATGCTCCACTGTACAATGGACATGTGACGCTCCACCGTATGATGGACATGCAAGGCTCCACTGTACAATGGACATGTGACACTCCACCGTACGATGGACATGCGACGCTCTACCGTAGGATGGAATAGCGAAGCTCCACCGTAAGATGGACATGTGACGCTCCACCGTACGATGGACATCTGACGCTCCACCGTACGATGGACCTGCTATGCTCCAGCGTACGATAGACATGTGACGCTCCACCGTACGATGGACATGCGACGCTCTACCGTAGGATGGACTAGCGAAGCTCCACCGTAAGATGGACATGTGACGCTCCACCGTACGATGGACATGCTATGCTCCAGCGTACGATAGACATGTGACGCTCCACCGTACGATGGACATGGGACGCTCCACCGTATAATGGACATGTGACGCTCCACCGTACGATGGACATGACACGCTCCACCGTATATGGACATGTGACGCTCCACCGTACGATGGACATGTGACGCTCCACTGTATGATGGACATGCAAAGCTCCACTGTACGATGGACATGTGACGCTCCACCGTACGATGGACATACGAGGCTCCACCGTAAGATGGACATGTGACGCTCCACTGTACAATGGACATGTGACGCTCCACCGTATGATGGACATGCAAGGCTCCACTGTACAATGGACATGGGACGCTCCACCGAATGATGGACATGCGAGGCTCCACCATAAGATGGACATGTGACGCTCCACCGTACGATGGACATGCGACGCTCCACCGTACGATGGACATGTGACGCTCCACCAAGGATGGACATGTGATGCTCCACCGAAGGATGGACATGCGAGGCTCCACTGTAAGATGGACATGTTATGCTCCACCGTACGATGGACATGCGACGCTCCATCGTACGATGGACATGGGATGCTCCACCGTATGATGGACATGTGACACTCCACTGTACGATGGATATGCGATGCTCCACCGTACGATGGACATGTGATGTTCCACCGTACGATGGACATCTGACGCTCCACCGTAGGATGGACATGTGACGCTCCACCGTACGATGGACATGTGATGCTCCACCGTACGATGGACATGGGATGCTCCATCGTACGATGGACATGTGATGCTCCACCATACGATGGACATGCTATGCTCTACCATACGATGGACATGTGACGCTCCACCGTACGATGGACATGAGACGCTCCACCGTACGATCGACATGCGATGTTTCACAGTACGATTGACATGTGATGCTCCACTGTACGATGGACATCTAACGCTCCACCATACGATGGACATGAGATGCTCCACCGTACGATGGACATGTGACGCTCCACCGAATGATGGACATGCGAGGTTCCACCGTAAGATGGACATGTGACGCTCCACCGTACGATAGACATGCGAGGCTCCACCGTACGATGGACATGTGACGCTCCACTGTACAATGGACATGTGACGCTCCACCGTATGATGGACATGCAAGGCTCCACTGTACAATGGACATGTGACACTCCACCGTACGATGGACATGCGACGCTCTACCGTAGGATGGACTAGCGAAGCTCCACCGTACGATGGACATGTGATGCTCCACTGTACAATGGACATGTGACGCTCCACCGTATGATGGACATGCAAGGCTCCACTGTACAATGGACATGTGACACTCCACCGTACGATGGACATGCGACGCTCTACCGTAGGATGGACTAGCGAAGCTCCACCGTAAGATGGACATCTGACGCTCCACCGTACGATGGACATGTGATGCTCCACTGTACGATGGACATGTGACGCTCCACCGTACGATGGACATGGGACGCTCCAATGTACGATGGACATGCGACGCTCCACTGTACGATGGACATGCGATGCTCCACTGTACGACGGACATGTGACGCTCCACCTTACGATGGACATCTGACGCTCCACTGTACGATCGGCATGTGATGCTCCACTGTACAATGCACATGTGACGCTCCACCGTATGATGGACATGCAAGGCTCCACTGTACAATGGACATGTGACACTCCACCGTACGATGGACATGCGACGCTCTACCGTAGGATGGACTAGCGAAGCTCCACCGTAAGATGGACATGTGACGCTCCACAGTACGATGGACATCTGACGCTCCACCGTACGATGGACATGTGATGCTCCACTGTACGATGGACATGTGACGCTCCACCGTACGATGGACATGGGACGCTCCAGTGTACGATGGACATGCGACGCTCCACTGTACGATGGACATGCGATGCTCCACTGTACGACGGACATGTGACGCTCCACTGTATGATGGACATGCAAGGTTCCACCGTACGATGGACATGGGATGCTCCATCGTACGATGGACATGTGACGCTCCACCGTACGATCGACATGCGATGCTCCACCGTACGATGGACATGTGATGCTCCATCGTACGATGGACATCTGACGCTCCACCGTACGATGGACATGCTATGCTCCACCGTACGATGGACATGTGACGCTCCACCGTATGATGGACATGGGACGCTCCACCGTACAATGGACATGTGACGCTCCATCGTACGATGGACATGTGACGCTATACTGAATGATGGACATGCGAGGCTCCACCGTAAGATGGACATGTGACGCTCCACTGTACAATGGACATGTGACGCTCCACCGTATGATGGACATGCAAGGCTCCACTGTACAATGGACATGTGACACTCCACCGTACGATGGACATGCGACGCTCTACCGTAGGATGGACTAGCGAAGCTCCACCGTAAGATGGACATGTGACGCTCCACAGTACGATGGACATCTGACGCTCCACCGTACGATGGACATGCTATTCTCCAGCGTACGATAGACATGTGACACTCCACCGTACGATGGACATGGGACGCTCCACCGTATAATGGACATGTGACGCTCCACCGTACGATGGACATGAGACGCTCCACCGTATATGGACATGTGACGCTCCACCGTACGATGGACATGTGACGCTCCACTGTATGATGGACATGCAAAGCTCCACTGTACGATGGACATGTGACGCTCCACCGTACGATGGACATACGAGGCTCCAGCGTAAGATGGACATGTGACGCTCCACCGTACGATAGACATGCGATGCTCCACCGTACGATGGACATGTGATGCTCCACTGTACAATGGACATGTGACGCTCCACCGTATGATGGACATGCAAGGCTCCACTGTACAATGGACATGTGACACTCCACCGTACGATGGACATGCGACGCTCTACCGTAGGATGGACTAGCGAAGCTCCACCGTAAGATGGACATGTGACGCTCCACCGTAGATGGACATCTGACGCTCCACCGTACGATGGACCTGCTATGCTCCAGCGTACGATAGACATGTGACGCTCCACCGTACGATGGACATGCGACGCTCTACCGTAGGATGGACTAGCGAAGCTCCACCGTAAGATGGACATGTGACGCTCCACCGTACGATGGACATCTGACGCTCCACCGTACGATGGACATGCTATGCTCCAGCGTACGATAGACATGTGACGCTCCACCGTACGATGGACATGGGACGCTCCACCGTATAATGGACATGTGACGCTCCATCGTACGATGGACATGAGACGCTCCACCGTATATGGACATGTGACGCTCCACCGTACGATGGACATGTGACGCTCCACTGTATGATGGACATGCAAAGCTCCACTGTACGATGGACATGTGACGCTCCACCGTACGATGGACATACGAGGCTCCACCGTAAGATGGACATGTGACGCTCCACTGTACAATGGACATGTGACGCTCCACCGTATGATGGACATGCAAGGCTCCACTGTACAATGGACATGGGACGCTCCACCGAATGATGGACATGCGAGGCTCCACCATAAGATGGACATGTGACGCTCCACCGTACGATGGACATGCGACGCTCCACCGTACGATGGACATGTGACGCTCCACCGAAGGATGGACATGTGATACTCCACCGAAGGATGGACATGCGAGGCTCCACTGTAAGATGGACATGTTATGCTCCACCGTACGATGGACATGCGACGCTCCATCGTACGATGGACATGGGATGCTCCACCATATGATGGACATGTGACACTCCACTGTACGATGGATATGCGATGCTCCACCGTACGATGGACATGTGATGTTCCACCGTACGATGGACATCTGACGCTCCACCGTAGGATGGACATGTGACGCTCCACCGTACGATGGACATGTGATGCTCCACCGTACGATGGACATGGGATGCTCCATCGTACGATGGACATGTGATGCTCCACCATACGATGGACATGCTATGCTCTACCATACGATGGACATGTGACGCTCCACCGTACGATGGACATGAGACGCTCCACCGTACGATCGACATGCGATGTTTCACAGTACGATTGACATGTGATGCTCCACTGTACGATGGACATCTAACGCTCCACCATACGATGGACATGAGATGCTCCACCGTACGATGGACATGTGACGCTCCACCGAATGATGGACATGCGAGGTTCCACCGTAAGATGGACATGTGACGCTCCACCGTACGATAGACATGCGAGGCTCCACCGTACGATGGACATGTGACGCTCCACTGTACAATGGACATGTGACGCTCCACCGTATGATGGACATGCAAGGCTCCACTGTACAATGGACATGTGACACTCCACCGTACGATGGACATGCGACGCTCTACCGTAGGATGGACTAGCGAAGCTCCACCGTACGATGGACATGTGACGCTCCACTGTACAATGGACATGTGACGCTCCACCGTATGATGGACATGCAAGGCTCCACTGTACAATGGACATGTGACACTCCACCGTACGATGGACATGCGACGCTCTACCGTAGGATGGACTAGTGAAGCTCCACCGTAAGATGGACATCTGACGCTCCACCGTACGATGGACATGTGATGCTCCACTGTACGATGGACATGTGACGCTCCACCGTACGATGGACATGGGACGCTCCAATGTACGATGGACATGCGACGCTCCACTGTACGATGGACATGCGATGCTCCACTGTACGACGAACATGTGACGCTCCACCTTACGATGGACATCTGACGCTCCACTGTACGATCGGCATGTGATGCTCCACTGTACAATGCACATGTGACGCTCCACCGTATGATGGACATGCAAGGCTCCACTGTACAATGGACATGTGACACTCCACCGTACGATGGACATGCGACGCTCTACCGTAGGATGGACTAGCGAAGCTCCACCGTAAGATGGACATGTGACGCTCCACAGTACGATGGACATCTGACGCTCCACCGTACGATGGACATGTGATGCTCCACTGTACGATGGACATGTGACGCTCCACCGTACGATGGACATGGGACGCTCCAATGTACGATGGACATGCGACGCTCCACTGTACGATGGACATGCGATGCTCCACTGTACGACGGACATGTGACGCTCCACTGTATGATGGACATGCAAGGTTCCACCGTACGATGGACATGGGATGCTCCATCGTACGATGGACATGTGACGCTCCACCGTACGATCGACATGCGATGCTCCACCGTACGATGGACATGTGATGCTCCATCGTACGATGGACATGTGACGCTCCACCGTACGATGGACATGGGACGCTCCACCGTACAATGGACATGTGACGCTCCATCGTACGATGGACATGTGACGCTATACTGAATGATGGACATGCGAGGCTCCACCGTAAGATGGACATGTGACGCTCCACCGTATGATGGACATGCGACGCTCAATCGTACGATGGACATGGGATGCTCCACCGTATGATGGACATGTGACGCTCCACCGTACGATGGACATGTGACGCTCCAATGTATGATGGACATGTGACGCTCCACCGTACGATGGACATGTGACGCTCCACTGTATGATGGAAATGCAAAGCTCCACTGTACGATGGACATGTGACGCTCCACCGTACGATGGACATACGAGGCTCCATCGTAAGATGGACATGTGACGCTCCACTGTACAATGGACATGTGACGCTCCACCGTATGATGGACATGCAAGGCTCCACTGTACAATGGACATGTGACACTCCACCGTACGATGGACATGCGACGCTCTAACGTAGGATGGACTAGCGAAGCTCCACCGTAAGATGGACATGTGACGCTCCACAGTACGATGGACATCTGACGCTCCACCGTACGATGGACATGCTATTCTCCAGCGTACGATAGACATGTGACACTCCACCGTACGATGGACATGGGACGCTCCACTGTATAATGGACATGTGACGCTCCACCGTACGATGGACATGAGACGCTCCACCGTATATGGACATGTGACGCTCCACCGTACGATGGACATGTGACGCTCCACTGTATGATGGACATGCAAAGCTCCACTGTACGATGGACATGTGACGCTCCACCGTACGATGGACATACGAGGCTCCACCGTAAGATGGACATGTGACGCTCCACCGTACGATAGACATGCGATGCTCCACCGTACGATGGACATGTGATGCTCCACTGTACAATGGACATGTGACGCTCCACCGTATGATGGACATGCAAGGCTCCACTGTACAATGGACATGTGACACTCCACCGTACGATGGACATGCGACGCTCTACCGTAGGATGGACTAGCGAAGCTCCACCGTAAGATGGACATCTGACGCTCCACCGTACGATGGACATGTGATGCTCCACTGTACGATGGACATGTGACGCTCCACCGTACGATGGACATGGGACGCTCCAATGTACGATGGACATGCGACGCTCCACTGTACGATGGACATGCGATGCTCCACTGTACGACGGACATGTGACGCTCCACCTTACGATGGACATCTGACGCTCCACTGTACGATCGGCATGTGATGCTCCACTGTACAATGCACATGTGACACTCCACCGTATGATGGACATGCAAGGCTCCACTGTACAATGGACATGTGACACTCCACCGTACGATGGACATGCGACGCTCTACCGTAGGATGGACTAGCGAAGCTCCACCGTAAGATGGACATGTGACGCTCCACAGTACGATGGACATCTGACGCTCCACCGTACGATGGACATGTGATGCTCCACTGTACGATGGACATGTGACGCTCCACCGTACGATGGACATGGGACGCTCCAATGTACGACGGACATGCGACGCTCCACTGTACGATGGACATGCGATGCTCCACTGTACGACGGACATGTGACGCTCCACTGTATGATGGACATGCGAGGTTCCACCGTACGATGGACATGGGATGCTCCATCGTACGATGGACATGTGACGCTCCACCGTACGATCGACATGCGATGCTCCACCGTACGATGGACATGTGATGCTCCATCGTACGATGGACATCTGACGCTCCACCGTACGATGGACATGCTATGCTCCACCGTACGATGGACATGTGACGCTCCACCGTACGATGGACATGGGACGCTCCACCGTACAATGGACATGTGACGCTCCATCGTACGATGGACATGTGACGCTATACTGAATGATGGACATGCGAGGCTCCACCGTAAGATGGACATGTGACGCTCCACCGTATGATGGACATGCGACGCTCAATCGTACGATGGACATGGGATGCTCCACCGTATGATGGACATGTGACGCTCCACCGTACGATGGACATGTGACGCTCCAATGTATGATGGACATGTGACGCTCCACCGTACGATGGACATGTGACGCTCCACTGTATGATGGAAATGCAAAGCTCCACTGTACGATGGACATGTGACGCTCCACCGTACGATGGACATACGAGGCTCCATCGTAAGATGGACATGTGACGCTCCACTGTACAATGGACATGTGACGCTCCACCGTATGATGGACATGCAAGGCTCCACTGTACAATGGACATGTGACACTCCACCGTACGATGGACATGCGACGCTCTACCGTAGGATGGACTAGCGAAGCTCCACCGTAAGATGGACATGTGACGCTCCACAGTACGATGGACATCTGACGCTCCACCGTACGATGGACATGCTATGCTCCAGCGTACGATAGACATGTGACGCTCCACCGTACGATGGACATGGGACGCTCCACCGTATAATGGACATGTGACGCTCCACCGTACGATGGACATGAGACGCTCCACTGTACGATGGACATGTGACGCTCCACCGTACGATGGACATACGAGGCTCCACCGTAAGATGGACATGTGACGCTCCACCGTACGATAGACATGCGATGCTCCACCGTACGATGGACATGTGATGCTCCACTGTACAATGGACATGTGACGCTCCACCGTATGATGGACATGCAAGGCTCCACTGTACAATGGACATGTGACACTCCACCGTACGATGGACATGCGACGCTCTACCGTAGGATGGACTAGCGAAGCTCCACCGTAAGATGGACATGTGACGCTCCACAGTATGATGGACATCTGACGCTCCACCGTACGATGGACATGTGATGCTCCACTGTACGATGGACATGTGACGCTCCACCGTACGATGGACATGGGATGCTCCAATGTACGATGGACATGCGACGCTCCACTGTACGATGGACATGCGATGCTCCACTGTACGACGGACATGTGACGCTCCACTGTAGGATGGACATGCGAGGTTCCACCGTACGATGGACATGGGATGCTCCATCGTACGATGGACATGTGACGCTCCACCGTACGATGGACATGTGACGCTATACTGAATGATGGACATGCGAGGCTCCACCGTAAGATGGACATGTGACGCTCCACCGTATGATGGACATGCGACGCTCAATCGTACGATGGACATGGGATGCTCCACCGTATGATGGACATGTGACGCTCCACCGTACGATGGACATGTGACGCTCCACTGTATGATGGACATGTGACGCTCCACCGTACGATGGACATGTGACGCTCCACTGTATGATGGAAATGCAAAGCTCCACTGTACGATGGACATGTGATGCTCCACCGTACGATGGACATACGAGGCTCCATCGTAAGATGGACATGTGACGCTCCACTGTACAATGGACATGTGGCGCTCCACCGTATGATGGACATGCAAGGCTCCACTGTACAATGGACATGTGACACTCCACCGTACGATGGACATGCGACGCTCTACCGTAGGATGGACTAGCGAAGCTCCACCGTAAGATGGACATGTGACGCTCCACAGTACGATGGACATCTGACGCTCCACCGTACGATGGACATGCTATGCTCCAGCGTACGATAGACATGTGACGCTCCACCGTACGATGGACATGGGACGCTCCACCGTATAATGGACATGTGACGCTCCACCGTACGATGGACATGAGACGCTCCACCGTATATGGACATGTGACGCTCCACCGTACGATGGACATGTGACGCTCCACTGTATGATGGACATGCAAAGCTCCACTGTACGATGTACATGTGATGCTCCACCGTACGATGGACATACGAGGCTCCATTGTAAGATGGACATGTGACACTCCCTGTACGATGGACATGCGACGCTCCACTGTACGATGGACATGTTACGCTCCACCGTACGATGGACATGCGACGCTCAATCGTACGATGGACATGGGATGCTCCACCGTATGATGGACATGTGACACTCCGCTGTACGATGGACATGCGACGCTCCACTGTACGATGGACATGTTACGCTCCACCGTACGATGGACATGCGACGCTCCATCGTACGATGGACATGGGATGCTCCACCGTATGATGGACATGTGACACTCCACTGTACGATGGATATGCGATGCTCCACCGTACGATGGACATGTGATGTTCCACCGTACGATGGACATCTGACGCTCCACCATAGGATGGACATGTGACGCTCCACCGTACGATGGACATGTGATGCTCCACCGTACGATGGACATGGGATGCTCCATCGTACGATGGACAGGTGATGCTCCACCATACGATGGACATGCTATGCTCCACCGTACGATGGACATTTGACGCTCCACCGTACGATGGACATGAGACGCTCCACCGTACGATCGACATGCGATGCTTCACAGTACGATTGACATGTGATGCTCCACTGTACGATGGACATCTAACGCTCCACCATACGATGGACATGAGATGCTCCACCGTACGATGGACATGTGACGCTCCACCGAATGATGGACATGCGAGGTTCCACTGTAAGATGGACATGTGACGCTCCATCGTACGATAGACATGCGATGCTCCACCGTACGATGGACATGGGATGCTCCATCGTACGATGGACATGTGACGCTCCACCGTACGATCGACATGCGATGCTCCACCGTACGATGGACATGTGATGCTCCATCGTACGATGGACATCTGACGCTCCACCGTACGATGGACATGCTATGCTCCACCGTACGATGGACATGTGACGCTCCACCGTATGATGGACATGGGACGCTCCACCGTACAATGGACATGTGACGCTCCATCGTACGATGGACATGTGACGCTATACTGAATGATGGACATGCGAGGCTCCACCGTAAGATGGACATGTGACGCTCCACCGTATGATGGACATGCGACGCTCAATCGTACGATGGACATGGGATGCTCCACCGTATGATGGACATGTGACGCTCCACCGTACGATGGACATGTGACGCTCCAATGTATGATGGACATGTGACGCTCCACCGTACGATGGACATGTGACGCTCCACTGTATGATGGAAATGCAAAGCTCCACTGTACGATGGACATGTGACGCTCCACCGTACGATGGACATACGAGGCTCCATCGTAAGATGGACATGTGACGCTCCACTGTACAATGGACATGTGACGCTCCACCGTATGATGGACATGCAAGGCTCCACTGTACAATGGACATGTGACACTCCACCGTACGATGGACATGCGACGCTCTACCGTAGGATGGACTAGCGAAGCTCCACCGTAAGATGGACATGTGACGCTCCACAGTACGATGGACATCTGACGCTCCACCGTACGATGGACATGCTATTCTCCAGCGTACGATAGACATGTGACACTCCACCGTACGATGGACATGGGACGCTCCACCGTATAATGGACATGTGACGCTCCACCGTACGATGGACATGAGACGCTCCACCGTATATGGACATGTGACGCTCCACCGTACGATGGACATGTGACGCTCCACTGTATGATGGACATGCAAAGCTCCACTGTACGATGGACATGTGACGCTCCACCGTACGATGGACATACGAGGCTCCAGCGTAAGATGGACATGTGACGCTCCACCGTACGATAGACATGCGATGCTCCACCGTACGATGGACATGTGATGCTCCACTGTACAATGGACATGTGACGCTCCACCGTATGATGGACATGCAAGGCTCCACTGTACAATGGACATGTGACACTCCACCGTACGATGGACATGCGACGCTCTACCGTAGGATGGACTAGCGAAGCTCCACCGTAAGATGGACATGTGACGCTCCACCGTAGATGGACATCTGACGCTCCACCGTACGATGGACCTGCTATGCTCCAGCGTACGATAGACATGTGACGCTCCACCGTACGATGGACATGCGACGCTCTACCGTAGGATGGACTAGCGAAGCTCCACCGTAAGATGGACATGTGACGCTCCACCGTACGATGGACATCTGACGCTCCACCGTACGATGGACATGCTATGCTCCAGCGTACGATAGACATGTGACGCTCCACCGTACGATGGACATGGGACGCTCCACCGTATAATGGACATGTGACGCTCCATCGTACGATGGACATGAGACGCTCCACCGTATATGGACATGTGACGCTCCACCGTACGATGGACATGTGACGCTCCACTGTATGATGGACATGCAAAGCTCCACTGTACGATGGACATGTGACGCTCCACCGTACGATGGACATACGAGGCTCCACCGTAAGATGGACATGTGACGCTCCACTGTACAATGGACATGTGACGCTCCACCGTATGATGGACATGCAAGGCTCCACTGTACAATGGACATGGGACGCTCCACCGAATGATGGACATGCGAGGCTCCACCATAAGATGGACATGTGACGCTCCACCGTACGATGGACATGCGACGCTCCACCGTACGATGGACATGTGACGCTCCACCGAAGGATGGACATGTGATGCTCCACCGAAGGATGGACATGCGAGGCTCCACTGTAAGATGGACATGTTATGCTCCACCGTACGATGGACATGCGACGCTCCATCGTACGATGGACATGGGATGCTCCACCGTATGATGGACATGTGACACTCCACTGTACGATGGATATGCGATGCTCCACCGTACGATGGACATGTGATGTTCCACCGTACGATGGACATCTGACGCTCCACCGTAGGATGGACATGTGACGCTCCACCGTACGATGGACATGTGATGCTCCACCGTACGATGGACATGGGATGCTCCATCGTACGATGGACATGTGATGCTCCACCATACGATGGACATGCTATGCTCTACCATACGATGGACATGTGACGCTCCACCGTACGATGGACATGAGACGCTCCACCGTACGATCGACATGCGATGTTTCACAGTACGATTGACATGTGATGCTCCACTGTACGATGGACATCTAACGCTCCACCATACGATGGACATGAGATGCTCCACCGTACGATGGACATGTGACGCTCCACCGAATGATGGACATGCGAGGTTCCACCGTAAGATGGACATGTGACGCTCCACCATACGATAGACATGCGAGGCTCCACCGTACGATGGACATGTGACGCTCCACTGTACAATGGACATGTGACGCTCCACCGTATGATGGACATGCAAGGCTCCACTGTACAATGGACATGTGACACTCCACCGTACGATGGACATGCGACGCTCTACCGTAGGATGGACTAGCGAAGCTCCACCGTACGATGGACATGTGACGCTCCACTGTACAATGGACATGTGACGCTCCACCGTATGATGGACATGCAAGGCTCCACTGTACAATGGACATGTGACACTCCACCGTACGATGGACATGCGACGCTCTACCGTAGGATGGACTAGTGAAGCTCCACCGTAAGATGGACATCTGACGCTCCACCGTACGATGGACATGTGATGCTCCACTGTACGATGGACATGTGACGCTCCACCGTACGATGGACATGGGACGCTCCAATGTACGATGGACATGCGACGCTCCACTGTACGATGGACATGCGATGCTCCACTGTACGACGGACATGTGACGCTCCACCTTACGATGGACATCTGACGCTCCACTGTACGATCGGCATGTGATGCTCCACTGTACAATGCACATGTGACGCTCCACCGTATGATGGACATGCAAGGCTCCACTGTACAATGGACATGTGACACTCCACCGTACGATGGACATGCGACGCTCTACCGTAGGATGGACTAGCGAAGCTCCACCGTAAGATGGACATGTGACGCTCCACAGTACGATGGACATCTGACGCTCCACCGTACGATGGACATGTGATGCTCCACTGTACGATGGACATGTGACGCTCCACCGTACGATGGACATGGGACGCTCCAATGTACGATGGACATGCGACGCTCCACTGTACGATGGACATGCGATGCTCCACTGTACGACGGACATGTGACGCTCCACTGTATGATGGACATGCAAGGTTCCACCGTACGATGGACATGGGATGCTCCATCGTACGATGGACATGTGACGCTCCACCGTACGATCGACATGCGATGCTCCACCGTACGATGGACATGTGATGCTCCATCGTACGATGGACATGTGACGCTCCACCGTACGATGGACATGGGACGCTCCACCGTACAATGGACATGTGACGCTCCATCGTACGATGGACATGTGACGCTATACTGAATGATGGACATGCGAGGCTCCACCGTAAGATGGACATGTGACGCTCCACCGTATGATGGACATGCGACGCTCAATCGTACGATGGACATGGGATGCTCCACCGTATGATGGACATGTGACGCTCCACCGTACGATGGACATGTGACGCTCCAATGTATGATGGACATGTGACGCTCCACCGTACGATGGACATGTGACGCTCCACTGTATGATGGAAATGCAAAGCTCCACTGTACGATGGACATGTGACGCTCCACCGTACGATGGACATACGAGGCTCCATCGTAAGATGGACATGTGACGCTCCACTGTACAATGGACATGTGATGCTCCACCGTATGATGGACATGCAAGGCTCCACTGTACAATGGACATGTGACACTCCACCGTACGATGGACATGCGACGCTCTACCGTAGGATGGACTAGCGAAGCTCCACCGTAAGATGGACATGTGACGCTCCACAGTACGATGGACATCTGACGCTCCACCGTACGATGGACATGCTATTCTCCAGCGTACGATAGACATGTGACACTCCACCGTACGATGGACATGGGACGCTCCACCGTATAATGGACATGTGACGCTCCACCGTACGATGGACATGAGACGCTCCACCGTATATGGACATGTGACGCTCCACCGTACGATGGACATGTGACGCTCCACTGTATGATGGACATGCAAAGCTCCACTGTACGATGGACATGTGACGCTCCACCGTACGATGGACATACGAGGCTCCACCGTAAGATGGACATGTGACGCTCCACCGTACGATAGACATGCGATGCTCCACCGTACGATGGACATGTGATGCTCCACTGTACAATGGACATGTGACGCTCCACCGTATGATGGACATGCAAGGCTCCACTGTACAATGGACATGTGACACTCCACCGTACGATGGACATGCGACGCTCTACCGTAGGATGGACTAGCGAAGCTCCACCGTAAGATGGACATGTGACGCTCCACAGTACGATGGACATCTGACGCTCCACCGTACGATGGACATGTGATGCTCCACTGTACGATGGACATGTGACGCTCCACCGTACGATGGACATGGGATGCTCCAATGTACGATGGACATGCGACGCTCCACTGTACGATGGACATGCGATGCTCCACTGTACGACGGACATGTGACACTCCACTGTAGGATGGACATGCGAGGTTCCACCGTACGATGGACATGGGATGCTCCATCGTACGATGGACATGTGACGCTCCACCGTACGATGGACATGTGACGCTATACTGAATGATGGACATGCGAGGCTCCACCGTAAGATGGACATGTGACGCTCCACCGTATGATGGACATGCGACGCTCAATCGTACAATGGACATGGGATGCTCCACCGTATGATGGACATGTGACGCTCCACCGTACGATGGACATGTGACGCTCCACTGTATGATGGACATGTGACGCTCCACCGTACGATGGACATGTGACGCTCCACTGTATGATGGAAATGCAAAGCTCCACTGTACGATGGACATGTGATGCTCCACCGTACGATGGACATACGAGGCTCCATCGTAAGATGGACATGTGACGCTCCACTGTACAATGGACATGTGACGCTCCACCGTATGATGGACATGCAAGGCTCCACTGTACAATGGACATGTGACACTCCACCGTACGATGGACATGCGACGCTCTACCGTAGGATGGACTAGCGAAGCTCCACCGTAAGATGGACATGTGACGCTCCACAGTACGATGGACATCTGACGCTCCACCGTACGATGGACATGCTATGCTCCAGCGTACGATAGACATGTGACGCTCCACCGTACGATGGACATGGGACGCTCCACCGTATAATGGACATGTGACGCTCCACCGTACGATGGACATGAGACGCTCCACCGTATATGGACATGTGACGCTCCACCGTACGATGGACATGTGACGCTCCACCGTACGATGGACATACGAGGCTCCATTGTAAGATGGACATGTGACACTCCCTGTACGATGGACATGCGACGCTCCACTGTACGATGGACATGTTACGCTCCACCGTACAATGGACATGCGACGCTCCATCGTACGATGGACATGGGATGCTCCACCATATGATGGACATGTGACACTCCGCTGTACGATGGACATGCGACGCTCCACTGTACGATGGACATGTTACGCTCCACCGTACGATGGACATGCGACGCTCCATCGTACGATGGACATGGGATGCTCCACCGTATGATGGACATGTGACACTCCACTGTACGATGGATATGCGATGCTCCACCATACGATGGACATGTGATGTTCCACCGTACGATGGACATCTGACGCTCCACCGTAGGATGGACATGTGACGCTCCACCGTACGATGGACATGTGATGCTCCACCGTACGATGGACATGGGATGCTCCATCGTACGATGGACAGGTGATGCTCCACCATACGATGGACATGCTATGCTCCACCGTACGATGGACATTTGACGCTCCACCGTACGATGGACATGAGACGCTCCACCGTACGATCGACATGCGATGCTTCACAGTACGATTGACATGTGATGCTCCACTGTACGATGGACATCTAACGCTCCACCATACGATGGACATGAGATGCTCCACCGTACGATGGACATGTGACGCTCCACCGAATGATGGACATGCGAGGTTCCACCGTAAGATGGACATGTGACGCTCCATCGTACGATAGACATGCGATGCTCCACCGTACGATGGACATGTGATGCTCCACTGTACAATGGACATGTGACGCTCCACCGTATGATGGACATGCAAGGCTCCACTGTACCATGGACATGTGACACTCCACCGTACGATGGACATGCGACGCTCTACCGTAGGATGGACTAGCGAAGCTCCACCGTAAGATGGACATGTGACGCTCCACCGTACGATGGACATCTGACGCTCCACCGTACCATGGACATGCTATGCTCCAGCGTACGATAGACATGTGACGCTCCACCGTACGATGGACATGGGACGCTACACCATATAATGGACATATGACGCTCCACCGTACGATGGACATGTGACGCTCCACCGAAGGATGGACATGTGATGCTCCACCGAAGGATGGACATGCGAGGCTCCACTGTAAGATGGACATGTTATGCTCCACCGTACGATGGACATGCGACGCTCCATCGTACGATGGACATGGGATGCTCCACCGTATGATGGACATGTGACACTCCACTGTATGATGGATATGCGATGCTCCACTGTACGATGGACATGTGATGTTCCACCGTACGATGGACATCTGACGCTCCACCGTAGGATGGACATGTGACGCTCCACCGTACGATGGACATGTGATGCTCCACCGTACGATGGACATGGGATGCTCCATCGTACGATGGACATGTGATGCTCCACCATACGATGGACATGCTATGCTCTACCATACGATGGACATGTGACGCTCCACCATACGATGGACATGAGACGCTCCACCGTACGATCGACATGCGATGTTTCACAGTACGATTGACATGTGATGCTCCACTGTACGATGGACATCTAACGCTCCACCATACGATGGACATGAGATGCTCCACCGTACGATGGACATGTGACGCTCCACCGAATGATGGACATGCGAGGTTCCACCGTAAGATGGACATGTGACGCTCCACCGTACGATAGACATGCGATGCTCCACCGTACGATGGACATGTGACGCTCCACTGTACAATGGACATGTGACGCTCCACCGTATGATGGACATGCAAGGCTCCACTGTACAATGGACATGTGACACTCCACCGTACGATGGACATGCGACGCTCTACCGTAGGATGGACTAGCGAAGCTCCACCGTACGATGGACATGTGACGCTCCACTGTACAATGGACATGTGACGCTCCACCGTATGATGGACATGCAAGGCTCCACTGTACAATGGACATGTGACACTCCACCGTACGATGGACATGCGACGCTCTACCGTAGGATGGACTAGCGAAGCTCCACCGTAAGATGGACATCTGACGCTCCACCGTACGATGGACATGTGATGCTCCACTGTACGATGGACATGTGACGCTCCACCGTACGATGGACATGGGACGCTCCAATGTACGATGGACATGCGACGCTCCACTGTACGATGGACATGCGATGCTCCACTGTACGACGGACATGTGACGCTCCACCTTACGATGGACATCTGACGCTCCACTGTACGATCGGCATGTGATGCTCCACTGTACAATGCACATGTGACACTCCACCGTATGATGGACATGCAAGGCTCCACTGTACAATGGACATGTGACACTCCACCGTACGATGGACATGCGACGCTCTACCGTAGGATGGACTAGCGAAGCTCCACCGTAAGATGGACATGTGACGCTCCACAGTACGATGGACATCTGACGCTCCACCGTACGATGGACATGTGATGCTCCACTGTACGATGGACATGTGACGCTCCACCGTACGATGGACATGGGACGCTCCAATGTACGACGGACATGCGACGCTCCACTGTACGATGGACATGCGATGCTCCACTGTACGACGGACATGTGACGCTCCACTGTATGATGGACATGCGAGGTTCCACCGTACGATGGACATGGGATGCTCCATCGTACGATGGACATGTGACGCTCCACCGTATGATCGACATGCGATGCTCCACCGTACGATGGACATGTGATGCTCCATCGTACGATGGACATCTGACGCTCCACCGTACGATGGACATGCTATGCTCCACCGTACGATGGACATGTGACGCTCCACCGTACGATGGACATGGGACGCTCCACCGTACAATGGACATGTGACGCTCCATCGTACGATGGACATGTGACGCTATACTGAATGATGGACATGCGAGGCTCCACCGTAAGATGGACATGTGACGCTCCACCGTATGATGGACATGCGACGCTCAATCGTACGATGGACATGGGATGCTCCACCGTATGATGGACATGTGACGCTCCACCGTACGATGGACATGTGACGCTCCAATGTATGATGGACATGTGACGCTCCACCGTACGATGGACATGTGACGCTCCACTGTATGATGGAAATGCAAAGCTCCACTGTACGATGGACATGTGACGCTCCACCGTACGATGGACATACGAGGCTCCATCGTAAGATGGACATGTGACGCTCCACTGTACAATGGACATGTGACGCTCCACCGTATGATGGACATGCAAGGCTCCACTGTACAATGGACATGTGACACTCCACCGTACGATGGACATGCGACGCTCTACCGTAGGATGGACTATCGAAGCTCCACCGTAAGATGGACATGTGACGCTCCACAGTACGATGGACATCTGACGCTCCACCGTACGATGGACATGCTATGCTCCAGCGTACGATAGACATGTGACGCTCCACCGTACGATGGACATGGGACGCTCCACCGTATAATGGACATGTGACGCTCCACCGTACGATGGACATGAGACGCTCCACTGTACGATGGACATGTGACGCTCCACCGTACGATGGACATACGAGGCTCCACCGTAAGATGGACATGTGACGCTCCACCGTACGATAGACATGCGATGCTCCACCGTACGATGGACATGTGATGCTCCACTGTACAATGGACATGTGACGCTCCACCGTATGATGGACATGCAAGGCTCCACTGTACAATGGACATGTGACACTCCACCGTACGATGGACATGCGACGCTCTACCGTAGGATGGACTAGCGAAGCTCCACCGTAAGATGGACATGTGACGCTCCACAGTATGATGGACATCTGACGCTCCACCGTACGATGGACATGTGATGCTCCACTGTACGATGGACATGTGACGCTCCACCGTACGATGGACATGGGATGCTCCAATGTACGATGGACATGCGACGCTCCACTGTACGATGGACATGCGATGCTCCACTGTACGACGGACATGTGACGCTCCACTGTAGGATGGACATGCGAGGTTCCACCGTACGATGGACATGGGATGCTCCATCGTACGATGGACATGTGACGCTCCACCGTACGATGGACATGTGACGCTATACTGAATGATGGACATGCGAGGCTCCACCGTAAGATGGACATGTGACGCTCCACCGTATGATGGACATGCGACGCTCAATCGTACGATGGACATGGGATGCTCCACCGTATGATGGACATGTGACGCTCCACCGTACGATGGACATGTGACGCTCCACTGTATGATGGACATGTGACGCTCCACCGTACGATGGACATGTGACGCTCCACTGTATGATGGAAATGCAAAGCTCCACTGTACGATGGACATGAGACGCTCCACCGTATATGGACATGTGACGCTCCACCGTACGATGGACATGTGACGCTCCACCGTACGATGGACATACGAGGCTCCATTGTAAGATGGACATGTGACACTCCCTGTACGATGGACATGCGACGCTCCACTGTACGATGGACATGTTACGCTCCACCGTACAATGGACATGCGACGCTCCATCGTACGATGGACATGGGATGCTCCACCATATGATGGACATGTGACACTCCGCTGTACGATGGACATGCGACGCTCCACTGTACGATGGACATGTTACGCTCCACCGTACGATGGACATGCGACGCTCCATCGTACGATGGACATGGGATGCTCCACCGTATGATGGACATGTGACACTCCACTGTACGATGGATATGCGATGCTCCACCGTACGATGGACATGTGATGTTCCACCGTACGATGGACATCTGACGCTCCACCGTAGGATGGACATGTGACGCTCCACTGTACGACGGACATGTGACGCTCCACTGTATGATGGACATGCGAGGTTCCACCGTACGATGGACATGGGATGCTCCATCGTACGATGGACATGTGACGCTCCACCGTATGATCGACATGCGATGCTCCACCGTACGATGGACATGTGATGCTCCATCGTACGATGGACATCTGACGCTCCACCGTACGATGGACATGCTATGCTCCACCGTACGATGGACATGTGACGCTCCACCGTACGATGGACATGGGACGCTCCACCGTACAATGGACATGTGACGCTCCATCGTACGATGGACATGTGACGCTATACTGAATGATGGACATGCGAGGCTCCACCGTAAGATGGACATGTGACGCTCCACCGTATGATGGACATGCGACGCTCAATCGTACGATGGACATGGGATGCTCCACCGTATGATGGACATGTGACGCTCCACCGTACGATGGACATGTGACGCTCCAATGTATGATGGACATGTGACGCTCCACCGTACGATGGACATGTGACGCTCCACTGTATGATGGAAATGCAAAGCTCCACTGTACGATGGACATGTGACGCTCCACCGTACGATGGACATACGAGGCTCCATCGTAAGATGGACATGTGACGCTCCACTGTACAATGGACATGTGACGCTCCACCGTATGATGGACATGCAAGGCTCCACTGTACAATGGACATGTGACACTCCACCGTACGATGGACATGCGACGCTCTACCGTAGGATGGACTATCGAAGCTCCACCGTAAGATGGACATGTGACGCTCCACAGTACGATGGACATCTGACGCTCCACCGTACGATGGACATGCTATGCTCCAGCGTACGATAGACATGTGACGCTCCACCGTACGATGGACATGGGACGCTCCACCGTATAATGGACATGTGACGCTCCACCGTACGATGGACATGAGACGCTCCACTGTACGATGGACATGTGACGCTCCACCGTACGATGGACATACGAGGCTCCACCGTAAGATGGACATGTGACGCTCCACCGTACGATAGACATGCGATGCTCCACCGTACGATGGACATGTGATGCTCCACTGTACAATGGACATGTGACGCTCCACCGTATGATGGACATGCAAGGCTCCACTGTACAATGGACATGTGACACTCCACCGTACGATGGACATGCGACGCTCTACCGTAGGATGGACTAGCGAAGCTCCACCGTAAGATGGACATGTGACGCTCCACAGTATGATGGACATCTGACGCTCCACCGTACGATGGACATGTGATGCTCCACTGTACGATGGACATGTGACGCTCCACCGTACGATGGACATGGGATGCTCCAATGTACGATGGACATGCGACGCTCCACTGTACGATGGACATGCGATGCTCCACTGTACGACGGACATGTGACGCTCCACTGTAGGATGGACATGCGAGGTTCCACCGTACGATGGACATGGGATGCTCCATCGTACGATGGACATGTGACGCTCCACCGTACGATGGACATGTGACGCTATACTGAATGATGGACATGCGAGGCTCCACCGTAAGATGGACATGTGACGCTCCACCGTATGATGGACATGCGACGCTCAATCGTACGATGGACATGGGATGCTCCACCGTATGATGGACATGTGACGCTCCACCGTACGATGGACATGTGACGCTCCACTGTATGATGGACATGTGACGCTCCACCGTACGATGGACATGTGACGCTCCACTGTATGATGGAAATGCAAAGCTCCACTGTACGATGGACATGAGACGCTCCACCGTATATGGACATGTGACGCTCCACCGTACGATGGACATGTGACGCTCCACCGTACGATGGACATACGAGGCTCCATTGTAAGATGGACATGTGACACTCCCTGTACGATGGACATGCGACGCTCCACTGTACGATGGACATGTTACGCTCCACCGTACAATGGACATGCGACGCTCCATCGTACGATGGACATGGGATGCTCCACCATATGATGGACATGTGACACTCCGCTGTACGATGGACATGCGACGCTCCACTGTACGATGGACATGTTACGCTCCACCGTACGATGGACATGCGACGCTCCATCGTACGATGGACATGGGATGCTCCACCGTATGATGGACATGTGACACTCCACTGTACGATGGATATGCGATGCTCCACCGTACGATGGACATGTGATGTTCCACCGTACGATGGACATCTGACGCTCCACCGTAGGATGGACATGTGACGCTCCACCGTACGATGGACATGTGATGCTCCACCGTACGATGGACATGGGATGCTCCATCGTACGATGGACAGGTGATGCTCCACCATACGATGGACATGCTATGCTCCACCGTACGATGGACATTTGACGCTCCACCGTACGATGGACATGAGACGCTCCACCGTACGATCGACATGCGATGCTTCACAGTACGATTGACATGTGATGCTCCACTGTACGATGGACATCTAACGCTCCACCATACGATGGACATGAGATGCTCCACCGTACGATGGACATGTGACGCTCCACCGAATGATGGACATGCGAGGTTCCACCGTAAGATGGACATGTGACGCTCCATCGTACGATAGACATGCGATGCTCCACCGTACGATGGACATGTGATGCTCCACTGTACAATGGACATGTGACGCTCCACCGTATGATGGACATGCAAGGCTCCACTGTACCATGGACATGTGACACTCCACCGTACGATGGACATGCGACGCTCTACCGTAGGATGGACTAGCGAAGCTCCACCGTAAGATGGACATGTGACGCTCCACCGTACGATGGACATCTGACGCTCCACCGTACGATGGACATGCTATGCTCCAGCGTACGATAGACATGTGACGCTCCACCGTACGATGGACATGGGACGCTACACCATATAATGGACATATGACGCTCCACCGTACGATGGACATGTGACGCTCCACCGAAGGATGGACATGTGATGCTCCACCGAAGGATGGACATGCGAGGCTCCACTGTAAGATGGACATGTTATGCTCCACCGTACGATGGACATGCGACGCTCCATCGTACGATGGACATGGGATGCTCCACCGTATGATGGACATGTGACACTCCACTGTATGATGGATATGCGATGCTCCACTGTACGATGGACATGTGATGTTCCACCGTACGATGGACATCTGACGCTCCACCGTAGGATGGACATGTGACGCTCCACCGTACGATGGACATGTGATGCTCCACCGTACGATGGACATGGGATGCTCCATCGTACGATGGACATGTGATGCTCCACCATACGATGGACATGCTATGCTCTACCATACGATGGACATGTGACGCTCCACCATACGATGGACATGAGACGCTCCACCGTACGATCGACATGCGATGTTTCACAGTACGATTGACATGTGATGCTCCACTGTACGATGGACATCTAACGCTCCACCATACGATGGACATGAGATGCTCCACCGTACGATGGACATGTGACGCTCCACCGAATGATGGACATGCGAGGTTCCACCGTAAGATGGACATGTGACGCTCCACCGTACGATAGACATGCGATGCTCCACCGTACGATGGACATGTGACGCTCCACTGTACAATGGACATGTGACGCTCCACCGTATGATGGACATGCAAGGCTCCACTGTACAATGGACATGTGACACTCCACCGTACGATGGACATGCGACGCTCTACCGTAGGATGGACTAGCGAAGCTCCACCGTACGATGGACATGTGACGCTCCACTGTACAATGGACATGTGACGCTCCACCGTATGATGGACATGCAAGGCTCCACTGTACAATGGACATGTGACACTCCACCGTACGATGGACATGCGACGCTCTACCGTAGGATGGACTAGCGAAGCTCCACCGTAAGATGGACATCTGACGCTCCACCGTACGATGGACATGTGATGCTCCACTGTACGATGGACATGTGACGCTCCACCGTACGATGGACATGGGACGCTCCAATGTACGATGGACATGCGACGCTCCACTGTACGATGGACATGCGATGCTCCACTGTACGACGGACATGTGACGCTCCACCTTACGATGGACATCTGACGCTCCACTGTACGATCGGCATGTGATGCTCCACTGTACAATGCACATGTGACACTCCACCGTATGATGGACATGCAAGGCTCCACTGTACAATGGACATGTGACACTCCACCGTACGATGGACATGCGACGCTCTACCGTAGGATGGACTAGCGAAGCTCCACCGTAAGATGGACATGTGACGCTCCACAGTACGATGGACATCTGACGCTCCACCGTACGATGGACATGTGATGCTCCACTGTACGATGGACATGTGACGCTCCACCGTACGATGGACATGGGACGCTCCAATGTACGACGGACATGCGACGCTCCACTGTACGATGGACATGCGATGCTCCACTGTACGACGGACATGTGACGCTCCACTGTATGATGGACATGCGAGGTTCCACCGTACGATGGACATGGGATGCTCCATCGTACGATGGACATGTGACGCTCCACCGTATGATCGACATGCGATGCTCCACCGTACGATGGACATGTGATGCTCCATCGTACGATGGACATCTGACGCTCCACCGTACGATGGACATGCTATGCTCCACCGTACGATGGACATGTGACGCTCCACCGTACGATGGACATGGGACGCTCCACCGTACAATGGACATGTGACGCTCCATCGTACGATGGACATGTGACGCTATACTGAATGATGGACATGCGAGGCTCCACCGTAAGATGGACATGTGACGCTCCACCGTATGATGGACATGCGACGCTCAATCGTACGATGGACATGGGATGCTCCACCGTATGATGGACATGTGACGCTCCACCGTACGATGGACATGTGACGCTCCAATGTATGATGGACATGTGACGCTCCACCGTACGATGGACATGTGACGCTCCACTGTATGATGGAAATGCAAAGCTCCACTGTACGATGGACATGTGACGCTCCACCGTACGATGGACATACGAGGCTCCATCGTAAGATGGACATGTGACGCTCCACTGTACAATGGACATGTGACGCTCCACCGTATGATGGACATGCAAGGCTCCACTGTACAATGGACATGTGACACTCCACCGTACGATGGACATGCGACGCTCTACCGTAGGATGGACTAGCGAAGCTCCACCGTAAGATGGACATGTGACGCTCCACAGTACGATGGACATCTGACGCTCCACCGTACGATGGACATGCTATGCTCCAGCGTACGATAGACATGTGACGCTCCACCGTACGATGGACATGGGACGCTCCACCGTATAATGGACATGTGACGCTCCACCGTACGATGGACATGAGACGCTCCACTGTACGATGGACATGTGACGCTCCACCGTACGATGGACATACGAGGCTCCACCGTAAGATGGACATGTGACGCTCCACCGTACGATAGACATGCGATGCTCCACCGTACGATGGACATGTGATGCTCCACTGTACAATGGACATGTGACGCTCCACCGTATGATGGACATGCAAGGCTCCACTGTACAATGGACATGTGACACTCCACCGTACGATGGACATGCGACGCTCTACCGTAGGATGGACTAGCGAAGCTCCACCGTAAGATGGACATGTGACGCTCCACAGTATGATGGACATCTGACGCTCCACCGTACGATGGACATGTGATGCTCCACTGTACGATGGACATGTGACGCTCCACCGTACGATGGACATGGGATGCTCCAATGTACGATGGACATGCGACGCTCCACTGTACGATGGACATGCGATGCTCCACTGTACGACGGACATGTGACGCTCCACTGTAGGATGGACATGCGAGGTTCCACCGTACGATGGACATGGGATGCTCCATCGTACGATGGACATGTGACGCTCCACCGTACGATGGACATGTGACGCTATACTGAATGATGGACATGCGAGGCTCCACCGTAAGATGGACATGTGACGCTCCACCGTATGATGGACATGCGACGCTCAATCGTACGATGGACATGGGATGCTCCACCGTATGATGGACATGTGACGCTCCACCGTACGATGGACATGTGACGCTCCACTGTATGATGGACATGTGACGCTCCACCGTACGATGGACATGTGACGCTCCACTGTATGATGGAAATGCAAAGCTCCACTGTACGATGGACATGTGATGCTCCACCGTACGATGGACATACGAGGCTCCATCGTAAGATGGACATGTGACGCTCCACTGTACAATGGACATGTGGCGCTCCACCGTATGATGGACATGCAAGGCTCCACTGTACAATGGACATGTGACACTCCACCGTACGATGGACATGCGACGCTCTACCGTAGGATGGACTAGCGAAGCTCCACCGTAAGATGGACATGTGACGCTCCACAGTACGATGGACATCTGACGCTCCACCGTACGATGGACATGCTATGCTCCAGCGTACGATAGACATGTGACGCTCCACCGTACGATGGACATGGGACGCTCCACCGTATAATGGACATGTGACGCTCCACCGTACGATGGACATGAGACGCTCCACCGTATATGGACATGTGACGCTCCACCGTACGATGGACATGTGACGCTCCACTGTATGATGGACATGCAAAGCTCCACTGTACGATGGACATGTGACGCTCCACCGTACGATGGACATACGAGGCTCCATTGTAAGATGGACATGTGACACTCCCTGTACGATGGACATGCGACGCTCCACTGTACGATGGACATGTTACGCTCCACCGTACGATGGACATGCGACGCTCCATCGTACGATGGACATGGGATGCTCCACCGTATGATGGACATGTGACACTCCGCTGTACGATGGACATGCGACGCTCCACTGTACGATGGACATGTTACGCTCCACCGTACGATGGACATGCGACGCTCCATCGTACGATGGACATGGGATGCTCCACCGTATGATGGACATGTGACACTCCACTGTACGATGGATATGCGATGCTCCACCGTACGATGGACATGTGATGTTCCACCGTACGATGGACATCTGACGCTCCACCGTAGGATGGACATGTGACGCTCCACCATACGATGGACATGTGATGCTCCACCGTACGATGGACATGGGATGCTCCATCGTACGATGGACAGGTGATGCTCCACCATACGATGGACATGCTATGCTCCACCGTACGATGGACATTTGACGCTCCACCGTACGATGGACATGAGACGCTCCACCGTACGATCGACATGCGATGCTTCACAGTACGATTGACATGTGATGCTCCACTGTACGATGGACATCTAACGCTCCACCATACGATGGACATGAGATGCTCCACCGTACGATGGACATGTGACGCTCCACCGAATGATGGACATGCGAGGTTCCACCGTAAGATGGACATGTGACGCTCCATCGTACGATAGACATGCGATGCTCCACCGTACGATGGACATGTGATGCTCCACTGTACAATAGACATGTGACGCTCCACCGTATGATGGACATGCAAGGCTCCACTGTACCATGGACATGTGACACTCCACCGTACGATGGACATGCGACGCTCTACCGTAGGATGGACTAGCGAAGCTCCACCGTAAGATGGACATGTGACGCTCCACCGTACGATGGACATCTGACGCTCCACCGTACGATGGACATGCTATGCTCCAGCGTACGATAGACATGTGACGCTCCACCGTACGATGGACATGGGACGCTACACCATATAATGGACATGTGACGCTCCACCGTACGATGGACATGAGACGCTCCACCGTATATGGACATGTGACGCTCCACCGTACGATGGACATGTGACGCTCCACTCTATGATGGACATGCAAAGCTCCACTGTACGATGGACATGTGACGCTCCACCGTACGATGGACATACGAGGCTCCACCGTAAGATGGACATGTGACGCTCCACTGTACAATGGACATGTGACGCTCCACCGTATGATGGACATGCAAGGCTCCACTGTACAATGGACATGGGACGCTCCACCGAATGATGGACATGCGAGGCTCCACCATAAGATGGACATGTGACGCTCCACCGTACGATGGACATGCGACGCTCCACCGTACGATGGACATGTGACGCTCCACCGAAGGATGGACATGTGATGCTCCACCGTACGATGGACATGTGATGCTCCACCGTACGATGGACATGGGATGCTCCATCGTACGATGGACATGTGATGCTCCACCATACGATGGACATGCTATGCTCTACCATACGATGGACATGTGACGCTCCACCGTACGATGGACATGAGACGCTCCACCGTACGATCGACATGCGATGTTTCACAGTACGATTGACATGTGATGCTCCACTGTACGATGGACATCTAACGCTCCACCATACGATGGACATGAGATGCTCCACTGTACGATGGACATGTGACGCTCCACCGAATGATGGACATGCGAGGTTCCACCGTAAGATGGACATGTGACGCTCCACCGTACGATAGACATGCGATGCTCCACCGTACGATGGACATGTGACGCTCCACTGTACAATGGACATGTGACGCTCCACCGTATGATGGACATGCAAGGCTCCACTGTACAATGGACATGTGACACTCCACCGTACGATGGACATGCGACGCTCTACCGTAGGATGGACTAGCGAAGCTCCACCGTACGATGGACATGTGACGCTCCACTGTACAATGGACATGTGACGCTCCACCGTATGATGGACATGCAAGGCTCCACTGTACAATGGACATGTGACACTCCACCGTACGATGGACATGCGACGCTCTACCGTAGGATGGACTAGCGAAGCTCCACCGTAAGATGGACATCTGACGCTCCACAGTACGATGGACATCTGACGCTCCACCGTACGATGGACATGTGATGCTCCACTGTACGATGGACATGTGATGCTCCACTGTACGATGGACATGTGACGCTCCACCGTACGATGGACATGCGACGCTCTACCGTAGGATGGACTAGCGAAGCTCCACCGTAAGATGGACATCTGACGCTCCACAGTACGATGGACATCTGACGCTCCACCGTACGATGGACATGTGATGCTCCACTGTACGATGGACATGTGATGCTCCACTGTACGATGGACATGTGACGCTCCACCGTATGATGGACATGCAAGGCTCCACTGTACAATGGACATGTGACACTCCACCGTACGATGGACATGCGACGCTCTACCGTAGGATGGACTAGCGAAGCTCCACCGTAAGATGGACATCTGACGCTCCACCGTACGATGGACATGTGATGCTCCACTGTACGATGGACATGTGATGCTCCACCGTATGATGGACATGGGACGCTCCAATGTAAGATGGACATGTGACGCTCCACCGTACGATAGACATGCGATGCTCCACCGTACGATGGACATGTGACGCTCCACTGTACAATGGACATGTGACGCTCCACCGTATGATGGACATGCAAGGCTCCACTGTACAATGGACATGTGACACTCCACCGTACGATGGACATGCGACGCTCTACCGTAGGATGGACTAGCGAAGCTCCACCGTACGATGGACATGTGACGCTCCACTGTACAATGGACATGTGACGCTCCACCGTATGATGGACATGCAAGGCTCCACTGTACAATGGACATGTGACACTCCACCGTACGATGGACATGCGACGCTCTACCGTAGGATGGACTAGCGAAGCTCCACCGTACGATGGACATGTGACGCTCCACTGTACAATGGACATGTGACGCTCCACCGTATGATGGACATGCAAGGCTCCACTGTACAATGGACATGTGACACTCCACCGTACGATGGACATGCGACGCTCTACCGTAGGATGGACTAGCGAAGCTCCACCGTAAGATGGACATCTGACGCTCCACCGTACGATGGACATGTGATGCTCCACTGTACGATGGACATGTGATGCTCCACCGTATGATGGACATGGGACGCTCCAATGTACGATGGACATGCGACGCTCCACTGTACGATGGACATGCGATGCTCCACTGTACGACGGACATGTGACGCTCCACCTTACGATGGACATCTGACGCTCCACTGTACGATCGGCATGTGATGCTCCACTGTACAATGCACATGTGACGCTCCACCGTATGATGGACATGCAAGGCTCCACTGTACAATGGACATGTGACACTCCACCGTACGATGGACATGCGACGCTCTACCGTAGGATGGACTAGCGAAGCTCCACCGTAAGATGGACATGTGACGCTCCACAGTACGATGGACATCTGACGCTCCACCGTACTATGGACATGTGATGCTCCACTGTACGATGGACATGTGACGCTCCACCGTACGATGGACATGGGACGCTCCAATGTACGATGGACATGCGACGCTCCACTGTACGAGGGACATGCGATGCTCCACTGTACGACGGACATGTGACGCTCCACTGTATGATGGACATGCGAGGTTCCACCGTACGATGGACATGGGATGCTCCATCGTACGATGGACATGTGACGCTCCACCGTACGATCGACATGCGATGCTCCACCGTACGATGGACATGTGATGCTCCATCGTACGATGGACATCTGACGCTCCACCGTACGATGGACATGCTATGCTCCACCGTACGATGGACATGTGACGCTCCACCGTATGATGGACATGGGACGCTCCACCGTACAATGGACATGTGACGCTCCATCGTACGATGGACATGTGACGCTATACTGAATGATGGACATGCGAGGCTCCACCGTAAGATGGACATGTGACACTCCACCGTATGATGGACATGCGAGGCTCCACTGTAAGATGGACATGTTATGCTCCACCGTACGATGGACATGCGACGCTCCATCGTACGATGGACATGGGATGCTCCACCGTATGATGGACATGTGACACTCCACTGTACGATGGATATGCGATGCTCCACCGTACGATGGACATGTGATGTTCCACCGTACGATGGACATCTGACGCTCCACCGTAGGATGGACATGTGATGCTCCACCGTACGATGGACATGTGATGCTCCACCGTACGATGGACATGGGATGCTCCATCGTACGATGGACATGTGATGCTCCACCATACGATGGACATGCTATGCTCTACCATACGATGGACATGTGACGCTCCACCGTACGATGGACATGAGACGCTCCACCGTACGATCGACATGCGATGTTTCACAGTACGATTGACATGTGATGCTCCACTGTACGATGGACATCTAACGCTCCACCATACGATGGACATGAGATGCTCCACCGTACGATGGACATGTGACGCTCCACCGAATGATGGACATGCGAGGTTCCACCGTAAGATGGACATGTGACGCTCCACCGTACGATAGACATGCGAGGCTCCACCGTACGATGGACATGTGACGCTCCACTGTACAATGGACATGTGACGCTCCACCGTATGATGGACATGCAAGGCTCCACTGTACAATGGACATGTGACACTCCACCGTACGATGGACATGCGACGCTCTACCGTAGGATGGACTAGCGAAGCTCCACCGTACGATGGACATGTGACGCTCCACTGTACAATGGACATGTGACGCTCCACCGTATGATGGACATGCAAGGCTCCACTGTACAATGGACATGTGACACTCCACCGTACGATGGACATGCGACGCTCTACCGTAGGATGGACTAGTGAAGCTCCACCGTAAGATGGACATCTGACGCTCCACCGTACGATGGACATGTGATGCTCCACTGTACGATGGACATGTGATGCTCCACCGTATGATGGACATGGGACGCTCCACCGTACGATCGACATGCGATGCTTCACAGTACGATTGACATGTGATGCTCCACTGTACGATGGACATCTAACGCTCCACCATACGATGGACATGAGATGCTCCACCGTACGATGGACATGTGACGCTCCACCGAATGATGGACATGCGAGGTTCCACCGTAAGATGGACATGTGACGCTCCATCGTACGATAGACATGCGATGCTCCACCGTACGATGGACATGTGATGCTCCACTGTACAATGGACATGTGACGCTCCACCGTATGATGGACATGCAAGGCTCCACTGTACCATGGACATGTGACACTCCACCGTACGATGGACATGCGACGCTCTACCGTAGGATGGACTAGCGAAGCTCCACCGTAAGATGGACATGTGACGCTCCACCGTACGATGGACATCTGACGCTCCACCGTACGATGGACATGCTATGCTCCAGCGTACGATAGACATGTGACGCTCCACCGTACGATGGACATGGGACGCTACACCATATAATGGACATGTGACGCTCCACCGTACGATGGACATGAGACGCTCCACCGTATATGGACATGTGACGCTCCACCGTACGATGGACATGTGACGCTCCACTGTATGATGGACATGCAAAGCTCCACTGTACGATGGACATGTGACGCTCCACCGTACGATGGACATACGAGGCTCCACCGTAAGATGGACATGTGACGCTCCACTGTACAATGGACATGTGACGCTCCACCGTATGATGGACATGCAAGGCTCCACTGTACAATGGACATGGGACGCTCCACCGAATGATGGACATGCGAGGCTCCACCATAAGATGGACATGTGACGCTCCACCGTACGATGGACATGCGACGCTCCACCGTACGATGGACATGTGACGCTCCACCGAAGGATGGACATGTGATGCTCCACCGAAGGATGGACATGCGAGGCTCCACTGTAAGATGGACATGTTATGCTCCACCGTACGATGGACATGCGACGCTCCATCGTACGATGGACATGGGATGCTCCACCGTATGATGGACATGTGACACTCCACTGTATGATGGATATGCGATGCTCCACTGTACGATGGACATGTGATGTTCCACCGTACGATGGACATCTGACGCTCCACCGTAGGATGGACATGTGACGCTCCACCGTACGATGGACATGTGATGCTCCACCGTACGATGGACATGGGATGCTCCATCGTACGATGGACATGTGATGCTCCACCATACGATGGACATGCTATGCTCTACCATACGATGGACATGTGACGCTCCACCGTACGATGGACATGAGACGCTCCACCGTACGATCGACATGCGATGTTTCACAGTACGATTGACATGTGATGCTCCACTGTACGATGGACATCTAACGCTCCACCATACGATGGACATGAGATGCTCCACCGTACGATGGACATGTGACGCTCCACCGAATGATGGACATGCGAGGTTCCACCGTAAGATGGACATGTGACGCTCCACCGTACGATAGACATGCGATGCTCCACCGTACGATGGACATGTGACGCTCCACTGTACAATGGACATGTGACGCTCCACCGTATGATGGACATGCAAGGCTCCACTGTACAATGGACATGTGACACTCCACCGTACGATGGACATGCGACGCTCTACCGTAGGATGGACTAG
This sequence comes from Terebella lapidaria, assembly GCA_949152475.1. Taxonomy (NCBI): domain Eukaryota; kingdom Metazoa; phylum Annelida; class Polychaeta; order Terebellida; family Terebellidae; genus Terebella; species Terebella lapidaria. Next base: position 39,002,640 of record OX424563.1, read on the forward strand.
CGAAGCTCCACCGTACGATGGACATGTGACGCTCCACTGTACAATGGACATGTGACGCTCCACCGTATGATGGACATGCAAGGCTCCACTGTACAATGGACATGTGACACTCCACCGTACGATGGACATGCGACGCTCTACCGTAGGATGGACTAGCGAAGCTCCACCGTAAGATGGACATCTGACGCTCCACCGTACGATGGACATGTGATGCTCCACTGTACGATGGACATGTGATGCTCCACCGTATGATGGACATGGGACGCTCCAATGTACGATGGACATGCGACGCTCCACTGTACGATGGACATGCGATGCTCCACTGTACGACGGACATGTGACGCTCCACCTTACGATGGACATCTGACGCTCCACTGTACGATCGGCATGTGATGCTCCACTGTACAATGCACATGTGACGCTCCACCGTATGATGGACATGCAAGGCTCCACTGTACAATGGACATGTGACACTCCACCGTACGATGGACATGCGACGCTCTACCGTAGGATGGACTAGCGAAGCTCCACCGTAAGATGGACATGTGACGCTCCACAGTACGATGGACATCTGACGCTCCACCGTACGATGGACATGTGATGCTCCACTGTACGATGGACATGTGACGCTCCACCGTACGATGGACATGGGACGCTCCAATGTACGATGGACATGCGACGCTCCACTGTACGATGGACATGCGATGCTCCACTGTACGACGGACATGTGACGCTCCACTGTATGATGGACATGCGAGGTTCCACCGTACGATGGACATGGGATGCTCCATCGTACGATGGACATGTGACGCTCCACCGTACGATCGACATGCGATGCTCCACCGTACGATGGACATGTGATGCTCCATCGTACGATGGACATCTGATGCTCCACCGTACGATGGACATGCTATGCTCCACCGTACGATGGACATGTGACGCTCCACCGTATGATGGACATGGGACGCTCCACCGTACAATGGACATGTGACGCTCCATCGTACGATGGACATGTGACGCTATACTGAATGATGGACATGCGAGGCTCCACCGTAAGATGGACATGTGACGCTCCACCGTATGATGGACATGCGACGCTCAATCGTACGATGGACATGGGATGCTCCACCGTATGATGGACATGTGACGCTCCACCGTACGATGGACATGTGACGCTCCAATGTATGATGGACATGTGACGCTCCACCGTACGATGGACATGTGACGCTCCACTGTATGATGGAAATGCAAAGCTCCACTGTACGATGGACATGTGACGCTCCACCGTACGATGGACATACGAGGCTCCATCGTAAGATGGACATGTGACGCTCCACTGTACAATGGACATGTGACGCTCCACCGTATGATGGACATGCAAGGCTCCACTGTACAATGGACATGTGACACTCCACCGTACGATGGACATGCGACGCTCTACCGTAGGATGGACTAGCGAAGCTCCACCGTAAGATGGACATGTGACGCTCCACAGTACGATGGACATCTGACGCTCCACCGTACGATGGACATGCTATGCTCCAGCGTACGATAGACATGTGACGCTCCACCGTACGATGGACATGGGACGCTCCACCGTATAATGGACATGTGACGCTCCACCGTACGATGGACATGAGACGCTCCACCGTATATGGACATGTGACGCTCCACCGTACGATGGACATGCAAAGCTCCACTGTACGATGGACATGTGACGCTCCACCGTACGATGGACATACGAGGCTCCACCGTAAGATGGACATACGAGGCTCCACCGTAAGATGGACATGTGACGCTCCACCGTACGATAGACATGCGATGCTCCACCGTACGATGGACATGTGATGCTCCACTGTACAATGGACATGTGACGCTCCACCGTATGATGGACATGCAAGGCTCCACTGTACAATGGACATGTGACACTCCACCGTACGATGGACATGCGACGCTCTACCGTAGGATGGACTAGCGAAGCTCCACCGTAAGATAGACATGTGACGCTCCACCGTACGATGGACATCTGACGCTCCACCGTACGATGGACCTGCTATGCTCCAGCGTACGATAGACATGTGACGCTCCACCGTACGATGGACATGCGACGCTCTACCGTAGGATGGACTAGCGAAGCTCCACCGTAAGATGGACATGTGACGCTCCACCGTACGATGGACATCTGACGCTCCACCGTACGATGGACATGCTATGCTCCAGCGTACGATAGACATGTGACGCTCCACCGTACGATGGACATGGGACGCTCCACCGTATAATGGACATGTGACGCTCCACCGTACGATGGACATGACACGCTCCACCGTATATGGACATGTGACGCTCCACCGTACGATGGACATGTGACGCTCCACTGTATGATGGACATGCAAAGCTCCACTGTACGATGGACATGTGACGCTCCACCGTACGATGGACATACGAGGCTCCACCGTAAGATGGACATGTGACGCTCCACTGTACAATGGACATGTGACGCTCCACCGTATGATGGACATGCAAGGCTCCACTGTACAATGGACATGGGACGCTCCACCGAATGATGGACATGCGAGGCTCCACCATAAGATGGACATGTGACGCTCCACCGTACGATGGACATGCGACGCTCCACCGTACGATGGACATGTGACGCTCCACCAAGGATGGACATGTGATGCTCCACCGAAGGATGGACATGCGAGGCTCCACTGTAAGATGGACATGTTATGCTCCACCGTACGATGGACATGCGACGCTCCATCGTACGATGGACATGGGATGCTCCACCGTATGATGGACATGTGACACTCCACTGTACGATGGATATGCGATGCTCCACCGTACGATGGACATGTGATGTTCCACCGTACGATGGACATCTGACGCTCCACCGTAGGATGGACATGTGACGCTCCACCGTACGATGGACATGTGATGCTCCACCGTACGATGGACATGGGATGCTCCATCGTACGATGGACATGTGATGCTCCACCATACGATGGACATGCTATGCTCTACCATACGATGGACATGTGACGCTCCACCGTACGATGGACATGAGACGCTCCACCGTACGATCGACATGCGATGTTTCACAGTACGATTGACATGTGATGCTCCACTGTACGATGGACATCTAACGCTCCACCATACGATGGACATGAGATGCTCCACCGTACGATGGACATGTGACGCTCCACCGAATGATGGACATGCGAGGTTCCACCGTAAGATGGACATGTGACGCTCCACCGTACGATAGACATGCGAGGCTCCACCGTACGATGGACATGTGACGCTCCACTGTACAATGGACATGTGACGCTCCACCGTATGATGGACATGCAAGGCTCCACTGTACAATGGACATGTGACACTCCACCGTACGATGGACATGCGACGCTCTACCGTAGGATGGACTAGCGAAGCTCCACCGTACGATGGACATGTGATGCTCCACTGTACAATGGACATGTGACGCTCCACCGTATGATGGACATGCAAGGCTCCACTGTACAATGGACATGTGACACTCCACCGTACGATGGACATGCGACGCTCTACCGTAGGATGGACTAGCGAAGCTCCACCGTAAGATGGACATCTGACGCTCCACCGTACGATGGACATGTGATGCTCCACTGTACGATGGACATGTGACGCTCCACCGTACGATGGACATGGGACGCTCCAATGTACGATGGACATGCGACGCTCCACTGTACGATGGACATGCGATGCTCCACTGTACGACGGACATGTGACGCTCCACCTTACGATGGACATCTGACGCTCCACTGTACGATCGGCATGTGATGCTCCACTGTACAATGCACATGTGACGCTCCACCGTATGATGGACATGCAAGGCTCCACTGTACAATGGACATGTGACACTCCACCGTACGATGGACATGCGACGCTCTACCGTAGGATGGACTAGCGAAGCTCCACCGTAAGATGGACATGTGACGCTCCACAGTACGATGGACATCTGACGCTCCACCGTACGATGGACATGTGATGCTCCACTGTACGATGGACATGTGACGCTCCACCGTACGATGGACATGGGACGCTCCAATGTACGATGGACATGCGACGCTCCACTGTACGATGGACATGCGATGCTCCACTGTACGACGGACATGTGACGCTCCACTGTATGATGGACATGCAAGGTTCCACCGTACGATGGACATGGGATGCTCCATCGTACGATGGACATGTGACGCTCCACCGTACGATCGACATGCGATGCTCCACCGTACGATGGACATGTGACGCTCCATCGTACGATGGACATCTGACGCTCCACCGTACGATGGACATGCTATGCTCCACCGTACGATGGACATGTGACGCTCCACCGTATGATGGACATGGGACGCTCCACCGTACAATGGACATGTGACGCTCCATCGTACGATGGACATGTGACGCTATACTGAATGATGGACATGCGAGGCTCCACCGTAAGATGGACATGTGACGCTCCACCGTATGATGGACATGCGACGCTCAATCGTACGATGGACATGGGATGCTCCACCGTATGATGGACATGTGACGCTCCACCGTACGATGGACATGTGACGCTCCAATGTATGATGGACATGTGACGCTCCACCGTACGATGGACATGTGACGCTCCACTGTATGATGGAAATGCAAAGCTCCACTGTACGATGGACATGTGACGCTCCACCGTACGATGGACATACGAGGCTCCATCGTAAGATGGACATGTGACGCTCCACTGTACAATGGACATGTGACGCTCCACCGTATGATGGACATGCAAGGCTCCACTGTACAATGGACATGTGACACTCCACCGTACGATGGACATGCGACGCTCTACCGTAGGATGGACTAGCGAAGCTCCACCGTAAGATGGACATGTGACGCTCCACAGTACGATGGACATCTGACGCTCCACCGTACGATGGACATGCTATTCTCCAGCGTACGATAGACATGTGACACTCCACCGTACGATGGACATGGGACGCTCCACCGTATAATGGACATGTGACGCTCCACCGTACGATGGACATGAGACGCTCCACCGTATATGGACATGTGACGCTCCACCGTACGATGGACATGTGACGCTCCACTGTATGATGGACATGCAAAGCTCCACTGTACGATGGACATGTGACGCTCCACCGTACGATGGACATACGAGGCTCCAGCGTAAGATGGACATGTGACGCTCCACCGTACGATAGACATGCGATGCTCCACCGTACGATGGACATGTGATGCTCCACTGTACAATGGACATGTGACGCTCCACCGTATGATGGACATGCAAGGCTCCACTGTACAATGGACATGTGACACTCCACCGTACGATGGACATGCGACGCTCTACCGTAGGATGGACTAGCGAAGCTCCACCGTAAGATGGACATGTGACGCTCCACCGTAGATGGACATCTGACGCTCCACCGTACGATGGACCTGCTATGCTCCAGCGTACGATAGACATGTGACGCTCCACCGTACGATGGACATGCGACGCTCTACCGTAGGATGGACTAGCGAAGCTCCACCGTAAGATGGACATGTGACGCTCCACCGTACGATGGACATCTGACGCTCCACCGTACGATGGACATGCTATGCTCCAGCGTACGATAGACATGTGACGCTCCACCGTACGATGGACATGGGACGCTCCACCGTATAATGGACATGTGACGCTCCATCGTACGATGGACATGAGACGCTCCACCGTATATGGACATGTGACGCTCCACCGTACGATGGACATGTGACGCTCCACTGTATGATGGACATGCAAAGCTCCACTGTACGATGGACATGTGACGCTCCACCGTACGATGGACATACGAGGCTCCACCGTAAGATGGACATGTGACGCTCCACTGTACAATGGACATGTGACGCTCCACCGTATGATGGACATGCAAGGCTCCACTGTACAATGGACATGGGACGCTCCACCGAATGATGGACATGCGAGGCTCCACCATAAGATGGACATGTGACGCTCCACCGTACGATGGACATGCGACGCTCCACCGTACGATGGACATGTGACGCTCCACCGAAGGATGGACATGTGATGCTCCACCGAAGGATGGACATGCGAGGCTCCACTGTAAGATGGACATGTTATGCTCCACCGTACGATGGACATGCGACGCTCCATCGTACGATGGACATGGGATGCTCCACCGTATGATGGACATGTGACACTCCACTGTATGATGGATATGCGATGCTCCACCGTACGATGGACATGTGATGTTCCACCGTACGATGGACATCTGACGCTCCACCGTAGGATGGACATGTGACGCTCCACCGTACGATGGACATGTGATGCTCCACCGTACGATGGACATGGGATGCTCCATCGTACGATGGACATGTGATGCTCCACCATACGATGGACATGCTATGCTCTACCATACGATGGACATGTGACGCTCCACCGTACGATGGACATGAGACGCTCCACCGTACGATCGACATGCGATGTTTCACAGTACGATAGACATGTGATGCTCCACTGTACGATGGACATCTAACGCTCCACCATACGATGGACATGAGATGCTCCACCGTACGATGGACATGTGACGCTCCACCGAATGATGGACATGCGAGGTTCCACCGTAAGATGGACATGTGACGCTCCACCGTACGATAGACATGCGAGGCTCCACCGTACGATGGACATGTGACGCTCCACTGTACAATGGACATGTGACGCTCCACCGTATGATGGACATGCAAGGCTCCACTGTACAATGGACATGTGACACTCCACCGTACGATGGACATGCGACGCTCTACCGTAGGATGGACTAGCGAAGCTCCACCGTACGATGGACATGTGACGCTCCACTGTACAATGGACATGTGACGCTCCACCGTATGATGGACATGCAAGGCTCCACTGTACAATGGACATGTGACACTCCACCGTACGATGGACATGCGACGCTCTACCGTAGGATGGACTAGTGAAGCTCCACCGTAAGATGGACATCTGACGCTCCACCGTACGATGGACATGTGATGCTCCATCGTACGATGGACATGTGACGCTCCACCGTACGATGGACATGGGACGCTCCACCGTACAATGGACATGTGACGCTCCATCGTACGATGGACATGTGACGCTATACTGAATGATGGACATGCGAGGCTCCACCGTAAGATGGACATGTGACGCTCCACCGTACGATAGACATGCGATGCTCCACCGTACGATGGACATGTGATGCTCCACTGTACAATGGACATGTGACGCTCCACCGTATGATGGACATGCAAGGCTCCACTGTACAATGGACATGTGACACTCCACCGTACGATGGACATGCGACGCTCTACCGTAGGATGGACTAGCGAAGCTCCACCGTAAGATGGACATGTGACGCTCCACAGTACGATGGACATCTGACGCTCCACCGTACGATGGACATGTGATGCTCCACTGTACGATGGACATGTGACGCTCCACCGTACGATGGACATGGGATGCTCCAATGTACGATGGACATGCGACGCTCCACTGTACGATGGACATGCGATGCTCCACTGTACGACGGACATGTGACACTCCACTGTAGGATGGACATGCGAGGTTCCACCGTACGATGGACATGGGATGCTCCATCGTACGATGGACATGTGACGCTCCACCGTACGATGGACATGTGACGCTATACTGAATGATGGACATGCGAGGCTCCACCGTAAGATGGACATGTGACGCTCCACCGTATGATGGACATGCGACGCTCAATCGTACAATGGACATGGGATGCTCCACCGTATGATGGACATGTGACGCTCCACCGTACGATGGACATGTGACGCTCCACTGTATGATGGACATGTGACGCTCCACCGTACGATGGACATGTGACGCTCCACTGTATGATGGAAATGCAAAGCTCCACTGTACGATGGACATGTGATGCTCCACCGTACGATGGACATACGAGGCTCCATCGTAAGATGGACATGTGACGCTCCACTGTACAATGGACATGTGACGCTCCACCGTATGATGGACATGCAAGGCTCCACTGTACAATGGACATGTGACACTCCACCGTACGATGGACATGCGACGCTCTACCGTAGGATGGACTAGCGAAGCTCCACCGTAAGATGGACATGTGACGCTCCACAGTACGATGGACATCTGACGCTCCACCGTACGATGGACATGCTATGCTCCAGCGTACGATAGACATGTGACGCTCCACCGTACGATGGACATGGGACGCTCCACCGTATAATGGACATGTGACGCTCCACCGTACGATGGACATGAGACGCTCCACCGTATATGGACATGTGACGCTCCACCGTACGATGGACATGTGACGCTCCACCGTACGATGGACATACGAGGCTCCATTGTAAGATGGACATGTGACACTCCCTGTACGATGGACATGCGACGCTCCACTGTACGATGGACATGTTACGCTCCACCGTACGATGGACATGCGACGCTCCATCGTACGATGGACATGGGATGCTCCACCGTATGATGGACATGTGACACTCCGCTGTACGATGGACATGCGACGCTCCACTGTACGATGGACATGTTACGCTCCACCGTACGATGGACATGCGACGCTCCATCGTACGATGGACATGGGATGCTCCACCGTATGATGGACATGTGACACTCCACTGTACGATGGATATGCGATGCTCCACCGTACGATGGACATGTGATGTTCCACCGTACGATGGACATCTGACGCTCCACCGTAGGATGGACATGTGACGCTCCACCGTACGATGGACATGTGATGCTCCACCGTACGATGGACATGGGATGCTCCATCGTACGATGGACAGGTGATGCTCCACCATACGATGGACATGCTATGCTCCACCGTACGATGGACATTTGACGCTCCACCGTACGATGGACATGAGACGCTCCACCGTACGATCGACATGCGATGCTTCACAGTACGATTGACATGTGATGCTCCACTGTACGATGGACATCTAACGCTCCACCATACGATGGACATGAGATGCTCCACCGTACGATGGACATGTGACGCTCCACCGAATGATGGACATGCGAGGTTCCACCGTAAGATGGACATGTGACGCTCCATCGTACGATAGACATGCGATGCTCCACCGTACGATGGACATGTGATGCTCCACTGTACAATGGACATGTGACGCTCCACCGTATGATGGACATGCAAGGCTCCACTGTACCATGGACATGTGACACTCCACCGTACGATGGACATGCGACGCTCTACCGTAGGATGGACTAGCGAAGCTCCACCGTAAGATGGACATGTGACGCTCCACCGTACGATGGACATCAGACGCTCCACCGTACGATGGACATGCTATGCTCCAGCGTACGATAGACATGTGACGCTCCACCGTACGATGGACATGGGACGCTACACCATATAATGGACATATGACGCTCCACCGTACGATGGACATGTGACGCTCCACCGAAGGATGGACATGTGATGCTCCACCGAAGGATGGACATGCGAGGCTCCACTGTAAGATGGACATGTTATGCTCCACCGTACGATGGACATGCGACGCTCCATCGTACGATGGACATGGAATGCTCCACCGTATGATGGACATGTGACACTCCACTGTATGATGGATATGCGATGCTCCACTGTACGATGGACATGTGATGTTCCACCGTACGATGGACATCTGACGCTCCACCGTAGGATGGACATGTGACGCTCCACCGTACGATGGACATGTGATGCTCCACCGTACGATGGACATGGGATGCTCCATCGTACGATGGACATGTGATGCTCCACCATACGATGGACATGCTATGCTCTACCATACGATGGACATGTGACGCTCCACCGTACGATGGACATGAGACGCTCCACCGTACGATCGACATGCGATGTTTCACAGTAAGATTGACATGTGATGCTCCACTGTACGATGGACATCTAACGCTCCACCATACGATGGACATGAGATGCTCCACCGTACGATGGACATGTGACGCTCCACCGAATGATGGACATGCGAGGTTCCACCGTAAGATGGACATGTGACGCTCCACCGTACGATAGACATGCGATGCTCCACCGTACGATGGACATGTGACGCTCCACTGTACAATGGACATGTGACGCTCCACCGTATGATGGACATGCAAGGCTCCACTGTACAATGGACATGTGACACTCCACCGTACGATGGACATGCGACGCTCTACCGTAGGATGGACTAGCGAAGCTCCACCGTACGATGGACATGTGACGCTCCACTGTACAATGGACATGTGACGCTCCACCGTATGATGGACATGCAAGGCTCCACTGTACAATGGACATGTGACACTCCACCGTACGATGGACATGCGACGCTCTACCGTAGGATGGACTAGCGAAGCTCCACCGTAAGATGGACATCTGACGCTCCACCGTACGATGGACATGTGATGCTCCACTGTACGATGGACATGTGACGCTCCACCGTACGATGGACATGGGACGCTCCAATGTACGATGGACATGCGACGCTCCACTGTACGATGGACATGCGATGCTCCACTGTACGACGGACATGTGACGCTCCACCTTACGATGGACATCTGACGCTCCACTGTACGATCGGCATGTGATGCTCCACTGTACAATGCACATGTGACACTCCACCGTATGATGGACATGCAAGGCTCCACTGTACAATGGACATGTGACACTCCACCGTACGATGGACATGCGACGCTCTACCGTAGGATGGACTAGCGAAGCTCCACCGTAAGATGGACATGTGACGCTCCACAGTACGATGGACATCTGACGCTCCACCGTACGATGGACATGTGATGCTCCACTGTACGATGGACATGTGACGCTCCACCGTACGATGGACATGGGACGCTCCAATGTACGACGGACATGCGACGCTCCACTGTACGATGGACATGCGATGCTCCACTGTACGACGAACATGTGACGCTCCACTGTATGATGGACATGCGAGGTTCCACCGTACGATGGACATGGGATGCTCCATCGTACGATGGACATGTGACGCTCCACCGTATGATCGACATGCGATGCTCCACCGTACGATGGACATGGGACGCTCCACCGTACAATGGACATGGGACGCTCCATCGTACGATGGACATGTGACGCTATACTGAATGATGGACATGCGAGGCTCCACCGTAAGATGGACATGTGACGCTCCACCGTATGATGGACATGCGACGCTCAATCGTACGATGGACATGGGATGCTCCACCGTATGATGGACATGTGACGCTCCACCGTACGATGGACATGTGACGCTCCAATGTATGATGGACATGTGACGCTCCACCGTACGATGGACATGTGACGCTCCACTGTATGATGGAAATGCAAAGCTCCACTGTACGATGGACATGTGACGCTCCACCGTACGATGGACATACGAGGCTCCATCGTAAGATGGACATGTGACGCTCCACTGTACAATGGACATGTGACGCTCCACCGTATGATGGACATGCAAGGCTCCACTGTACAATGGACATGTGACACTCCACCGTACGATGGACATGCGACGCTCTACCGTAGGATGGACTAGCGAAGCTCCACCGTAAGATGGACATGTGACGCTCCACAGTACGATGGACATCTGACGCTCCACCGTACGATGGACATGCTATGCTCCAGCGTACGATAGACATGTGACGCTCCACCGTACGATGGACATGGGACGCTCCACCGTATAATGGACATGTGACGCTCCACCGTACGATGGACATGAGACGCTCCACTGTACGATGGACATGTGACGCTCCACCGTACGATGGACATACGAGGCTCCACCGTAAGATGGACATGTGACGCTCCACCGTACGATAGACATGCGATGCTCCACCGTACGATGGACATGTGATGCTCCACTGTACAATGGACATGTGACGCTCCACCGTATGATGGACATGCAAGGCTCCACTGTACAATGGACATGTGACACTCCACCGTACGATGGACATGCGACGCTCTACCGTAGGATGGACTAGCGAAGCTCCACCGTAAGATGGACATGTGACGCTCCACAGTATGATGGACATCTGACGCTCCACCGTACGATGGACATGTGATGCTCCACTGTACGATGGACATGTGACGCTCCACCGTACGATGGACATGGGATGCTCCAATGTACGATGGACATGCGACGCTCCACTGTACGATGGACATGCGATGCTCCACTGTACGACGGACATGTGACGCTCCACTGTAGGATGGACATGCGAGGTTCCACCGTACGATGGACATGGGATGCTCCATCGTACGATGGACATGTGACGCTCCACCGTACGATGGACATGTGACGCTATACTGAATGATGGACATGCGAGGCTCCACCGTAAGATGGACATGTGACGCTCCACCGTATGATGGACATGCGACGCTCAATCGTACGATGGACATGGGATGCTCCACCGTATGATGGACATGTGACGCTCCACCGTACGATGGACATGTGACGCTCCACTGTATGATGGACATGTGACGCTCCACCGTACGATGGACATGTGACGCTCCACTGTATGATGGAAATGCAAAGCTCCACTGTACGATGGACATGTGATGCTCCACCGTACGATGGACATACGAGGCTCCATCGTAAGATGGACATGTGACGCTCCACTGTACAATGGACATGTGACGCTCCACCGTATGATGGACATGCAAGGCTCCACTGTACAATGGACATGTGACACTCCACCGTACGATGGACATGCGACGCTCTACCGTAGGATGGACTAGCGAAGCTCCACCGTAAGATGGACATGTGACGCTCCACAGTACGATGGACATCTGACACTCCACCGTACGATGGACATGCTATGCTCCAGCGTACGATAGACATGTGACGCTCCACCGTACGATGGACATGGGACGCTCCACCGTATAATGGACATGTGACGCTCCACCGTACGATGGACATGAGACGCTCCACCGTATATGGACATGTGACGCTCCACCGTACGATGGACATGTGACGCTCCACTGTATGATGGACATGCAAAGCTCCACTGTACGATGGACATGTGACGCTCCACCGTACGATGGACATACGAGGCTCCATTGTAAGATGGACATGTGACACTCCCTGTACGATGGACATGCGACGCTCCACTGTACGATGGACATGTTACGCTCCACCGTACGATGGACATGCGACGCTCCATCGTACGATGGACATGGGATGCTCCACCGTATGATGGACATGTGACACTCCGCTGTACGATGGACATGCGACGCTCCACTGTACGATGGACATGTTACGCTCCACCGTACGATGGACATGCGACGCTCCATCGTACGATGGACATGGGATGCTCCACCGTATGATGGACATGTGACACTCCACTGTACGATGGATATGCGATGCTCCACCGTACGATGGACATGTGATGTTCCACCGTACGATGGACATCTGACGCTCCACCGTAGGATGGACATGTGACGCTCCACCGTACGATGGACATGTGATGCTCCACCGTACGATGGACATGGGATGCTCCATCGTACGATGGACAGGTGATGCTCCACCATACGATGGACATGCTATGCTCCACCGTACGATGGACATTTGACGCTCCACCGTACGATGGACATGAGACGCTCCACCGTACGATCGACATGCGATGCTTCACAGTACGATTGACATGTGATGCTCCACTGTACGATGGACATCTAACGCTCCACCATACGATGGACATGAGATGCTCCACCGTACGATGGACATGTGACGCTCCACCGAATGATGGACATGCGAGGTTCCACCGTAAGATGGACATGTGACGCTCCATCGTACGATGGACATGGGATGCTCCACCGTATGATGGACATGTGACGCTCCACCGTACGATGGACATGTGACGCTCCAATGTATGATGGACATGTGACGCTCCACCGTACGATGGACATGTGACGCTCCACTGTATGATGGAAATGCAAAGCTCCACTGTACGATGGACATGTGACGCTCCACCGTACGATGGACATACGAGGCTCCATCGTAAGATGGACATGTGACGCTCCACTGTACAATGGACATGTGACGCTCCACCGTATGATGGACATGCAAGGCTCCACTGTACAATGGACATGTGACACTCCACCGTACGATGGACATGCGACGCTCTACCGTAGGATGGACTAGCGAAGCTCCACCGTAAGATGGACATGTGACGCTCCACAGTACGATGGACATCTGACGCTCCACCGTACGATGGACATGCTATTCTCCAGCGTACGATAGACATGTGACACTCCACCGTACGATGGACATGGGACGCTCCACCGTATAATGGACATGTGACGCTCCACCGTACGATGGACATGAGACGCTCCACCGTATATGGACATGTGACGCTCCACCGTACGATGGACATGTGACGCTCCACTGTATGATGGACATGCAAAGCTCCACTGTACGATGGACATGTGACGCTCCACCGTACGATGGACATACGAGGCTCCACCGTAAGATGGACATGTGACGCTCCACCGTACGATAGACATGCGATGCTCCACCGTACGATGGACATGTGATGCTCCACTGTACAATGGACATGTGACGCTCCACCGTATGATGGACATGCAAGGCTCCACTGTACAATGGACATGTGACACTCCACCGTACGATGGACATGCGACGCTCTACCGTAGGATGGACTAGCGAAGCTCCACCGTAAGATGGACATGTGACGCTCCACAGTACGATGGACATCTGACGCTCCACCGTACGATGGACATGTGATGCTCCACTGTACGATGGACATGTGACGCTCCACCTTACGATGGACATGGGATGCTCCAATGTACGATGGACATGCGACGCTCCACTGTACGATGGACATGCGATGCTCCACTGTACGACGGACATGTGACACTCCACTGTAGGATGGACATGCGAGGTTCCACCGTACGATGGACATGGGATGCTCCATCGTACGATGGACATGTGACGCTCCACCGTACGATGGACATGTGACGCTATACTGAATGATGGACATGCGAGGCTCCACCGTAAGATGGACATGTGACGCTCCACCGTATGATGGACATGCGACGCTCAATCGTACAATGGACATGGGATGCTCCACCGTATGATGGACATGTGACGCTCCACCGTACGATGGACATGTGACGCTCCACTGTATGATGGACATGTGACGCTCCACCGTACGATGGACATGTGACGCTCCACTGTATGATGGAAATGCAAAGCTCCACTGTACGATGGACATGTGATGCTCCACCGTACGATGGACATACGAGGCTCCATCGTAAGATGGACATGTGACGCTCCACTGTACAATGGACATGTGACGCTCCACCGTATGATGGACATGCAAGGCTCCACTGTACAATGGACATGTGACACTCCACCGTACGATGGACATGCGACGCTCTACCGTAGGATGGACTAGCGAAGCTCCACCGTAAGATGGACATGTGACGCTCCACAGTACGATGGACATCTGACGCTCCACCGTACGATGGACATGCTATGCTCCAGCGTACGATAGACATGTGACGCTCCACCGTACGATGGACATGGGACGCTCCACCGTATAATGGACATGTGACGCTCCACCGTACGATGGACATGAGACGCTCCACCGTATATGGACATGTGACGCTCCACCGTACGATGGACATGTGACGCTCCACCGTACGATGGACATACGAGGCTCCATTGTAAGATGGACATGTGACACTCCCTGTACGATGGACATGCGACGCTCCACTGTACGATGGACATGTTACGCTCCACCGTACGATGGACATGCGACGCTCCATCGTACGATGGACATGGGATGCTCCACCGTATGATGGACATGTGACACTCCGCTGTACGATGGACATGCGACGCTCCACTGTACGATGGACATGTTACGCTCCACCGTACGATGGACATGCGACGCTCCATCGTACGATGGACATGGGATGCTCCACCGTATGATGGACATGTGACACTCCACTGTACGATGGATATGCGATGCTCCACCGTACGATGGACATGTGATGTTCCACCGTACGATGGACATCTGACGCTCCACCGTAGGATGGACATGTGACGCTCCACCGTACGATGGACATGTGATGCTCCACCGTACGATGGACATGGGATGCTCCATCGTACGATGGACAGGTGATGCTCCACCATACGATGGACATGCTATGCTCCACCGTACGATGGACATTTGACGCTCCACCGTACGATGGACATGAGACGCTCCACCGTACGATCGACATGCGATGCTTCACAGTACGATTGACATGTGATGCTCCACTGTACGATGGACATCTAACGCTCCACCATACGATGGACATGAGATGCTCCACCGTACGATGGACATGTGACGCTCCACCGAATGATGGACATGCGAGGTTCCACCGTAAGATGGACATGTGACGCTCCATCGTACGATAGACATGCGATGCTCCACCGTACGATGGACATGTGATGCTCCACTGTACAATGGACATGTGACGCTCCACCGTATGATGGACATGCAAGGCTCCACTGTACCATGGACATGTGACACTCCACCGTACGATGGACATGCGACGCTCTACCGTAGGATGGACTAGCGAAGCTCCACCGTAAGATGGACATGTGACGCTCCACCGTACGATGGACATCTGACGCTCCACCGTACGATGGACATGCTATGCTCCAGCGTACGATAGACATGTGACGCTCCACCGTACGATGGACATGGGACGCTACACCATATAATGGACATATGACGCTCCACCGTACGATGGACATGTGACGCTCCACCGAAGGATGGACATGTGATGCTCCACCGAAGGATGGACATGCGAGGCTCCACTGTAAGATGGACATGTTATGCTCCACCGTACGATGGACATGCGACGCTCCATCGTACGATGGACATGGGATGCTCCACCGTATGATGGACATGTGACACTCCACTGTATGATGGATATGCGATGCTCCACTGTACGATGGACATGTGATGTTCCACCGTACGATGGACATCTGACGCTCCACCGTAGGATGGACATGTGACGCTCCACCGTACGATGGACATGTGATGCTCCACCGTACGATGGACATGGGATGCTCCATCGTACGATGGACATGTGATGCTCCACCATACGATGGACATGCTATGCTCTACCATACGATGGACATGTGACGCTCCACCATACGATGGACATGAGACGCTCCACCGTACGATCGACATGCGATGTTTCACAGTACGATTGACATGTGATGCTCCACTGTACGATGGACATCTAACGCTCCACCATACGATGGACATGAGATGCTCCACCGTACGATGGACATGTGACGCTCCACCGAATGATGGACATGCGAGGTTCCACCGTAAGATGGACATGTGACGCTCCACCGTACGATAGACATGCGATGCTCCACCGTACGATGGACATGTGACGCTCCACTGTACAATGGACATGTGACGCTCCACCGTATGATGGACATGCAAGGCTCCACTGTACAATGGACATGTGACACTCCACCGTACGATGGACATGCGATGCTCTACCGTAGGATGGACTAGCGAAGCTCCACCGTACGATGGACATGTGACGCTCCACTGTACAATGGACATGTGACGCTCCACCGTATGATGGACATGCAAGGCTCCACTGTACAATGGACATGTGACACTCCACCGTACGATGGACATGCGACGCTCTACCGTAGGATGGACTAGCGAAGCTCCACCGTAAGATGGACATCTGACGCTCCACCGTACGATGGACATGTGATGCTCCACTGTACGATGGACATGTGACGCTCCACCGTACGATGGACATGGGACGCTCCAATGTACGATGGACATGCGACGCTCCACTGTACGATGGACATGCGATGCTCCACTGTACGACGGACATGTGACGCTCCACCTTACGATGGACATCTGACGCTCCACTGTACGATCGGCATGTGATGCTCCACTGTACAATGCACATGTGACACTCCACCGTATGATGGACATGCAAGGCTCCACTGTACAATGGACATGTGACACTCCACCGTACGATGGACATGCGACGCTCTACCGTAGGATGGACTAGCGAAGCTCCACCGTAAGATGGACATGTGACGCTCCACAGTACGATGGACATCTGACGCTCCACCGTACGATGGACATGTGATGCTCCACTGTACGATGGACATGTGACGCTCCACCGTACGATGGACATGGGACGCTCCAATGTACGACGGACATGCGACGCTCCACTGTACGATGGACATGCGATGCTCCACTGTACGACGGACATGTGACGCTCCACTGTACAATGGACATGTGACGCTCCACCGTATGATGGACATGCAAGGCTCCACTGTACAATGGACATGTGACACTCCACCGTACGATGGACATGCGACGCTCTACCGTAGGATGGACTAGCGAAGCTCCACCGTAAGATGGACATGTGACGCTCCACAGTACGATGGACATCTGACGCTCCACCGTACGATGGACATGCTATGCTCCAGCGTACGATAGACATGTGACGCTCCACCGTACGATGGACATGGGACGCTCCACCGTATAATGGACATGTGACGCTCCACCGTACGATGGACATGAGACGCTCCACCGTATATGGACATGTGACGCTCCACCGTACGATGGACATGTGACGCTCCACTGTATGATGGACATGCAAAGCTCCACTGTACGATGGACATGTGACGCTCCACCGTACGATGGACATACGAGGCTCCATTGTAAGATGGACATGTGACACTCCCTGTACGATGGACATGCGACGCTCCACTGTACGATGGACATGTTACGCTCCACCGTACGATGGACATGCGACGCTCCATCGTACGATGGACATGGGATGCTCCACCGTATGATGGACATGTGACACTCTGCTGTACGATGGACATGCGACGCTCCACTGTACGATGGACATGTTACGCTCCACCGTACGATGGACATGCGACGCTCCATCGTACGATGGACATGGGATGCTCCACCGTATGATGGACATGTGACACTCCACTGTACGATGGATATGCGATGCTCCACCGTACGATGGACATGTGATGTTCCACCGTACGATGGACATCTGACGCTCCACCGTAGGATGGACATGTGACGCTCCACCGTACGATGGACATGTGATGCTCCACCGTACGATGGACATGGGATGCTCCATCGTACGATGGACAGGTGATGCTCCACCATACGATGGACATGCTATGCTCCACCGTACGATGGACATTTGACGCTCCACCGTACGATGGACATGAGACGCTCCACCGTACGATCGACATGCGATGCTTCACAGTACGATTGACATGTGATGCTCCACTGTACGATGGACATCTAACGCTCCACCATACGATGGACATGAGATGCTCCACCGTACGATGGACATGTGACGCTCCACCGAATGATGGACATGCGAGGTTCCACCGTAAGATGGACATGTGACGCTCCATCGTACGATGGACATGGGATGCTCCACCGTATGATGGACATGTGACGCTCCACCGTACGATGGACATGTGACGCTCCAATGTATGATGGACATGTGACGCTCCACCGTACGATGGACATGTGACGCTCCACTGTATGATGGAAATGCAAAGCTCCACTGTACGATGGACATGTGACGCTCCACCGTACGATGGACATACGAGGCTCCATCGTAAGATGGACATGTGACGCTCCACTGTACAATGGACATGTGACGCTCCACCGTATGATGGACATGCAAGGCTCCACTGTACAATGGACATGTGACACTCCACCGTACGATGGACATGCGACGCTCTACCGTAGGATGGACTAGCGAAGCTCCACCGTAAGATGGACATGTGACGCTCCACAGTACGATGGACATCTGACGCTCCACCGTACGATGGACATGCTATTCTCCAGCGTACGATAGACATGTGACACTCCACCGTACGATGGACATGGGACGCTCCACCGTATAATGGACATGTGACGCTCCACCGTACGATGGACATGAGACGCTCCACCGTATATGGACATGTGACGCTCCACCGTACGATGGACATGTGACGCTCCACTGTATGATGGACATGCAAAGCTCCACTGTACGATGGACATGTGACGCTCCACCGTACGATGGACATACGAGGCTCCACCGTAAGATGGACATGTGACGCTCCACCGTACGATAGACATGCGATGCTCCACCGTACGATGGACATGTGATGCTCCACTGTACAATGGACATGTGACGCTCCACCGTATGATGGACATGCAAGGCTCCACTGTACAATGGACATGTGACACTCCACCGTATGATGGACATGCGACGCTCTACCGTAGGATGGACTAGCGAAGCTCCACCGTAAGATGGACATGTGACGCTCCACAGTACGATGGACATCTGACGCTCCACCGTACGATGGACATGTGATGCTCCACTGTACGATGGACATGTGACGCTCCACCGTACGATGGACATGGGATGCTCCAATGTACGATGGACATGCGACGCTCCACTGTACGATGGACATGCGATGCTCCACTGTACGACGGACATGTGACACTCCACTGTAGGATGGACATGCGAGGTTCCACCGTACGATGGACATGGGATGCTCCATCGTACGATGGACATGTGACGCTCCACCGTACGATGGACATGTGACGCTATACTGAATGATGGACATGCGAGGCTCCACCGTAAGATGGACATGTGACGCTCCACCGTAAGATGGACATGTGACGCTCCACCGTACGATGGACATGTGACGCTCCACCGTACGATGGACATACGAGGCTCCATTGTAAGATGGACATGTGACACTCCCTGTACGATGGACATGCGACGCTCCACTGTACGATGGACATGTTACGCTCCACCGTACGATGGACATGCGACGCTCCATCGTACGATGGACATGGGATGCTCCACCGTATGATGGACATGTGACACTCCGCTGTACGATGGACATGCGACGCTCCACTGTACGATGGACATGTTACGCTCCACCGTACGATGGACATGCGACGCTCCATCGTACGATGGACATGGGATGCTCCACCGTATGATGGACATGTGACACTCCACTGTACGATGGATATGCGATGCTCCACCGTACGATGGACATGTGATATTCCACCGTACGATGGACATCTGACGCTCCACCGTAGGATGGACATGTGACGCTCCACCGTACGATGGACATGTGATGCTCCACCGTACGATGGACATGGGATGCTCCATCGTACGATGGACAGGTGATGCTCCACCATACGATGGACATGCTATGCTCCACCGTACGATGGACATTTGACGCTCCACCGTACGATGGACATGAGACGCTCCACCGTACGATCGACATGCGATGCTTCACAGTACGATTGACATGTGATGCTCCACTGTACGATGGACATCTAACGCTCCACCATACGATGGACATGAGATGCTCCACCGTACGATGGACATGTGACGCTCCACCGAATGATGGACATGCGAGGTTCCACCGTAAGATGGACATGTGACGCTCCATCGTACGATAGACATGCGATGCTCCACCGTACGATGGACATGTGATGCTCCACTGTACAATGGACATGTGACGCTCCACCGTATGATGGACATGCAAGGCTCCACTGTACCATGGACATGTGACACTCCACCGTACGATGGACATGCGACGCTCTACCGTAGGATGGACTAGCGAAGCTCCACCGTAAGATGGACATGTGACGCTCCACCGTACGATGGACATCTGACGCTCCACCGTACGATGGACATGCTATGCTCCAGCGTACGATAGACATGTGACGCTCCACCGTACGATGGACATGGGACGCTACACCATATAATGGACATATGACGCTCCACCGTACGATGGACATGTGACGCTCCACCGAAGGATGGACATGTGATGCTCCACCGAAGGATGGACATGCGAGGCGCCACTGTAAGATGGACATGTTATGCTCCACCGTACGATGGACATGCGACGCTCCATCGTACGATGGACATGGGATGCTCCACCGTATGATGGACATGTGACACTCCACTGTATGATGGATATGCGATGCTCCACTGTACGATGGACATGTGATGTTCCACCGTACGATGGACATCTGACGCTCCACCGTAGGATGGACATGTGACGCTCCACCGTACGATGGACATGTGATGCTCCACCGTACGATGGACATGGGATGCTCCATCGTACGATGGACATGTGATGCTCCACCATACGATGGACATGCTATGCTCTACCATACGATGGACATGTGACGCTCCACCATACGATGGACATGAGACGCTCCACCGTACGATCGACATGCGATGTTTCACAGTACGATTGACATGTGATGCTCCACTGTACGATGGACATCTAACGCTCCACCATACGATGGACATGAGATGCTCCACCGTACGATGGACATGTGACGCTCCACCGAATGATGGACATGCGAGGTTCCACCGTAAGATGGACATGTGACGCTCCACCGTACGATAGACATGCGATGCTCCACCGTACGATGGACATGTGACGCTCCACTGTACAATGGACATGTGACGCTCCACCGTATGATGGACATGCAAGGCTCCACTGTACAATGGACATGTGACACTCCACCGTACGATGGACATGCGACGCTCTACCGTAGGATGGACTAGCGAAGCTCCACCGTACGATGGACATGTGACGCTCCACTGTACAATGGACATGTGACGCTCCACCGTATGATGGACATGCAAGGCTCCACTGTACAATGGACATGTGACACTCCACCGTACGATGGACATGCGACGCTCTACCGTAGGATGGACTAGCGAAGCTCCACCGTAAGATGGACATCTGACGCTCCACCGTACGATGGACATGTGATGCTCCACTGTACGATGGACATGTGACGCTCCACCGTACGATGGACATGGGACGCTCCAATGTACGATGGACATGCGACGCTCCACTGTACGATGGACATGCGATGCTCCACTGTACGACGGACATGTGACGCTCCACCTTACGATGGACATCTGACGCTCCACTGTACGATCGGCATGTGATGCTCCACTGTACAATGCACATGTGACACTCCACCGTATGATGGACATGCAAGGCTCCACTGTACAATGGACATGTGACACTCCACCGTACGATGGACATACGACGCTCTACCGTAGGATGGACTAGCGAAGCTCCACCGTAAGATGGACATGTGACGCTCCACAGTACGATGGACATCTGACGCTCCACCGTACGATGGACATGTGATGCTCCACTGTACGATGGACATGTGACGCTCCACCGTACGATGGACATGGGACGCTCCAATGTACGACGGACATGCGACGCTCCACTGTACGATGGACATGCGATGCTCCACTGTACGACGGACATGTGACGCTCCACTGTATGATGGACATGCGAGGTTCCACCGTACGATGGACATGGGATGCTCCATCGTACGATGGACATGTGACGCTCCACCGTATGATCGACATGCGATGCTCCACCGTACGATGGACATGTGATGCTCCATCGTACGATGGACATCTGACGCTCCACCGTACGATGGACATGCTATGCTCCACCGTACGATGGACATGTGACGCTCCACCGTACGATGGACATGGGACGCTCCACCGTACAATGGACATGTGACGCTCCATCGTACGATGGACATGTGACGCTATACTGAATGATGGACATGCGAGGCTCCACCGTAAGATGGACATGTGACGCTCCACCGTATGATGGACATGCGACGCTCAATCGTACGATGGACATGGGATGCTCCACCGTATGATGGACATGTGACGCTCCACCGTACGATGGACATGTGACGCTCCAATGTATGATGGACATGTGACGCTCCACCGTACGATGGACATGTGACGCTCCACTGTATGATGGAAATGCAAAGCTCCACTGTACGATGGACATGTGACGCTCCACCGTACGATGGACATACGAGGCTCCATCGTAAGATGGACATGTGACGCTCCACTGTACAATGGACATGTGACGCTCCACCGTATGATGGACATGCAAGGCTCCACTGTACAATGGACATGTGACACTCCACCGTACGATGGACATGCGACGCTCTACCGTAGGATGGACTAGCGAAGCTCCACCGTAAGATGGACATGTGACGCTCCACAGTACGATGGACATCTGACGCTCCACCGTACGATGGACATGCTATGCTCCAGCGTACGATAGACATGTGACGCTCCACCGTACGATGGACATGGGACGCTCCACCGTATAATGGACATGTGACGCTCCACCGTACGATGGACATGAGACGCTCCACTGTACGATGGACATGTGACGCTCCACCGTACGATGGACATACGAGGCTCCACCGTAAGATGGACATGTGACGCTCCACCGTACGATAGACATGCGATGCTCCACCGTACGATGGACATGTGATGCTCCACTGTACAATGGACATGTGACGCTCCACCGTATGATGGACATGCAAGGCTCCACTGTACAATGGACATGTGACACTCCACCGTACGATGGACATGCGACGCTCTACCGTAGGATGGACTAGCGAAGCTCCACCGTAAGATGGACATGTGACGCTCCACAGTATGATGGACATCTGACGCTCCACCGTACGATGGACATGTGATGCTCCACTGTACGATGGACATGTGACGCTCCACCGTACGATGGACATGGGATGCTCCAATGTACGATGGACATGCGACGCTCCACTGTACGATGGACATGCGATGCTCCACTGTACGACGGACATGTGACGCTCCACTGTAGGATGGACATGCGAGGTTCCACCGTACGATGGACATGGGATGCTCCATCGTACGATGGACATGTGACGCTCCACCGTACGATGGACATGTGACGCTATACTGAATGATGGACATGCGAGGCTCCACCGTAAGATGGACATGTGACGCTCCACCGTATGATGGACATGCGACGCTCAATCGTACGATGGACATGGGATGCTCCACCGTATGATGGACATGTGACGCTCCACCGTACGATGGACATGTGACGCTCCACTGTATGATGGACATGTGACGCTCCACCGTACGATGGACATGTGACGCTCCACTGTATGATGGAAATGCAAAGCTCCACTGTACGATGGACATGTGATGCTCCACCGTACGATGGACATACGAGGCTCCATCGTAAGATGGACATGTGACGCTCCACTGTACAATGGACATGTGACGCTCCACCGTATGATGGACATGCAAGGCTCCACTGTACAATGGACATGTGACACTCCACCGTACGATGGACATGCGACGCTCTACCGTAGGATGGACTAGCGAAGCTCCACCGTAAGATGGACATGTGACGCTCCACAGTACGATGGACATCTGACGCTCCACCGTACGATGGACATGCTATGCTCCAGCGTACGATAGACATGTGACGCTCCACCGTACGATGGACATGGGACGCTCCACCGTATAATGGACATGTGACGCTCCACCGTACGATGGACATGAGACGCTCCACCGTATATGGACATGTGACGCTCCACCGTACGATGGACATGTGACGCTCCACTGTATGATGGACATGCAAAGCTCCACTGTACGATGGACATGTGACGCTCCACCGTACGATGGACATACGAGGCTCCATTGTAAGATGGACATGTGACACTCCCTGTACGATGGACATGCGACGCTCCACTGTACGATGGACATGTTACGCTCCACCGTACGATGGACATGCGACGCTCCATCGTACGATGGACATGGGATGCTCCACCGTATGATGGACATGTGACACTCCGCTGTACGATGGACATGCGACGCTCCACTGTACGATGGACATGTTACGCTCCACCGTACGATGGACATGCGACGCTCCATCGTACGATGGACATGGGATGCTCCACCGTATGATGGACATGTGACACTCCACTGTACGATGGATATGCGATGCTCCACCGTACGATGGACATGTGATGTTCCACCGTACGATGGACATCTGACGCTCCACCGTAGGATGGACATGTGACGCTCCACCGTACGATGGACATGTGACGCTCCACCGTACGATGGACATGGGATGCTCCATCGTACGATGGACAGGTGATGCTCCACCATACGATGGACATGCTATGCTCCACCGTACGATGGACATTTGACGCTCCACCGTACGATGGACATGAGACGCTCCACCGTACGATCGACATGCGATGCTTCACAGTACGATTGACATGTGATGCTCCACTGTACGATGGACATCTAACGCTCCACCATACGATGGACATGAGATGCTCCACCGTACGATGGACATGTGACGCTCCACCGAATGATGGACATGCGAGGTTCCACCGTAAGATGGACATGTGACGCTCCATCGTACGATGGACATGGGATGCTCCACCGTATGATGGACATGTGACGCTCCACCGTACGATGGACATGTGACGCTCCAATGTATGATGGACATGTGACGCTCCACCGTACGATGGACATGTGACGCTCCACTGTATGATGGAAATGCAAAGCTCCACTGTACGATGGACATGTGACGCTCCACCGTACGATGGACATACGAGGCTCCATCGTAAGATGGACATGTGACGCTCCACTGTACAATGGACATGTGACGCTCCACCGTATGATGGACATGCAAGGCTCCACTGTACAATGGACATGTGACACTCCACCGTACGATGGACATGCGACGCTCTACCGTAGGATGGACTAGCGAAGCTCCACCGTAAGATGGACATGTGACGCTCCACAGTACGATGGACATCTGACGCTCCACCGTACGATGGACATGCTATTCTCCAGCGTACGATAGACATGTGACACTCCACCGTACGATGGACATGGGACGCTCCACCGTATAATGGACATGTGACGCTCCACCGTACGATGGACATGAGACGCTCCACCGTATATGGACATGTGACGCTCCACCGTACGATGGACATGTGACGCTCCACTGTATGATGGACATGCAAAGCTCCACTGTACGATGGACATGTGACGCTCCACCGTACGATGGACATACGAGGCTCCACCGTAAGATGGACATGTGACGCTCCACCGTACGATAGACATGCGATGCTCCACCGTACGATGGACATGTGATGCTCCACTGTACAATGGACATGTGACGCTCCACCGTATGATGGACATGCAAGGCTCCACTGTACAATGGACATGTGACACTCCACCGTACGATGGACATGCGACGCTCTACCGTAGGATGGACTAGCGAAGCTCCACCGTAAGATGGACATGTGACGCTCCACAGTACGATGGACATCTGACGCTCCACCGTACGATGGACATGTGATGCTCCACTGTACGATGGACATGTGACGCTCCACCGTACGATGGACATGGGATGCTCCAATGTACGATGGACATGCGACGCTCCACTGTACGATGGACATGCGATGCTCCACTGTACGACGGACATGTGACACTCCACTGTAGGATGGACATGCGAGGTTCCACCGTACGATGGACATGGGATGCTCCATCGTACGATGGACATGTGACGCTCCACCGTACGATGGACATGTGACGCTATACTGAATGATGGACATGCGAGGCTCCACCGTAAGATGGACATGTGACGCTCCACCGTATGATGGACATGCGACGCTCAATCGTACAATGGACATGGGATGCTCCACCGTATGATGGACATGTGACGCTCCACCGTACGATGGACATGTGACGCTCCACTGTATGATGGACATGTGACGCTCCACCGTACGATGGACATGTGACGCTCCACTGTATGATGGAAATGCAAAGCTCCACTGTACAATGGACATGTGACACTCCACCGTACGATGGACATGCGACGCTCTACCGTAGGATGGACTAGCGAAGCTCCACCGTAAGATGGACATGTGACGCTCCACAGTACGATGGACATCTGACGCTCCACCGTACGATGGACATGCTATGCTCCAGCGTACGATAGACATGTGACGCTCCACCGTACGATGGACATGGGACGCTCCACCGTATAATGGACATGTGACGCTCCACCGTACGATGGACATGAGATGCTCCACCGTATATGGACATGTGACGCTCCACCGTACGATGGACATGTGACGCTCCACCGTACGATGGACATACGAGGCTCCATTGTAAGATGGACATGTGACACTCCCTGTACGATGGACATGCGACGCTCCACTGTACGATGGACATGTTACGCTCCACCGTACGATGGACATGCGACGCTCCATCGTACGATGGACATGGGATGCTCCACCGTATGATGGACATGTGACACTCCGCTGTACGATGGACATGCGACGCTCCACTGTACGATGGACATGTTACGCTCCACCGTACGATGGACATGCGACGCTCCATCGTACGATGGACATGGGATGCTCCACCGTATGATGGACATGTGACACTCCACTGTACGATGGATATGCGATGCTCCACCGTACGATGGACATGTGATGTTCCACCGTACGATGGACATCTGACGCTCCACCGTAGGATGGACATGTGACGCTCCACCGTACGATGGACATGTGATGCTCCACCGTACGATGGACATGGGATGCTCCATCGTACGATGGACAGGTGATGCTCCACCATACGATGGACATGCTATGCTCCACCGTACGATGGACATTTGACGCTCCACCGTACGATGGACATGAGACGCTCCACCGTACGATCGACATGCGATGCTTCACAGTACGATTGACATGTGATGCTCCACTGTACGATGGACATCTAACGCTCCACCATACGATGGACATGAGATGCTCCACCGTACGATGGACATGTGACGCTCCACCGAATGATGGACATGCGAGGTTCCACCGTAAGATGGACATGTGACGCTCCATCGTACGATAGACATGCGATGCTCCACCGTACGATGGACATGTGATGCTCCACTGTACAATGGACATGTGACGCTCCACCGTATGATGGACATGCAAGGCTCCACTGTACCATGGACATGTGACACTCCACCGTACGATGGACATGCGACGCTCTACCGTAGGATGGACTAGCGAAGCTCCACCGTAAGATGGACATGTGACGCTCCACCGTACGATGGACATCTGACGCTCCACCGTACGATGGACATGCTATGCTCCAGCGTACGATAGACATGTGACGCTCCACCGTACGATGGACATGGGACGCTACACCATATAATGGACATATGACGCTCCACCGTACGATGGACATGTGACGCTCCACCGAAGGATGGACATGTGATGCTCCACCGAAGGATGGACATGCGAGGCTCCACTGTAAGATGGACATGTTATGCTCCACCGTACGATGGACATGCGACGCTCCATCGTACGATGGACATGGGATGCTCCACCGTATGATGGACATGTGACACTCCACTGTATGATGGATATGCGATGCTCCACTGTACGATGGACATGTGATGTTCCACCGTACGATGGACATCTGACGCTCCACCGTAGGAAGGACATGTGACGCTCCACCGTACGATGGACATGTGATGCTCCACCGTACGATGGACATGGGATGCTCCATCGTACGATGGACATGTGATGCTCCACCATACGATGGACATGCTATGCTCTACCATACGATGGACATGTGACGCTCCACCATACGATGGACATGAGACGCTCCACCGTACGATCGACATGCGATGTTTCACAGTACGATTGACATGTGATGCTCCACTGTACGATGGACATCTAACGCTCCACCATACGATGGACATGAGATGCTCCACCGTACGATGGACATGTGACGCTCCACCGAATGATGGACATGCGAGGTTCCACCGTAAGATGGACATGTGACGCTCCACCGTACGATAGACATGCGATGCTCCACCGTACGATGGACATGTGACGCTCCACTGTACAATGGACATGTGACGCTCCACCGTATGATGGACATGCAAGGCTCCACTGTACAATGGACATGTGACACTCCACCGTACGATGGACATGCGACGCTCTACCGTAGGATGGACTAGCGAAGCTCCACCGTACGATGGACATGTGACGCTCCACTGTACAATGGACATGTGACGCTCCACCGTATGATGGACATGCAAGGCTCCACTGTACAATGGACATGTGACACTCCACCGTACGATGGACATGCGACGCTCTACCGTAGGATGGACTAGCGAAGCTCCACCGTAAGATGGACATGTGACGCTCCACCGTATGATGGACATGCGACGCTCAATCGTACGATGGACATGGGATGCTCCACCGTATGATGGACATGTGACGCTCCACCGTACGATGGACATGTGACGCTCCACTGTATGATGGACATGTGACGCTCCACCGTACGATGGACATGTGACGCTCCACTGTATGATGGAAATGCAAAGCTCCACTGTACGATGGACATGTGATGCTCCACCGTACGATGGACATACGAGGCTCCATCGTAAGATGGACATGTGACGCTCCACTGTACAATGGACATGTGACGCTCCACCGTATGATGGACATGCAAGGCTCCACTGTACAATGGACATGTGACACTCCACCGTACGATGGACATGCGACGCTCTACCGTAGGATGGACTAGCGAAGCTCCACCGTAAGATGGACATGTGACGCTCCACAGTACGATGGACATCTGACACTCCACCGTACGATGGACATGCTATGCTCCAGCGTACGATAGACATGTGACGCTCCACCGTACGATGGACATGGGACGCTCCACCGTATAATGGACATGTGACGCTCCACCGTACGATGGACATGAGACGCTCCACCGTATATGGACATGTGACGCTCCACCGTACGATGGACATGTGACGCTCCACTGTATGATGGACATGCAAAGCTCCACTGTACGATGGACATGTGACGCTCCACCGTACGATGGACATACGAGGCTCCATTGTAAGATGGACATGTGACACTCCCTGTACGATGGACATGCGACGCTCCACTGTACGATGGACATGTTACGCTCCACCGTACGATGGACATGCGACGCTCCATCGTACGATGGACATGGGATGCTCCACCGTATGATGGACATGTGACACTCCGCTGTACGATGGACATGCGACGCTCCACTGTACGATGGACATGTTACGCTCCACCGTACGATGGACATGCGACGCTCCATCGTACGATGGACATGGGATGCTCCACCGTATGATGGACATGTGACACTCCACTGTACGATGGATATGCGATGCTCCACCGTACGATGGACATGTGATGTTCCACCGTACGATGGACATCTGACGCTCCACCGTAGGATGGACATGTGACGCTCCACCGTACGATGGACATGTGATGCTCCACCGTACGATGGA
Organism: Terebella lapidaria; assembly: GCA_949152475.1. NCBI lineage: Eukaryota > Metazoa > Annelida > Polychaeta > Terebellida > Terebellidae > Terebella > Terebella lapidaria. Next base: position 39,034,020 of record OX424563.1, read on the forward strand.
CATGGGATGCTCCATCGTACGATGGACAGGTGATGCTCCACCATACGATGGACATGCTATGCTCCACCGTACGATGGACATTTGACGCTCCACCGTACGATGGACATGAGACGCTCCACCGTACGATCGACATGCGATGCTTCACAGTACGATTGACATGTGATGCTCCACTGTACGATGGACATCTAACGCTCCACCATACGATGGACATGAGATGCTCCACCGTACGATGGACATGTGACGCTCCACCGAATGATGGACATGCGAGGTTCCACCGTAAGATGGACATGTGACGCTCCATCGTACGATGGACATGGGATGCTCCACCGTATGATGGACATGTGACGCTCCACCGTACGATGGACATGTGACGCTCCAATGTATGATGGACATGTGACGCTCCACCGTACGATGGACATGTGACGCTCCACTGTATGATGGAAATGCAAAGCTCCACTGTACGATGGACATGTGACGCTCCACCGTACGATGGACATACGAGGCTCCATCGTAAGATGGACATGTGACGCTCCACTGTACAATGGACATGTGACGCTCCACCGTATGATGGACATGCAAGGCTCCACTGTACAATGGACATGTGACACTCCACCGTACGATGGACATGCGACGCTCTACCGTAGGATGGACTAGCGAAGCTCCACCGTAAGATGGACATGTGACGCTCCACAGTACGATGGACATCTGACGCTCCACCGTACGATGGACATGCTATTCTCCAGCGTACGATAGACATGTGACACTCCACCGTACGATGGACATGGGACGCTCCACCGTATAATGGACATGTGACGCTCCACCGTACGATGGACATGAGACGCTCCACCGTATATGGACATGTGACGCTCCACCGTACGATGGACATGTGACGCTCCACTGTATGATGGACATGCAAAGCTCCACTGTACGATGGACATGTGACGCTCCACCGTACGATGGACATACGAGGCTCCACCGTAAGATGGACATGTGACGCTCCACCGTACGATAGACATGCGATGCTCCACCGTACGATGGACATGTGATGCTCCACTGTACAATGGACATGTGACGCTCCACCGTATGATGGACATGCAAGGCTCCACTGTACAATGGACATGTGACACTCCACCGTACGATGGACATGCGACGCTCTACCGTAGGATGGACTAGCGAAGCTCCACCGTAAGATGGACATGTGACGCTCCACAGTACGATGGACATCTGACGCTCCACCGTACGATGGACATGTGATGCTCCACTGTACGATGGACATGTGACGCTCCACCGTACGATGGACATGGGATGCTCCAATGTACGATGGACATGCGACGCTCCACTGTACGATGGACATGCGATGCTCCACTGTACGACGGACATGTGACACTCCACTGTAGGATGGACATGCGAGGTTCCACCGTACGATGGACATGGGATGCTCCATCGTACGATGGACATGTGACGCTCCACCGTACGATGGACATGTGACGCTATACTGAATGATGGACATGCGAGGCTCCACCGTAAGATGGACATGTGACGCTCCACCGTATGATGGACATGCGACGCTCAATCGTACAATGGACATGGGATGCTCCACCGTATGATGGACATGTGACGCTCCACCGTACGATGGACATGTGACGCTCCACTGTATGATGGACATGTGACGCTCCACCGTACGATGGACATGTGACGCTCCACTGTATGATGGAAATGCAAAGCTCCACTGTACGATGGACATGTGATGCTCCACCGTACGATGGACATACGAGGCTCCATCGTAAGATGGACATGTGACGCTCCACTGTACAATGGACATGTGACGCTCCACCGTATGATGGACATGCAAGGCTCCACTGTACAATGGACATGTGACACTCCACCGTACGATGGACATGCGACGCTCTACCGTAGGATGGACTAGCGAAGCTCCACCGTAAGATGGACATGTGACGCTCCACAGTACGATGGACATCTGACGCTCCACCGTACGATGGACATGCTATGCTCCAGCGTACGATAGACATGTGACGCTCCACCGTACGATGGACATGGGACGCTCCACCGTATAATGGACATGTGACGCTCCACCGTACGATGGACATGAGACGCTCCACCGTATATGGACATGTGACGCTCCACCGTACGATGGACATGTGACGCTCCACCGTACGATGGACATACGAGGCTCCATTGTAAGATGGACATGTGACACTCCCTGTACGATGGACATGCGACGCTCCACTGTACGATGGACATGTTACGCTCCACCGTACGATGGACATGCGACGCTCCATCGTACGATGGACATGGGATGCTCCACCGTATGATGGACATGTGACACTCCGCTGTACGATGGACATGCGACGCTCCACTGTACGATGGACATGTTACGCTCCACCGTACGATGGACATGCGACGCTCCATCGTACGATGGACATGGGATGCTCCACCGTATGATGGACATGTGACACTCCACTGTACGATGGATATGCGATGCTCCACCGTACGATGGACATGTGATGTTCCACCGTACGATGGACATCTGACGCTCCACCGTAGGATGGACATGTGACGCTCCACCGTACGATGGACATGTGATGCTCCACCGTACGATGGACATGGGATGCTCCATCGTACGATGGACAGGTGATGCTCCACCATACGATGGACATGCTATGCTCCACCGTACGATGGACATTTGACGCTCCACCGTACGATGGACATGAGACGCTCCACCGTACGATCGACATGCGATGCTTCACAGTACGATTGACATGTGATGCTCCACTGTACGATGGACATCTAACGCTCCACCATACGATGGACATGAGATGCTCCACCGTACGATGGACATGTGACGCTCCACCGAATGATGGACATGCGAGGTTCCACCGTAAGATGGACATGTGACGCTCCATCGTACGATAGACATGCGATGCTCCACCGTACGATGGACATGTGATGCTCCACTGTACAATGGACATGTGACGCTCCACCGTATGATGGACATGCAAGGCTCCACTGTACCATGGACATGTGACACTCCACCGTACGATGGACATGCGACGCTCTACCGTAGGATGGACTAGCGAAGCTCCACCGTAAGATGGACATGTGACGCTCCACCGTACGATGGACATCTGACGCTCCACCGTACGATGGACATGCTATGCTCCAGCGTACGATAGACATGTGACGCTCCACCGTACGATGGACATGGGACGCTACACCATATAATGGACATATGACGCTCCACCGTACGATGGACATGTGACGCTCCACCGAAGGATGGACATGTGATGCTCCACCGAAGGATGGACATGCGAGGCTCCACTGTAAGATGGACATGTTATGCTCCACCGTACGATGGACATGCGACGCTCCATCGTACGATGGACATGGGATGCTCCACCGTATGATGGACATGTGACACTCCACTGTATGATGGATATGCGATGCTCCACTGTACGATGGACATGTGATGTTCCACCGTACGATGGACATCTGACGCTCCACCGTAGGATGGACATGTGACGCTCCACCGTACGATGGACATGTGATGCTCCACCGTACGATGGACATGGGATGCTCCATCGTACGATGGACATGTGATGCTCCACCATACGATGGACATGCTATGCTCTACCATACGATGGACATGTGACGCTCCACCATACGATGGACATGAGACGCTCCACCGTACGATCGACATGCGATGTTTCACAGTACGATTGACATGTGATGCTCCACTGTACGATGGACATCTAACGCTCCACCATACGATGGACATGAGATGCTCCACCGTACGATGGACATGTGACGCTCCACCGAATGATGGACATGCGAGGTTCCACCGTAAGATGGACATGTGACGCTCCACCGTACGATAGACATGCGATGCTCCACCGTACGATGGACATGTGACGCTCCACTGTACAATGGACATGTGACGCTCCACCGTATGATGGACATGCAAGGCTCCACTGTACAATGGACATGTGACACTCCACCGTACGATGGACATGCGATGCTCTACCGTAGGATGGACTAGCGAAGCTCCACCGTACGATGGACATGTGACGCTCCACTGTACAATGGACATGTGACGCTCCACCGTATGATGGACATGCAAGGCTCCACTGTACAATGGACATGTGACACTCCACCGTACGATGGACATGCGACGCTCTACCGTAGGATGGACTAGCGAAGCTCCACCGTAAGATGGACATCTGACGCTCCACCGTACGATGGACATGTGATGCTCCACTGTACGATGGACATGTGACGCTCCACCGTACGATGGACATGGGACGCTCCAATGTACGATGGACATGCGACGCTCCACTGTACGATGGACATGCGATGCTCCACTGTACGACGGACATGTGACGCTCCACCTTACGATGGACATCTGACGCTCCACTGTACGATCGGCATGTGATGCTCCACTGTACAATGCACATGTGACACTCCACCGTATGATGGACATGCAAGGCTCCACTGTACAATGGACATGTGACACTCCACCGTACGATGGACATGCGACGCTCTACCGTAGGATGGACTAGCGAAGCTCCACCGTAAGATGGACATGTGACGCTCCACAGTACGATGGACATCTGACGCTCCACCGTACGATGGACATGTGATGCTCCACTGTACGATGGACATGTGACGCTCCACCGTACGATGGACATGGGACGCTCCAATGTACGACGGACATGCGACGCTCCACTGTACGATGGACATGCGATGCTCCACTGTACGACGGACATGTGACGCTCCACTGTACAATGGACATGTGACGCTCCACCGTATGATGGACATGCAAGGCTCCACTGTACAATGGACATGTGACACTCCACCGTACGATGGACATGCGACGCTCTACCGTAGGATGGACTAGCGAAGCTCCACCGTAAGATGGACATGTGACGCTCCACAGTACGATGGACATCTGACGCTCCACCGTACGATGGACATGCTATGCTCCAGCGTACGATAGACATGTGACGCTCCACCGTACGATGGACATGGGACGCTCCACCGTATAATGGACATGTGACGCTCCACCGTACGATGGACATGAGACGCTCCACCGTATATGGACATGTGACGCTCCACCGTACGATGGACATGTGACGCTCCACTGTATGATGGACATGCAAAGCTCCACTGTACGATGGACATGTGACGCTCCACCGTACGATGGACATACGAGGCTCCATTGTAAGATGGACATGTGACACTCCCTGTACGATGGACATGCGACGCTCCACTGTACGATGGACATGTTACGCTCCACCGTACGATGGACATGCGACGCTCCATCGTACGATGGACATGGGATGCTCCACCGTATGATGGACATGTGACACTCCGCTGTACGATGGACATGCGACGCTCCACTGTACGATGGACATGTTACGCTCCACCGTACGATGGACATGCGACGCTCCATCGTACGATGGACATGGGATGCTCCACCGTATGATGGACATGTGACACTCCACTGTACGATGGATATGCGATGCTCCACCGTACGATGGACATGTGATGTTCCACCGTACGATGGACATCTGACGCTCCACCGTAGGATGGACATGTGACGCTCCACCGTACGATGGACATGTGATGCTCCACCGTACGATGGACATGGGATGCTCCATCGTACGATGGACAGGTGATGCTCCACCATACGATGGACATGCTATGCTCCACCGTACGATGGACATTTGACGCTCCACCGTACGATGGACATGAGACGCTCCACCGTACGATCGACATGCGATGCTTCACAGTACGATTGACATGTGATGCTCCACTGTACGATGGACATCTAACGCTCCACCATACGATGGACATGAGATGCTCCACCGTACGATGGACATGTGACGCTCCACCGAATGATGGACATGCGAGGTTCCACCGTAAGATGGACATGTGACGCTCCATCGTACGATGGACATGGGATGCTCCACCGTATGATGGACATGTGACGCTCCACCGTACGATGGACATGTGACGCTCCAATGTATGATGGACATGTGACGCTCCACCGTACGATGGACATGTGACGCTCCACTGTATGATGGAAATGCAAAGCTCCACTGTACGATGGACATGTGACGCTCCACCGTACGATGGACATACGAGGCTCCATCGTAAGATGGACATGTGACGCTCCACTGTACAATGGACATGTGACGCTCCACCGTATGATGGACATGCAAGGCTCCACTGTACAATGGACATGTGACACTCCACCGTACGATGGACATGCGACGCTCTACCGTAGGATGGACTAGCGAAGCTCCACCGTAAGATGGACATGTGACGCTCCACAGTACGATGGACATCTGACGCTCCACCGTACGATGGACATGCTATTCTCCAGCGTACGATAGACATGTGACACTCCACCGTACGATGGACATGGGACGCTCCACCGTATAATGGACATGTGACGCTCCACCGTACGATGGACATGAGACGCTCCACCGTATATGGACATGTGACGCTCCACCGTACGATGGACATGTGACGCTCCACTGTATGATGGACATGCAAAGCTCCACTGTACGATGGACATGTGACGCTCCACCGTACGATGGACATACGAGGCTCCACCGTAAGATGGACATGTGACGCTCCACCGTACGATAGACATGCGATGCTCCACCGTACGATGGACATGTGATGCTCCACTGTACAATGGACATGTGACGCTCCACCGTATGATGGACATGCAAGGCTCCACTGTACAATGGACATGTGACACTCCACCGTATGATGGACATGCGACGCTCTACCGTAGGATGGACTAGCGAAGCTCCACCGTAAGATGGACATGTGACGCTCCACAGTACGATGGACATCTGACGCTCCACCGTACGATGGACATGTGATGCTCCACTGTACGATGGACATGTGACGCTCCACCGTACGATGGACATGGGATGCTCCAATGTACGATGGACATGCGACGCTCCACTGTACGATGGACATGCGATGCTCCACTGTACGACGGACATGTGACACTCCACTGTAGGATGGACATGCGAGGTTCCACCGTACGATGGACATGGGATGCTCCATCGTACGATGGACATGTGACGCTCCACCGTACGATGGACATGTGACGCTATACTGAATGATGGACATGCGAGGCTCCACCGTAAGATGGACATGTGACGCTCCACCGTAAGATGGACATGTGACGCTCCACCGTACGATGGACATGTGACGCTCCACCGTACGATGGACATACGAGGCTCCATTGTAAGATGGACATGTGACACTCCCTGTACGATGGACATGCGACGCTCCACTGTACGATGGACATGTTACGCTCCACCGTACGATGGACATGCGACGCTCCATCGTACGATGGACATGGGATGCTCCACCGTATGATGGACATGTGACACTCCGCTGTACGATGGACATGCGACGCTCCACTGTACGATGGACATGTTACGCTCCACCGTACGATGGACATGCGACGCTCCATCGTACGATGGACATGGGATGCTCCACCGTATGATGGACATGTGACACTCCACTGTACGATGGATATGCGATGCTCCACCGTACGATGGACATGTGATGTTCCACCGTACGATGGACATCTGACGCTCCACCGTAGGATGGACATGTGACGCTCCACCGTACGATGGACATGTGATGCTCCACCGTACGATGGACATGGGATGCTCCATCGTACGATGGACAGGTGATGCTCCACCATACGATGGACATGCTATGCTCCACCGTACGATGGACATTTGACGCTCCACCGTACGATGGACATGAGACGCTCCACCGTACGATCGACATGCGATGCTTCACAGTACGATTGACATGTGATGCTCCACTGTACGATGGACATCTAACGCTCCACCATACGATGGACATGAGATGCTCCACCGTACGATGGACATGTGACGCTCCACCGAATGATGGACATGCGAGGTTCCACCGTAAGATGGACATGTGACGCTCCATCGTACGATAGACATGCGATGCTCCACCGTACGATGGACATGTGATGCTCCACTGTACAATGGACATGTGACGCTCCACCGTATGATGGACATGCAAGGCTCCACTGTACCATGGACATGTGACACTCCACCGTACGATGGACATGCGACGCTCTACCGTAGGATGGACTAGCGAAGCTCCACCGTAAGATGGACATGTGACGCTCCACCGTACGATGGACATCTGACGCTCCACCGTACGATGGACATGCTATGCTCCAGCGTACGATAGACATGTGACGCTCCACCGTACGATGGACATGGGACGCTACACCATATAATGGACATATGACGCTCCACCGTACGATGGACATGTGACGCTCCACCGAAGGATGGACATGTGATGCTCCACCGAAGGATGGACATGCGAGGCGCCACTGTAAGATGGACATGTTATGCTCCACCGTACGATGGACATGCGACGCTCCATCGTACGATGGACATGGGATGCTCCACCGTATGATGGACATGTGACACTCCACTGTATGATGGATATGCGATGCTCCACTGTACGATGGACATGTGATGTTCCACCGTACGATGGACATCTGACGCTCCACCGTAGGATGGACATGTGACGCTCCACCGTACGATGGACATGTGATGCTCCACCGTACGATGGACATGGGATGCTCCATCGTACGATGGACATGTGATGCTCCACCATACGATGGACATGCTATGCTCTACCATACGATGGACATGTGACGCTCCACCATACGATGGACATGAGACGCTCCACCGTACGATCGACATGCGATGTTTCACAGTACGATTGACATGTGATGCTCCACTGTACGATGGACATCTAACGCTCCACCATACGATGGACATGAGATGCTCCACCGTACGATGGACATGTGACGCTCCACCGAATGATGGACATGCGAGGTTCCACCGTAAGATGGACATGTGACGCTCCACCGTACGATAGACATGCGATGCTCCACCGTACGATGGACATGTGACGCTCCACTGTACAATGGACATGTGACGCTCCACCGTATGATGGACATGCAAGGCTCCACTGTACAATGGACATGTGACACTCCACCGTACGATGGACATGCGACGCTCTACCGTAGGATGGACTAGCGAAGCTCCACCGTACGATGGACATGTGACGCTCCACTGTACAATGGACATGTGACGCTCCACCGTATGATGGACATGCAAGGCTCCACTGTACAATGGACATGTGACACTCCACCGTACGATGGACATGCGACGCTCTACCGTAGGATGGACTAGCGAAGCTCCACCGTAAGATGGACATCTGACGCTCCACCGTACGATGGACATGTGATGCTCCACTGTACGATGGACATGTGACGCTCCACCGTACGATGGACATGGGACGCTCCAATGTACGATGGACATGCGACGCTCCACTGTACGATGGACATGCGATGCTCCACTGTACGACGGACATGTGACGCTCCACCTTACGATGGACATCTGACGCTCCACTGTACGATCGGCATGTGATGCTCCACTGTACAATGCACATGTGACACTCCACCGTATGATGGACATGCAAGGCTCCACTGTACAATGGACATGTGACACTCCACCGTACGATGGACATACGACGCTCTACCGTAGGATGGACTAGCGAAGCTCCACCGTAAGATGGACATGTGACGCTCCACAGTACGATGGACATCTGACGCTCCACCGTACGATGGACATGTGATGCTCCACTGTACGATGGACATGTGACGCTCCACCGTACGATGGACATGGGACGCTCCAATGTACGACGGACATGCGACGCTCCACTGTACGATGGACATGCGATGCTCCACTGTACGACGGACATGTGACGCTCCACTGTATGATGGACATGCGAGGTTCCACCGTACGATGGACATGGGATGCTCCATCGTACGATGGACATGTGACGCTCCACCGTATGATCGACATGCGATGCTCCACCGTACGATGGACATGTGATGCTCCATCGTACGATGGACATCTGACGCTCCACCGTACGATGGACATGCTATGCTCCACCGTACGATGGACATGTGACGCTCCACCGTACGATGGACATGGGACGCTCCACCGTACAATGGACATGTGACGCTCCATCGTACGATGGACATGTGACGCTATACTGAATGATGGACATGCGAGGCTCCACCGTAAGATGGACATGTGACGCTCCACCGTATGATGGACATGCGACGCTCAATCGTACGATGGACATGGGATGCTCCACCGTATGATGGACATGTGACGCTCCACCGTACGATGGACATGTGACGCTCCAATGTATGATGGACATGTGACGCTCCACCGTACGATGGACATGTGACGCTCCACTGTATGATGGAAATGCAAAGCTCCACTGTACGATGGACATGTGACGCTCCACCGTACGATGGACATACGAGGCTCCATCGTAAGATGGACATGTGACGCTCCACTGTACAATGGACATGTGACGCTCCACCGTATGATGGACATGCAAGGCTCCACTGTACAATGGACATGTGACACTCCACCGTACGATGGACATGCGACGCTCTACCGTAGGATGGACTAGCGAAGCTCCACCGTAAGATGGACATGTGACGCTCCACAGTACGATGGACATCTGACGCTCCACCGTACGATGGACATGCTATGCTCCAGCGTACGATAGACATGTGACGCTCCACCGTACGATGGACATGGGACGCTCCACCGTATAATGGACATGTGACGCTCCACCGTACGATGGACATGAGACGCTCCACTGTACGATGGACATGTGACGCTCCACCGTACGATGGACATACGAGGCTCCACCGTAAGATGGACATGTGACGCTCCACCGTACGATAGACATGCGATGCTCCACCGTACGATGGACATGTGATGCTCCACTGTACAATGGACATGTGACGCTCCACCGTATGATGGACATGCAAGGCTCCACTGTACAATGGACATGTGACACTCCACCGTACGATGGACATGCGACGCTCTACCGTAGGATGGACTAGCGAAGCTCCACCGTAAGATGGACATGTGACGCTCCACAGTATGATGGACATCTGACGCTCCACCGTACGATGGACATGTGATGCTCCACTGTACGATGGACATGTGACGCTCCACCGTACGATGGACATGGGATGCTCCAATGTACGATGGACATGCGACGCTCCACTGTACGATGGACATGCGATGCTCCACTGTACGACGGACATGTGACGCTCCACTGTAGGATGGACATGCGAGGTTCCACCGTACGATGGACATGGGATGCTCCATCGTACGATGGACATGTGACGCTCCACCGTACGATGGACATGTGACGCTATACTGAATGATGGACATGCGAGGCTCCACCGTAAGATGGACATGTGACGCTCCACCGTATGATGGACATGCGACGCTCAATCGTACGATGGACATGGGATGCTCCACCGTATGATGGACATGTGACGCTCCACCGTACGATGGACATGTGACGCTCCACTGTATGATGGACATGTGACGCTCCACCGTACGATGGACATGTGACGCTCCACTGTATGATGGAAATGCAAAGCTCCACTGTACGATGGACATGTGATGCTCCACCGTACGATGGACATACGAGGCTCCATCGTAAGATGGACATGTGACGCTCCACTGTACAATGGACATGTGACGCTCCACCGTATGATGGACATGCAAGGCTCCACTGTACAATGGACATGTGACACTCCACCGTACGATGGACATGCGACGCTCTACCGTAGGATGGACTAGCGAAGCTCCACCGTAAGATGGACATGTGACGCTCCACAGTACGATGGACATCTGACGCTCCACCGTACGATGGACATGCTATGCTCCAGCGTACGATAGACATGTGACGCTCCACCGTACGATGGACATGGGACGCTCCACCGTATAATGGACATGTGACGCTCCACCGTACGATGGACATGAGACGCTCCACCGTATATGGACATGTGACGCTCCACCGTACGATGGACATGTGACGCTCCACTGTATGATGGACATGCAAAGCTCCACTGTACGATGGACATGTGACGCTCCACCGTACGATGGACATACGAGGCTCCATTGTAAGATGGACATGTGACACTCCCTGTACGATGGACATGCGACGCTCCACTGTACGATGGACATGTTACGCTCCACCGTACGATGGACATGCGACGCTCCATCGTACGATGGACATGGGATGCTCCACCGTATGATGGACATGTGACACTCCGCTGTACGATGGACATGCGACGCTCCACTGTACGATGGACATGTTACGCTCCACCGTACGATGGACATGCGACGCTCCATCGTACGATGGACATGGGATGCTCCACCGTATGATGGACATGTGACACTCCACTGTACGATGGATATGCGATGCTCCACCGTACGATGGACATGTGATGTTCCACCGTACGATGGACATCTGACGCTCCACCGTAGGATGGACATGTGACGCTCCACCGTACGATGGACATGTGATGCTCCATCGTACGATGGACATGGGATGCTCCATCGTACGATGGACAGGTGATGCTCCACCATACGATGGACATGCTATGCTCCACAGTACGATGGACATTTGACGCTCCACCGTACGATGGACATGAGACGCTCCACCGTACGATCGACATGCGATGCTTCACAGTACGATTGACATGTGATGCTCCACTGTACGATGGACATCTAACGCTCCACCATACGATGGACATGAGATGCTCCACCGTACGATGGACATGTGACGCTCCACCGAATGATGGACATGCGAGGTTCCACCGTAAGATGGACATGTGACGCTCCATCGTACGATAGACATGCGATGCTCCACCGTACGATGGACATGTGATGCTCCACTGTACAATGGACATGTGACGCTCCACCGTATGATGGACATGCAAGGCTCCACTGTACCATGGACATGTGACACTCCACCGTACGATGGACATGCGACGCTCTACCGTAGGATGGACTAGCGAAGCTCCACCGTAAGATGGACATGTGACGCTCCACCGTACGATGGACATCTGACGCTCCACCGTACGATGGACATGCTATGCTCCAGCGTACGATAGACATGTGACGCTCCACCGTACGATGGACATGGGACGCTACACCATATAATGGACATGTGACGCTCCACCGTACGATGGACATGAGACGCTCCACCGTATATGGACATGTGACGCTCCACCGTACGATGGACATGTGACGCTCCACTCTATGATGGACATGCAAAGCTCCACTGTACGATGGACATGTGACGCTCCACCGTACGATGGACATACGAGGCTCCACCGTAAGATGGACATGTGACGCTCCACTGTACAATGGACATGTGACGCTCCACCGTATGATGGACATGCAAGGCTCCACTGTACAATGGACATGGGACGCTCCACCGAATGATGGACATGCGAGGCTCCACCATAAGATGGACATGTGACGCTCCACCGTACGATGGACATGCGACGCTCCACCGTACGATGGACATGTGACGCTCCACCGAAGGATGGACATGTGATGCTCCACCGTACGATGGACATGTGATGCTCCACCGTACGATGGACATGGGATGCTCCATCGTACGATGGACATGTGATGCTCCACCATACGATGGACATGCTATGCTCTACCATACGATGGACATGTGACGCTCCACCGTACGATGGACATGAGACGCTCCACCGTACGATCGACATGCGATGTTTCACAGTACGATTGACATGTGATGCTCCACTGTACGATGGACATCTAACGCTCCACCATACGATGGACATGAGATGCTCCACTGTACCATGGACATGTGACGCTCCACCGAATGATGGACATGCGAGGTTCCACCGTAAGATGGACATGTGACGCTCCACCGTACGATAGACATGCGATGCTCCACCGTACGATGGACATGTGACGCTCCACTGTACAATGGACATGTGACGCTCCACCGTATGATGGACATGCAAGGCTCCACTGTACAATGGACATGTGACACTCCACCGTACGATGGACATGCGACGCTCTACCGTAGGATGGACTAGCGAAGCTCCACCGTACGATGGACATGTGACGCTCCACTGTACAATGGACATGTGACGCTCCACCGTATGATGGACATGCAAGGCTCCACTGTACAATGGACATGTGACACTCCACCGTACGATGGACATGCGACGCTCTACCGTAGGATGGACTAGCGAAGCTCCACCGTAAGATGGACATCTGACGCTCCACAGTACGATGGACATCTGACGCTCCACCGTACGATGGACATGTGATGCTCCACTGTACGATGGACATGTGATGCTCCACTGTACGATGGACATGTGACGCTCCACCGTACGATGGACATGGGACGCTCCAATGTACGATGGACATGCGACGCTCCACTGTACGATGGACATGCGATGCTCCACTGTACGACGGACATGTGACGCTCCACCTTACGATGGACATCTGACGCTCCACTGTACGATCGGCATGTGATGCTCCACTGTACAATGCACATGTGACGCTCCACCGTATGATGGACATGCAAGGCTCCACTGTACAATGGACATGTGACACTCCACCGTACGATGGACATGCGACGCTCTACCATAGGATGGACTAGCGAAGCTCCACCGGAAGATGGACATGTGACGCTCCACAGTACGATGGACATCTGACGCTCCACCGTACGATGGACATGTGATGCTCCACTGTACGATGGACATGTGACGCTCCACCGTACGATGGACATGGGACGCTCCACTGTACGACGGACATGTGACGCTCCACTGTATGATGGACATGCGAGGTTCCACCGTACGATGGACATGGGATGCTCCATCGTACGATGGACATGTGACGCTCCACCGTACGATCGACATGCGATGCTCCACCGTACGATGGACATGTGATGCTCCATCGTACGATGGACATCTGACGCTCCACCGTACGATGGACATGCTATGCTCCACCGTACGATGGACATGTGACGCTCCACCGTACGATGGACATGGGACGCTCCACCGTACAATGGACATGTGACGCTCCATCGTACGATGGACATGTGACGCTATACTGAATGATGGACATGCGAGGCTCCACCGTAAGATGGACATGTGACGCTCCACCGTATGATGGACATGCGACGCTCAATCGTACGATGGACATGGGATGCTCCACCGTATGATGGACATGTGACGCTCCACCGTACGATGGACATGTGACGCTCCAATGTATGATGGACATGTGACGCTCCACCGTACGATGGACATGTGACGCTCCACCGTACGATGGACATGTGATGCTCCACTGTACGATGGACATGTGACGCTCCACCGTACGATGGACATGGGACGCTCCAATGTACGATGGACATGCGACGCTCCACTGTACGATGGACATGCGATGCTCCACTGTACGACGGACATGTGACGCTCCACCTTACGATGGACATCTGACGCTCCACTGTACGATCGGCATGTGATGCTCCACTGTACAATGCACATGTGACGCTCCACCGTATGATGGACATGCAAGGCTCCACTGTACAATGGACATGTGACACTCCACCGTACGATGGACATGCGACGCTCTACCATAGGATGGACTAGCGAAGCTCCACCGGAAGATGGACATGTGACGCTCCACAGTAGGATGGACATCTGACGCTCCACCGTACGATGGACATGTGATGCTCCACTGTACGATGGACATGTGACGCTCCACCGTACGATGGACATGGGACGCTCCACTGTACGACGGACATGTGACGCTCCACTGTATGATGGACATGCGAGGTTCCACCGTACGATGGACATGGGATGCTCCATCGTACGATGGACATGTGACGCTCCACCGTACGATCGACATGCGATGCTCCACCGTACGATGGACATGTGATGCTCCATCGTACGATGGACATCTGACGCTCCACCGTACGATGGACATGCTATGCTCCACCGTACGATGGACATGTGACGCTCCACCGTACGATGGACATGGGACGCTCCACCGTACAATGGACATGTGACGCTCCATCGTACGATGGACATGTGACGCTATACTGAATGATGGACATGCGAGGCTCCACCGTAAGATGGACATGTGACGCTCCACCGTATGATGGACATGCGACGCTCAATCGTACGATGGACATGGGATGCTCCACCGCATGATGGACATGTGACGCTCCACCGTACGATGGACATGTGACGCTCCAATGTATGATGGACATGTGACGCTCCACCGTACGATGGACATGTGACGCTCCACTGTATGATGGAAATGCAAAGCTCCACTGTACGATGGACATGTGACGCTCCACCGTACGATGGACATACGAGGCTCCATCGTAAGATGGACATGTGACGCTCCACTGTACAATGGACATGTGACGCTCCACCGTATGATGGACATGCAAGGCTCCACTGTACAATGGACATGTGACACTCCACCGTACGATGGACATGCGACGCTCTACCGTAGGATGGACTAGCGAAGCTCCACCGTAAGATGGACATGTGACGCTCCACAGTACGATGGACATCTGACGCTCCACCGTACGATGGACATGCTATGCTCCAGCATACGATAGACATGTGACGCTCCACCGTACGATGGACATGGGACGCTCCACCGTATAATGGACATGTGACGCTCCACCGTACGATGGACATGAGACGCTCCACCGTATATGGACATGTGACGCTCCACCGTACGATGGACATGTGACGCTCCACTGTATGATGGACATGCAAAGCTCCACTGTACAATGGACATGTGACGCTCCACCGTACGATGGACATACGAGGCTCCACCGTAAGATGGACATGTGACGCTCCACCGTACGATAGACATGCGATGCTCCACCGTACGATGGACATGTGATGCTCCACTGTACAATGGACATGTGACGCTCCACCGTATGATGGACATGCAAGGCTCCACTGTACAATGGACATGTGACACTCCACCGTACGATGGACATGCGACGCTCTACCGTAGGATGGACTAGCGAAGCTCCACCGTAAGATGGACATGTGACGCTCCACCGTACGATGGACATCTGACGCTCCACCGTACGATGGACCTGCTATGCTCCAGCGTACGATAGACATGTGACGCTCCACCGTACGATGGACATGCGATGCTCTCCCGTAGGATGGACTAGCGAAGCTCCACCGTAAGATGGACATGTGACGCTCCACCGTACGATGGACATCTGACGCTCCACCGTACGATGGACATGTGACGCTCCACTGTATGATGGACATGCAAAGCTCCACTGTACAATGGACATGTGACGCTCCACCGTACGATGGACATACGAGGCTCCACCGTAAGATGGACATGTGACGCTCCACCGTACGATAGACATGCGATGCTCCACCGTACGATGGACATGTGATGCTCCACTGTACAATGGACATGTGACGCTCCACCGTATGATGGACATGCAAGGCTCCACTGTACAATGGACATGTGACACTCCACCGTACGATGGACATGCGACGCTCTACCGTAGGATGGACTAGCGAAGCTCCACCGTAAGATGGACATGTGACGCTCCACCGTACGATGGACATCTGACGCTCCACCGTACGATGGACCTGCTATGCTCCAGCGTACGATAGACATGTGACGCTCCACCGTACGATGGACATGCGATGCTCTCCCGTAGGATGGACTAGCGAAGCTCCACCGTAAGATGGACATGTGACGCTCCACCGTACGATGGACATCTGACGCTCCACCGTACGATGGACATGCTATGCTCCAGCGTACGATAGACATGTGACGCTCCACCGTACGATGGACATGGGACGCTCCACCGTATAATGGACATGTGACGCTCCACCGTACGATGGACATGAGACGCTCCACCGTATATGGACATGTGACGCTCCACCGTACGATGGACATGTGACGCTCCACTGTATGATGGACATGCAAAGCTCCACTGTACGATGGACATGTGACGCTCCACCGTACGATGGACATACGAGGCTCCACCGTAAGATGGACATGTGACGCTCCACCGTATGATCGACATGCGATGCTCCACCGTACGATGGACATGTGATGCTCCATCGTACGATGGACATCTGACGCTCCACCGTACGATGGACATGCTATGCTCCACCGTACGATGGACATGTGACGCTCCACCGTACGATGGACATGGGACGCTCCACCGTACAATGGACATGTGACGCTCCATCGTACGATGGACATGTGACGCTATACTGAATGATGGACATGCGAGGCTCCACCGTAAGATGGACATGTGACGCTCCACCGTATGATGGACATGCGACGCTCAATCGTACGATGGACATGGGATGCTCCACCGTATGATGGACATGTGACGCTCCACCGTACGATGGACATGTGACGCTCCAATGTATGATGGACATGTGACGCTCCACCGTACGATGGACATGTGACGCTCCACTGTATGATGGAAATGCAAAGCTCCACTGTACGATGGACATGTGACGCTCCACCGTACGATGGACATACGAGGCTCCATCGTAAGATGGACATGTGACGCTCCACTGTACAATGGACATGTGACGCTCCACCGTATGATGGACATGCAAGGCTCCACTGTACAATGGACATGTGACACTCCACCGTACGATGGACATGCGACGCTCTACCGTAGGATGGACTAGCGAAGCTCCACCGTAAGATGGACATGTGACGCTCCACAGTACGATGGACATCTGACGCTCCACCGTACGATGGACATGCTATGCTCCAGCGTACGATAGACATGTGACGCTCCACCGTACGATGGACATGGGACGCTCCACCGTATAATGGACATGTGACGCTCCACCGTACGATGGACATGAGACGCTCCACTGTACGATGGACATGTGACGCTCCACCGTACGATGGACATACGAGGCTCCACCGTAAGATGGACATGTGACGCTCCACCGTACGATAGACATGCGATGCTCCACCGTACGATGGACATGTGATGCTCCACTGTACAATGGACATGTGACGCTCCACCGTATGATGGACATGCAAGGCTCCACTGTACAATGGACATGTGACACTCCACCGTACGATGGACATGCGACGCTCTACCGTAGGATGGACTAGCGAAGCTCCACCGTAAGATGGACATGTGACGCTCCACAGTATGATGGACATCTGACGCTCCACCGTACGATGGACATGTGATGCTCCACTGTACGATGGACATGTGACGCTCCACCGTACGATGGACATGGGATGCTCCAATGTACGATGGACATGCGACGCTCCACTGTACGATGGACATGCGATGCTCCACTGTACGACGGACATGTGACGCTCCACTGTAGGATGGACATGCGAGGTTCCACCGTACGATGGACATGGGATGCTCCATCGTACGATGGACATGTGACGCTCCACCGTACGATGGACATGTGACGCTATACTGAATGATGGACATGCGAGGCTCCACCGTAAGATGGACATGTGACGCTCCACCGTATGATGGACATGCGACGCTCAATCGTACGATGGACATGGGATGCTCCACCGTATGATGGACATGTGACGCTCCACCGTACGATGGACATGTGACGCTCCACTGTATGATGGACATGTGACGCTCCACCGTACGATGGACATGTGACGCTCCACTGTATGATGGAAATGCAAAGCTCCACTGTACGATGGACATGTGATGCTCCACCGTACGATGGACATACGAGGCTCCATCGTAAGATGGACATGTGACGCTCCACTGTACAATGGACATGTGAC
Organism: Terebella lapidaria; assembly: GCA_949152475.1. Classification (NCBI taxonomy): domain Eukaryota; kingdom Metazoa; phylum Annelida; class Polychaeta; order Terebellida; family Terebellidae; genus Terebella; species Terebella lapidaria. The sequence continues at coordinate 39,053,828 of OX424563.1, forward strand.
GCTCCACCGTATGATGGACATGCAAGGCTCCACTGTACAATGGACATGTGACACTCCACCGTACGATGGACATGCGACGCTCTACCGTAGGATGGACTAGCGAAGCTCCACCGTAAGATGGACATGTGACGCTCCACAGTACGATGGACATCTGACGCTCCACCGTACGATGGACATGCTATGCTCCAGCGTACGATAGACATGTGACGCTCCACCGTACGATGGACATGGGACGCTCCACCGTATAATGGACATGTGACGCTCCACCGTACGATGGACATGAGACGCTCCACCGTATATGGACATGTGACGCTCCACCGTACGATGGACATGTGACGCTCCACTGTATGATGGACATGCAAAGCTCCACTGTACGATGGACATGTGACGCTCCACCGTACGATGGACATACGAGGCTCCATTGTAAGATGGACATGTGACACTCCCTGTACGATGGACATGCGACGCTCCACTGTACGATGGACATGTTACGCTCCACCGTACGATGGACATGCGACGCTCCATCGTACGATGGACATGGGATGCTCCACCGTATGATGGACATGTGACACTCCGCTGTACGATGGACATGCGACGCTCCACTGTACGATGGACATGTTACGCTCCACCGTACGATGGACATGCGACGCTCCATCGTACGATGGACATGGGATGCTCCACCGTATGATGGACATGTGACACTCCACTGTACGATGGATATGCGATGCTCCACCGTACGATGGACATGTGATGTTCCACCGTACGATGGACATCTGACGCTCCACCGTAGGATGGACATGTGACGCTCCACCGTACGATGGACATGTGATGCTCCATCGTACGATGGACATGGGATGCTCCATCGTACGATGGACAGGTGATGCTCCACCATACGATGGACATGCTATGCTCCACAGTACGATGGACATTTGACGCTCCACCGTACGATGGACATGAGACGCTCCACCGTACGATCGACATGCGATGCTTCACAGTACGATTGACATGTGATGCTCCACTGTACGATGGACATCTAACGCTCCACCATACGATGGACATGAGATGCTCCACCGTACGATGGACATGTGACGCTCCACCGAATGATGGACATGCGAGGTTCCACCGTAAGATGGACATGTGACGCTCCATCGTACGATAGACATGCGATGCTCCACCGTACGATGGACATGTGATGCTCCACTGTACAATGGACATGTGACGCTCCACCGTATGATGGACATGCAAGGCTCCACTGTACCATGGACATGTGACACTCCACCGTACGATGGACATGCGACGCTCTACCGTAGGATGGACTAGCGAAGCTCCACCGTAAGATGGACATGTGACGCTCCACCGTACGATGGACATCTGACGCTCCACCGTACGATGGACATGCTATGCTCCAGCGTACGATAGACATGTGACGCTCCACCGTACGATGGACATGGGACGCTACACCATATAATGGACATGTGACGCTCCACCGTACGATGGACATGAGACGCTCCACCGTATATGGACATGTGACGCTCCACCGTACGATGGACATGTGACGCTCCACTCTATGATGGACATGCAAAGCTCCACTGTACGATGGACATGTGACGCTCCACCGTACGATGGACATACGAGGCTCCACCGTAAGATGGACATGTGACGCTCCACTGTACAATGGACATGTGACGCTCCACCGTATGATGGACATGCAAGGCTCCACTGTACAATGGACATGGGACGCTCCACCGAATGATGGACATGCGAGGCTCCACCATAAGATGGACATGTGACGCTCCACCGTACGATGGACATGCGACGCTCCACCGTACGATGGACATGTGACGCTCCACCGAAGGATGGACATGTGATGCTCCACCGTACGATGGACATGTGATGCTCCACCGTACGATGGACATGGGATGCTCCATCGTACGATGGACATGTGATGCTCCACCATACGATGGACATGCTATGCTCTACCATACGATGGACATGTGACGCTCCACCGTACGATGGACATGAGACGCTCCACCGTACGATCGACATGCGATGTTTCACAGTACGATTGACATGTGATGCTCCACTGTACGATGGACATCTAACGCTCCACCATACGATGGACATGAGATGCTCCACTGTACCATGGACATGTGACGCTCCACCGAATGATGGACATGCGAGGTTCCACCGTAAGATGGACATGTGACGCTCCACCGTACGATAGACATGCGATGCTCCACCGTACGATGGACATGTGACGCTCCACTGTACAATGGACATGTGACGCTCCACCGTATGATGGACATGCAAGGCTCCACTGTACAATGGACATGTGACACTCCACCGTACGATGGACATGCGACGCTCTACCGTAGGATGGACTAGCGAAGCTCCACCGTACGATGGACATGTGACGCTCCACTGTACAATGGACATGTGACGCTCCACCGTATGATGGACATGCAAGGCTCCACTGTACAATGGACATGTGACACTCCACCGTACGATGGACATGCGACGCTCTACCGTAGGATGGACTAGCGAAGCTCCACCGTAAGATGGACATCTGACGCTCCACAGTACGATGGACATCTGACGCTCCACCGTACGATGGACATGTGATGCTCCACTGTACGATGGACATGTGATGCTCCACTGTACGATGGACATGTGACGCTCCACCGTACGATGGACATGGGACGCTCCAATGTACGATGGACATGCGACGCTCCACTGTACGATGGACATGCGATGCTCCACTGTACGACGGACATGTGACGCTCCACCTTACGATGGACATCTGACGCTCCACTGTACGATCGGCATGTGATGCTCCACTGTACAATGCACATGTGACGCTCCACCGTATGATGGACATGCAAGGCTCCACTGTACAATGGACATGTGACACTCCACCGTACGATGGACATGCGACGCTCTACCATAGGATGGACTAGCGAAGCTCCACCGGAAGATGGACATGTGACGCTCCACAGTACGATGGACATCTGACGCTCCACCGTACGATGGACATGTGATGCTCCACTGTACGATGGACATGTGACGCTCCACCGTACGATGGACATGGGACGCTCCACTGTACGACGGACATGTGACGCTCCACTGTATGATGGACATGCGAGGTTCCACCGTACGATGGACATGGGATGCTCCATCGTACGATGGACATGTGACGCTCCACCGTACGATCGACATGCGATGCTCCACCGTACGATGGACATGTGATGCTCCATCGTACGATGGACATCTGACGCTCCACCGTACGATGGACATGCTATGCTCCACCGTACGATGGACATGTGACGCTCCACCGTACGATGGACATGGGACGCTCCACCGTACAATGGACATGTGACGCTCCATCGTACGATGGACATGTGACGCTATACTGAATGATGGACATGCGAGGCTCCACCGTAAGATGGACATGTGACGCTCCACCGTATGATGGACATGCGACGCTCAATCGTACGATGGACATGGGATGCTCCACCGTATGATGGACATGTGACGCTCCACCGTACGATGGACATGTGACGCTCCAATGTATGATGGACATGTGACGCTCCACCGTACGATGGACATGTGACGCTCCACCGTACGATGGACATGTGATGCTCCACTGTACGATGGACATGTGACGCTCCACCGTACGATGGACATGGGACGCTCCAATGTACGATGGACATGCGACGCTCCACTGTACGATGGACATGCGATGCTCCACTGTACGACGGACATGTGACGCTCCACCTTACGATGGACATCTGACGCTCCACTGTACGATCGGCATGTGATGCTCCACTGTACAATGCACATGTGACGCTCCACCGTATGATGGACATGCAAGGCTCCACTGTACAATGGACATGTGACACTCCACCGTACGATGGACATGCGACGCTCTACCATAGGATGGACTAGCGAAGCTCCACCGGAAGATGGACATGTGACGCTCCACAGTAGGATGGACATCTGACGCTCCACCGTACGATGGACATGTGATGCTCCACTGTACGATGGACATGTGACGCTCCACCGTACGATGGACATGGGACGCTCCACTGTACGACGGACATGTGACGCTCCACTGTATGATGGACATGCGAGGTTCCACCGTACGATGGACATGGGATGCTCCATCGTACGATGGACATGTGACGCTCCACCGTACGATCGACATGCGATGCTCCACCGTACGATGGACATGTGATTCTCCATCGTACGATGGACATCTGACGCTCCACCGTACGATGGACATGCTATGCTCCACCGTACGATGGACATGTGACGCTCCACCGTACGATGGACATGGGACGCTCCACCGTACAATGGACATGTGACGCTCCATCGTACGATGGACATGTGACGCTATACTGAATGATGGACATGCGAGGCTCCACCGTAAGATGGACATGTGACGCTCCACCGTATGATGGACATGCGACGCTCAATCGTACGATGGACATGGGATGCTCCACCGCATGATGGACATGTGACGCTCCACCGTACGATGGACATGTGACGCTCCAATGTATGATGGACATGTGACGCTCCACCGTACGATGGACATGTGACGCTCCACTGTATGATGGAAATGCAAAGCTCCACTGTACGATGGACATGTGACGCTCCACCGTACGATGGACATACGAGGCTCCATCGTAAGATGGACATGTGACGCTCCACTGTACAATGGACATGTGACGCTCCACCGTATGATGGACATGCAAGGCTCCACTGTACAATGGACATGTGACACTCCACCGTACGATGGACATGCGACGCTCTACCGTAGGATGGACTAGCGAAGCTCCACCGTAAGATGGACATGTGACGCTCCACAGTACGATGGACATCTGACGCTCCACCGTACGATGGACATGCTATGCTCCAGCATACGATAGACATGTGACGCTCCACCGTACGATGGACATGGGACGCTCCACCGTATAATGGACATGTGACGCTCCACCGTACGATGGACATGAGACGCTCCACCGTATATGGACATGTGACGCTCCACCGTACGATGGACATGTGACGCTCCACTGTATGATGGACATGCAAAGCTCCACTGTACAATGGACATGTGACGCTCCACCGTACGATGGACATACGAGGCTCCACCGTAAGATGGACATGTGACGCTCCACCGTACGATAGACATGCGATGCTCCACCGTACGATGGACATGTGATGCTCCACTGTACAATGGACATGTGACGCTCCACCGTATGATGGACATGCAAGGCTCCACTGTACAATGGACATGTGACACTCCACCGTACGATGGACATGCGACGCTCTACCGTAGGATGGACTAGCGAAGCTCCACCGTAAGATGGACATGTGACGCTCCACCGTACGATGGACATCTGACGCTCCACCGTACGATGGACCTGCTATGCTCCAGCGTACGATAGACATGTGACGCTCCACCGTACGATGGACATGCGATGCTCTCCCGTAGGATGGACTAGCGAAGCTCCACCGTAAGATGGACATGTGACGCTCCACCGTACGATGGACATCTGACGCTCCACCGTACGATGGACATGCTATGCTCCAGCGTACGATAGACATGTGACGCTCCACCGTACGATGGACATGGGACGCTCCACCGTATAATGGACATGTGACGCTCCACCGTACGATGGACATGAGACGCTCCACCGTATATGGACATGTGACGCTCCACCGTACGATGGACATGTGACGCTCCACTGTATGATGGACATGCAAAGCTCCACTGTACGATGGACATGTGACGCTCCACCGTACGATGGACATACGAGGCTCCACCGTAAGATGGACATGTGACGCTCCACTGTACAATGGACATGTGACGCTCCACCGTATGATGGACATGCAAGGCTCCACTGTACAATGGACATGGGACGCTCCACCGAATGATGGACATGCGAGGCTCCACCATAAGATGGACATGTGACGCTCCACCGTACGATGGACATGCGACGCTCCACCGTACGATGGACATGTGACGCTCCACCGAAGGATGGACATGTGATGCTCCACCGAAGGATGGACATGCGAGGCTCCACTGTAAGATGGACATGTTATGCTCCACCGTACGATGGACATGCGACGCTCCATCGTACGATGGACATGGGATGCTCCACCGTATGATGGACATGTGACACTCCACTGTACGATGGATATGCGATGCTCCACCGTACGATGGACATGTGATGTTCCACCGTACGATGGACATCTGACGCTCCACCGTAGGATGGACATGTGACGCTCCACCGTACGATGGACATGTGATGCTCCACCGTACGATGGACATGGGATGCTCCATCGTACGATGGACATGTGATGCTCCACCATACGATGGACATGCTATGCTCTACCATACGATGGACATGTGACGCTCCACCGTACGATGGACATGAGACGCTCCACCGTACGATCGACATGCGATGTTTCACAGTACGATTGACATGTGATGCTCCACTGTACGATGGACATCTAACGCTCCACCATACGATGGACATGAGATGCTCCACCGTACGATGGACATGTGACGCTCCACCGAATGATGGACATGCGAGGTTCCACCGTAAGATGGACATGTGACGCTCCACCGTACGATAGACATGCGAGGCTCCACCGTACGATGGACATGTGACGCTCCACTGTACAATGGACATGTGACGCTCCACCGTATGATGGACATGCAAGGCTCCACTGTACAATGGACATGTGACACTCCACCGTACGATGGACATGCGACGCTCTACCGTAGGATGGACTAGCGAAGCTCCACCGTACGATGGACATGTGACGCTCCACTGTACAATGGACATGTGACGCTCCACCGTATGATGGACATGCAAGGCTCCACTGTACAATGGACATGTGACACTCCACCGTACGATGGACATGCGACGCTCTACCGTAGGATGGACTAGCGAAGCTCCACCGTAAGATGGACATCTGACGCTCCACCGTACGATGGACATGTGATGCTCCACTGTACGATGGACATGTGACGCTCCACCGTACGATGGACATGGGACGCTCCAATGTACGATGGACATGCGACGCTCCACTGTACGATGGACATGCGATGCTCCACTGTACGACGGACATGTGACGCTCCACCTTACGATGGACATCTGACGCTCCACTGTACGATCGGCATGTGATGCTCCACTGTACAATGCACATGTGACGCTCCACCGTATGATGGACATGCAAGGCTCCACTGTACAATGGACATGTGACACTCCACCATACGATGGACATGCGACGCTCTACCGTAGGATGGACTAGCGAAGCTCCACCGTAAGATGGACATGTGATGCTCCACAGTACGATGGACATCTGACGCTCCACCGTACGATGGACATGTGATGCTCCACTGTACGATGGACATGTGACGCTCCACCGTACGATGGACATGGGACGCTCCAATGTACGATGGACATGCGACGCTCCACTGTACGATGGACATGCGATGCTCCACTGTACGACGGACATGTGACGCTCCACTGTACGATGGATATGCGATGCTCCACCGTACGATGGACATGTGATGTTCCACCGTACGATGGACATCTGACGCTCCACCGTAGGATGGACATGTGACGCTCCACCGTACGATGGACATGTGACGCTCCACCGTACGATGGACATGGGATGCTCCATCGTACGATGGACAGGTGATGCTCCACCATACGATGGACATGCTATGCTCCACCGTACGATGGACATTTGACGCTCCACCGTACGATGGACATGAGACGCTCCACCGTACGATCGACATGCGATGCTTCACAGTACGATTGACATGTGATGCTCCACTGTACGATGGACATCTAACGCTCCACCATACGATGGACATGAGATGCTCCACCGTACGATGGACATGTGACGCTCCACCGAATGATGGACATGCGAGGTTCCACCGTAAGATGGACATGTGACGCTCCATCGTACGATGGACATGGGATGCTCCACCGTATGATGGACATGTGACGCTCCACCGTACGATGGACATGTGACGCTCCAATGTATGATGGACATGTGACGCTCCACCGTACGATGGACATGTGACGCTCCACTGTATGATGGAAATGCAAAGCTCCACTGTACGATGGACATGTGACGCTCCACCGTACGATGGACATACGAGGCTCCATCGTAAGATGGACATGTGACGCTCCACTGTACAATGGACATGTGACGCTCCACCGTATGATGGACATGCAAGGCTCCACTGTACAATGGACATGTGACACTCCACCGTACGATGGACATGCGACGCTCTACCGTAGGATGGACTAGCGAAGCTCCACCGTAAGATGGACATGTGACGCTCCACAGTACGATGGACATCTGACGCTCCACCGTACGATGGACATGCTATTCTCCAGCGTACGATAGACATGTGACACTCCACCGTACGATGGACATGGGACGCTCCACCGTATAATGGACATGTGACGCTCCACCGTACGATGGACATGAGACGCTCCACCGTATATGGACATGTGACGCTCCACCGTACGATGGACATGTGACGCTCCACTGTATGATGGACATGCAAAGCTCCACTGTACGATGGACATGTGACGCTCCACCGTACGATGGACATACGAGGCTCCACCGTAAGATGGACATGTGACGCTCCACCGTACGATAGACATGCGATGCTCCACCGTACGATGGACATGTGATGCTCCACTGTACAATGGACATGTGACGCTCCACCGTATGATGGACATGCAAGGCTCCACTGTACAATGGACATGTGACACTCCACCGTACGATGGACATGCGACGCTCTACCGTAGGATGGACTAGCGAAGCTCCACCGTAAGATGGACATGTGACGCTCCACAGTACGATGGACATCTGACGCTCCACCGTACGATGGACATGTGATGCTCCACTGTACGATGGACATGTGACGCTCCACCGTACGATGGACATGGGATGCTCCAATGTACGATGGACATGCGACGCTCCACTGTACGATGGACATGCGATGCTCCACTGTACGACGGACATGTGACACTCCACTGTAGGATGGACATGCGAGGTTCCACCGTACGATGGACATGGGATGCTCCATCGTACGATGGACATGTGACGCTCCACCGTACGATGGACATGTGACGCTATACTGAATGATGGACATGCGAGGCTCCACCGTAAGATGGACATGTGACGCTCCACCGTATGATGGACATGCGACGCTCAATCGTACAATGGACATGGGATGCTCCACCGTATGATGGACATGTGACGCTCCACCGTACGATGGACATGTGACGCTCCACTGTATGATGGACATGTGACGCTCCACCGTACGATGGACATGTGACGCTCCACTGTATGATGGAAATGCAAAGCTCCACTGTACAATGGACATGTGACACTCCACCGTACGATGGACATGCGACGCTCTACCGTAGGATGGACTAGCGAAGCTCCACCGTAAGATGGACATGTGACGCTCCACAGTACGATGGACATCTGACGCTCCACCGTACGATGGACATGCTATGCTCCAGCGTACGATAGACATGTGACGCTCCACCGTACGATGGACATGGGACGCTCCACCGTATAATGGACATGTGACGCTCCACCGTACGATGGACATGAGACGCTCCACCGTATATGGACATGTGACGCTCCACCGTACGATGGACATGTGACGCTCCACCGTACGATGGACATACGAGGCTCCATTGTAAGATGGACATGTGACACTCCCTGTACGATGGACATGCGACGCTCCACTGTACGATGGACATGTTACGCTCCACCGTACGATGGACATGCGACGCTCCATCGTACGATGGACATGGGATGCTCCACCGTATGATGGACATGTGACACTCCGCTGTACGATGGACATGCGACGCTCCACTGTACGATGGACATGTTACGCTCCACCGTACGATGGACATGCGACGCTCCATCGTACGATGGACATGGGATGCTCCACCGTATGATGGACATGTGACACTCCACTGTACGATGGATATGCGATGCTCCACCGTACGATGGACATGTGATGTTCCACCGTACGATGGACATCTGACGCTCCACCGTAGGATGGACATGTGACGCTCCACCGTACGATGGACATGTGATGCTCCACCGTACGATGGACATGGGATGCTCCATCGTACGATGGACAGGTGATGCTCCACCATACGATGGACATGCTATGCTCCACCGTACGATGGACATTTGACGCTCCACCGTACGATGGACATGAGACGCTCCACCGTACGATCGACATGCGATGCTTCACAGTACGATTGACATGTGATGCTCCACTGTACGATGGACATCTAACGCTCCACCATACGATGGACATGAGATGCTCCACCGTACGATGGACATGTGACGCTCCACCGAATGATGGACATGCGAGGTTCCACCGTAAGATGGACATGTGACGCTCCATCGTACGATAGACATGCGATGCTCCACCGTACGATGGACATGTGATGCTCCACTGTACAATGGACATGTGACGCTCCACCGTATGATGGACATGCAAGGCTCCACTGTACCATGGACATGTGACACTCCACCGTACGATGGACATGCGACGCTCTACCGTAGGATGGACTAGCGAAGCTCCACCGTAAGATGGACATGTGACGCTCCACCGTACGATGGACATCTGACGCTCCACCGTACGATGGACATGCTATGCTCCAGCGTACGATAGACATGTGACGCTCCACCGTACGATGGACATGGGACGCTACACCATATAATGGACATATGACGCTCCACCGTACGATGGACATGTGACGCTCCACCGAAGGATGGACATGTGATGCTCCACCGAAGGATGGACATGCGAGGCTCCACTGTAAGATGGACATGTTATGCTCCACCGTACGATGGACATGCGACGCTCCATCGTACGATGGACATGGGATGCTCCACCGTATGATGGACATGTGACACTCCACTGTATGATGGATATGCGATGCTCCACTGTACGATGGACATGTGATGTTCCACCGTACGATGGACATCTGACGCTCCACCGTAGGAAGGACATGTGACGCTCCACCGTACGATGGACATGTGATGCTCCACCGTACGATGGACATGGGATGCTCCATCGTACGATGGACATGTGATGCTCCACCATACGATGGACATGCTATGCTCTACCATACGATGGACATGTGACGCTCCACCATACGATGGACATGAGACGCTCCACCGTACGATCGACATGCGATGTTTCACAGTACGATTGACATGTGATGCTCCACTGTACGATGGACATCTAACGCTCCACCATACGATGGACATGAGATGCTCCACCGTACGATGGACATGTGACGCTCCACCGAATGATGGACATGCGAGGTTCCACCGTAAGATGGACATGTGACGCTCCACCGTACGATAGACATGCGATGCTCCACCGTACGATGGACATGTGACGCTCCACTGTACAATGGACATGTGACGCTCCACCGTATGATGGACATGCAAGGCTCCACTGTACAATGGACATGTGACACTCCACCGTACGATGGACATGCGACGCTCTACCGTAGGATGGACTAGCGAAGCTCCACCGTACGATGGACAAGTGACGCTCCACTGTACAATGGACATGTGACGCTCCACCGTATGATGGACATGCAAGGCTCCACTGTACAATGGACATGTGACACTCCACCGTACGATGGACATGCGACGCTCTACCGTAGGATGGACTAGCGAAGCTCCACCGTAAGATGGACATCTGACGCTCCACCGTACGATGGACATGTGATGCTCCACTGTACGATGGACATGTGACGCTCCACCGTACGATGGACATGGGACGCTCCAATGTACGATGGACATGCGACGCTCCACTGTACGATGGACATGCGATGCTCCACTGTACGATGGACATGTGACGCTCCACCTTACGATGGACATCTGACGCTCCACTGTACGATCGGCATGTGATGCTCCACTGTACAATGCACATGTGACACTCCACCGTATGATGGACATGCAAGGCTCCACTGTACAATGGACATGTGACACTCCACCGTACGATGGACATGCGACGCTCTACCGTAGGATGGACTAGCGAAGCTCCACCGTAAGATGGACATGTGACGCTCCACAGTACGATGGACATCTGACGCTCCACCATACGATGGACATGTGATGCTCCACTGTACGATGGACATGTGACGCTCCACCGTACGATGGACATGGGACGCTCCAATGTACGACGGACATGCGACGCTCCACTGTACGATGGACATGCGATGCTCCACTGTACGACGGACATGTGACGCTCCACTGTATGATGGACATGCGAGGTTCCACCGTACGATGGACATGGGATGCTCCATCGTACGATGGACATGTGACGCTCCACCGTATGATCGACATGCGATGCTCCACCGTACGATGGACATGTGATGCTCCATCGTACGATGGACATCTGACGCTCCACCGTACGATGGACATGCTATGCTCCACCGTACGATGGACATGTGACGCTCCACCGTACGATGGACATGGGACGCTCCACCGTACAATGGACATGTGACGCTCCATCGTACGATGGACATGTGACGCTATACTGAATGATGGACATGCGAGGCTCCACCGTAAGATGGACATGTGACGCTCCACCGTATGATGGACATGCGACGCTCAATCGTACGATGGACATGGGATGCTCCACCGTATGATGGACATGTGACGCTCCACCGTACGATGGACATGTGACGCTCCAATGTATGATGGACATGTGACGCTCCACCGTACGATGGACATGTGACGCTCCACTGTATGATGGAAATGCAAAGCTCCACTGTACGATGGACATGTGACGCTCCACCGTACGATGGACATACGAGGCTCCATCGTAAGATGGACATGTGACGCTCCACTGTACAATGGACATGTGACGCTCCACCGTATGATGGACATGCAAGGCTCCACTGTACAATGGACATGTGACACTCCACCGTACGATGGACATGCGACGCTCTACCGTAGGATGGACTAGCGAAGCTCCACCGTAAGATGGACATGTGACGCTCCACAGTACGATGGACATCTGACGCTCCACCGTACGATGGACATGCTATGCTCCAGCGTACGATAGACATGTGACGCTCCACCGTACGATGGACATGGGACGCTCCACCGTATAATGGACATGTGACGCTCCACCGTACGATGGACATGAGACGCTCCACTGTACGATGGACATGTGACGCTCCACCGTACGATGGACATACGAGGCTCCACCGTAAGATGGACATGTGACGCTCCACCGTACGATAGACATGCGATGCTCCACCGTACGATGGACATGTGATGCTCCACTGTACAATGGACATGTGACGCTCCACCGTATGATTGACATGCAAGGCTCCACTGTACAATGGACATGTGACACTCCACCGTACGATGGACATGCGACGCTCTACCGTAGGATGGACTAGCGAAGCTCCACCGTAAGATGGACATGTGACGCTCCACAGTATGATGGACATCTGACGCTCCACCGTACGATGGACATGTGATGCTCCACTGTACGATGGACATGTGACGCTCCACCGTACGATGGACATGGGATGCTCCAATGTACGATGGACATGCGACGCTCCACTGTACGATGGACATGCGATGCTCCACTGTACGACGGACATGTGACGCTCCACTGTAGGATGGACATGCGAGGTTCCACCGTACGATGGACATGGGATGCTCCATCGTACGATGGACATGTGACGCTCCACCGTACGATGGACATGTGACGCTATACTGAATGATGGACATGCGAGGCTCCACCATAAGATGGACATGTGACGCTCCACCGTATGATGGACATGCGACGCTCAATCGTACGATGGACATGGGATGCTCCACCGTATGATGGACATGTGACGCTCCACCGTACGATGGACATGTGACTCTCCACTGTATGATGGAAATGCAAAGCTCCACTGTACGATGGACATGTGATGCTCCACCGTACGATGGACATACGAGGCTCCATCGTAAGATGGACATGTGACGCTCCACTGTACAATGGACATGTGACGCTCCACCGTATGATGGACATGCAAGGCTCCACTGTACAATGGACATGTGACACTCCACCGTACGATGGACATGCGACGCTCTACCGTAGGATGGACTAGCGAAGCTCCACCGTAAGATGGACATGTGACGCTCCACAGTACGATGGACATCTGACGCTCCACCGTACGATGGACATGCTATGCTCCAGCGTACGATAGACATGTGACGCTCCACCGTACGATGGACATGGGACGCTCCACCGTATAATGGACATGTGACGCTCCACCGTACGATGGACATGAGACGCTCCACCGTATATGGACATGTGACGCTCCACCGTACGATGGACATGTGACGCTCCACTGTATGATGGACATGCAAAGCTCCACTGTACGATGGACATGTGACGCTCCACCGTACGATGGACATACGAGGCTCCATTGTAAGATGGACATGTGACACTCCCTGTACGATGGACATGCGACGCTCCACTGTACGATGGACATGTTACGCTCCACCGTACGATGGACATGCGACGCTCCATCGTACGATGGACATGGGATGCTCCACCGTATGATGGACATGTGACACTCCGCTGTACGATGGACATGCGACGCTCCACTGTACGATGGACATGTTACGCTCCACCGTACGATGGACATGCGACGCTCCATCGTACGATGGACATGGGATGCTCCACCGTATGATGGACATGTGACACTCCACTGTACGATGGATATGCGATGCTCCACCGTACGATGGACATGTGATGTTCCACCGTACGATGGACATCTGACGCTCCACCGTAGGATGGACATGTGACGCTCCACCGTACGATGGACATGTGATGCTCCATCGTACGATGGACATGGGATGCTCCATCGTACGATGGACAGGTGATGCTCCACCATACGATGGACATGCTATGCTCCACCGTACGATGGACATTTGACGCTCCACCGTACGATGGACATGAGACGCTCCACCGTACGATCGACATGCGATGCTTCACAGTACGATTGACATGTGATGCTCCACTGTACGATGGACATCTAACGCTCCACCATACGATGGACATGAGATGCTCCACCGTACGATGGACATGTGACGCTCCACCGAATGATGGACATGCGAGGTTCCACCGTAAGATGGACATGTGACGCTCCATCGTACGATAGACATGCGATGCTCCACCGTACGATGGACATGTGATGCTCCACTGTACAATGGACATGTGACGCTCCACCGTATGATGGACATGCAAGGCTCCACTGTACCATGGACATGTGACACTCCACCGTACGATGGACATGCGACGCTCTACCGTAGGATGGACTAGCGAAGCTCCACCGTAAGATGGACATGTGACGCTCCACCGTACGATGGACATCTGACGCTCCACCGTACGATGGACATGCTATGCTCCAGCGTACGATAGACATGTGACGCTCCACCGTACGATGGACATGGGACGCTACACCATATAATGGACATGTGACGCTCCACCGTACGATGGACATGAGATGCTCCACCGTATATGGACATGTGACGCTCCACCGTACGATGGACATGTGACGCTCCACTCTATGATGGACATGCAAAGCTCCACTGTACGATGGACATGTGACGCTCCACCGTACGATGGACATACGAGGCTCCACCGTAAGATGGACATGTGACGCTCCACTGTACAATGGACATGTGACGCTCCACCGTATGATGGACATGCAAGGCTCCACTGTACAATGGACATGGGACGCTCCACCGAATGATGGACATGCGAGGCTCCACCATAAGATGGACATGTGACGCTCCACCGTACGATGGACATGCGACGCTCCACCGTACGATGGACATGTGACGCTCCACCGAAGGATGGACATGTGATGCTCCACCGTACGATGGACATGTGATGCTCCACCGTACGATGGACATGGGATGCTCCATCGTACGATGGACATGTGATGCTCCACCATACGATGGACATGCTATGCTCTACCATACGATGGACATGTGACGCTCCACCGTACGATGGACATGAGACGCTCCACCGTACGATCGACATGCGATGTTTCACAGTACGATTGACATGTGATGCTCCACTGTACGATGGACATCTAACGCTCCACCATACGATGGACATGAGATGCTCCACTGTACCATGGACATGTGACGCTCCACCGAATGATGGACATGCGAGGTTCCACCGTAAGATGGACATGTGACGCTCCACCGTACGATAGACATGCGATGCTCCACCGTACGATGGACATGTGACGCTCCACTGTACAATGGACATGTGACGCTCCACCGTATGATGGACATGCAAGGCTCCACTGTACAATGGACATGTGACACTCCACCGTACGATGGACATGCGACGCTCTACCGTAGGATGGACTAGCGAAGCTCCACCGTACGATGGACATGTGACGCTCCACTGTACAATGGACATGTGACGCTCCACCGTATGATGGACATGCAAGGCTCCACTGTACAATGGACATGTGACACTCCACCGTACGATGGACATGCGACGCTCTACCGTAGGATGGACTAGCGAAGCTCCACCGTAAGATGGACATCTGACGCTCCACAGTACGATGGACATCTGACGCTCCACCGTACGATGGACATGTGATGCTCCACTGTACGATGGACATGTGATGCTCCACTGTACGATGGACATGTGACGCTCCACCGTACGATGGACATGGGACGCTCCAATGTACGATGGACATGCGACGCTCCACTGTACGATGGACATGCGATGCTCCACTGTACGACGGACATGTGACGCTCCACCTTACGATGGACATCTGACGCTCCACTGTACGATCGGCATGTGATGCTCCACTGTACAATGCACATGTGACGCTCCACCGTATGATGGACATGCAAGGCTCCACTGTACAATGGACATGTGACACTCCACCGTACGATGGACATGCGACGCTCTACCATAGGATGGACTAGCGAAGCTCCACCGGAAGATGGACATGTGACGCTCCACAGTACGATGGACATCTGACGCTCCACCGTACGATGGACATGTGATGCTCCACTGTACGATGGACATGTGACGCTCCACCGTACGATGGACATGGGACGCTCCACTGTACGACGGACATGTGACGCTCCACTGTATGATGGACATGCGAGGTTCCACCGTACGATGGACATGGGATGCTCCATCGTACGATGGACATGTGACGCTCCACCGTACGATCGACATGCGATGCTCCACCGTACGATGGACATGTGATGCTCCATCGTACGATGGACATCTGACGCTCCACCGTACGATGGACATGCTATGCTCCACCGTACGATGGACATGTGACGCTCCACCGTACGATGGACATGGGACGCTCCACCGTACAATGGACATGTGACGCTCCATCGTACGATGGACATGTGACGCTATACTGAATGATGGACATGCGAGGCTCCACCGTAAGATGGACATGTGACGCTCCACCGTATGATGGACATGCGACGCTCAATCGTACGATGGACATGGGATGCTCCACCGTATGATGGACATGTGACGCTCCACCGTACGATGGACATGTGACGCTCCAATGTATGATGGACATTTGACGCTCCACCGTACGATGGACATGTGACGCTCCACCGTACGATGGACATGTGATGCTCCACTGTACGATGGACATGTGACGCTCCACCGTACGATGGACATGGGACGCTCCAATGTACGATGGACATGCGACGCTCCACTGTACGATGGACATGCGATGCTCCACTGTACGACGGACATGTGACGCTCCACCTTACGATGGACATCTGACGCTCCACTGTACGATCGGCATGTGATGCTCCACTGTACAATGCACATGTGACGCTCCACCGTATGATGGACATGCAAGGCTCCACTGTACAATGGACATGTGACACTCCACCGTACGATGGACATGCGACGCTCTACCATAGGATGGACTAGCGAAGCTCCACCGGAAGATGGACATGTGACGCTCCACAGTACGATGGACATCTGACGCTCCACCGTACGATGGACATGTGATGCTCCACTGTACGATGGACATGTGACGCTCCACCGTACGATGGACATGGGACGCTCCACTGTACGACGGACATGTGACGCTCCACTGTATGATGGACATGCGAGGTTCCACCGTACGATGGACATGGGATGCTCCATCGTACGATGGACATGTGACGCTCCACCGTACGATCGACATGCGATGCTCCACCGTACGATGGACATGTGATGCTCCATCGTACGATGGACATCTGACGCTCCACCGTACGATGGACATGCTATGCTCCACCGTACGATGGACATGTGACGCTCCACCGTACGATGGACATGGGACGCTCCACCGTACAATGGACATGTGACGCTCCATCGTACGATGGACATGTGACGCTATACTGAATGATGGACATGCGAGGCTCCACCGTAAGATGGACATGTGACGCTCCACCGTATGATGGACATGCGACGCTCAATCGTACGATGGACATGGGATGCTCCACCGTATGATGGACATGTGACGCTCCACCGTACGATGGACATGTGACGCTCCAATGTATGATGGACATGTGACGCTCCACCGTACGATGGACATGTGACGCTCCACTGTATGATGGAAATGCAAAGCTCCACTGTACGATGGACATGTGACGCTCCACCGTACGATGGACATACGAGGCTCCATCGTAAGATGGACATGTGACGCTCCACTGTACAATGGACATGTGACGCTCCACCGTATGATGGACATGCAAGGCTCCACTGTACAATGGACATGTGACACTCCACCGTACGATGGACATGCGACGCTCTACCGTAGGATGGACTAGCGAAGCTCCACCGTAAGATGGACATGTGACGCTCCACAGTACGATGGACATCTGACGCTCCACCGTACGATGGACATGCTATGCTCCAGCATACGATAGACATGTGACGCTCCACCGTACGATGGACATGGGACGCTCCACCGTATAATGGACATGTGACGCTCCACCGTACGATGGACATGAGACGCTCCACCGTATATGGACATGTGACGCTCCACCGTACGATGGACATGTGACGCTCCACTGTATGATGGACATGCAAAGCTCCACTGTACAATGGACATGTGACGCTCCACCGTACGATGGACATACGAGGCTCCACCGTAAGATGGACATGTGACGCTCCACCGTACGATAGACATGCGATGCTCCACCGTACGATGGACATGTGATGCTCCACTGTACAATGGACATGTGACGCTCCACCGTATGATGGACATGCAAGGCTCCACTGTACAATGGACATGTGACACTCCACCGTACGATGGACATGCGACGCTCTACCGTAGGATGGACTAGCGAAGCTCCACCGTAAGATGGACATGTGACGCTCCACCGTACGATGGACATCTGACGCTCCACCGTACGATGGACCTGCTATGCTCCAGCGTACGATAGACATGTGACGCTCCACCGTACGATGGACATGCGATGCTCTCCCGTAGGATGGACTAGCGAAGCTCCACCGTAAGATGGACATGTGACGCTCCACCGTACGATGGACATCTGACGCTCCACCGTACGATGGACATGCTATGCTCCAGCGTACGATAGACATGTGACGCTCCACCGTACGATGGACATGGGACGCTCCACCGTATAATGGACATGTGACGCTCCACCGTACGATGGACATGAGACGCTCCACCGTATATGGACATGTGACGCTCCACCGTACGATGGACATGTGACGCTCCACTGTATGATGGACATGCAAAGCTCCACTGTACGATGGACATGTGACGCTCCACCGTACGATGGACATACGAGGCTCCACCGTAAGATGGACATGTGACGCTCCACTGTACAATGGACATGTGACGCTCCACCGTATGATGGACATGCAAGGCTCCACTGTACAATGGACATGGGACGCTCCACCGAATGATGGACATGCGAGGCTCCACCATAAGATGGACATGTGACGCTCCACCGTACGATGGACATGCGACGCTCCACCGTACGATGGACATGTGACGCTCCACCGAAGGATGGACATGTGATGCTCCACCGAAGGATGGACATGCGAGGCTCCACTGTAAGATGGACATGTTATGCTCCACCGTACGATGGACATGCGACGCTCCATCGTACGATGGACATGGGATGCTCCACCGTATGATGGACATGTGACACTCCACTGTACGATGGATATGCGATGCTCCACCGTACGATGGACATGTGATGTTCCACCGTACGATGGACATCTGACGCTCCACCGTAGGATGGACATGTGACGCTCCACCGTACGATGGACATGTGATGCTCCACCGTACGATGGACATGGGATGCTCCATCGTACGATGGACATGTGATGCTCCACCATACGATGGACATGCTATGCTCTACCATACGATGGACATGTGACGCTCCACCGTACGATGGACATGAGACGCTCCACCGTACGATCGACATGCGATGTTTCACAGTACGATTGACATGTGATGCTCCACTGTACGATGGACATCTAACGCTCCACCATACGATGGACATGAGATGCTCCACCGTACGATGGACATGTGACGCTCCACCGAATGATGGACATGCGAGGTTCCACCGTAAGATGGACATGTGACGCTCCACCGTACGATAGACATGCGAGGCTCCACCGTACGATGGACATGTGACGCTCCACTGTACAATGGACATGTGACGCTCCACCGTATGATGGACATGCAAGGCTCCACTGTACAATGGACATGTGACACTCCACCGTACGATGGACATGCGACGCTCTACCGTAGGATGGACTAGCGAAGCTCCACCGTACGATGGACATGTGACGCTCCACTGTACAATGGACATGTGACGCTCCACCGTATGATGGACATGCAAGGCTCCACTGTACAATGGACATGTGACACTCCACCGTACGATGGACATGCGACGCTCTACCGTAGGATGGACTAGCGAAGCTCCACCGTAAGATGGACATCTGACGCTCCACCGTACGATGGACATGTGATGCTCCACTGTACGATGGACATGTGACGCTCCACCGTACGATGGACATGGGACGCTCCAATGTACGATGGACATGCGACGCTCCACTGTACGATGGACATGCGATGCTCCACTGTACGACGGACATGTGACGCTCCACCTTACGATGGACATCTGACGCTCCACTGTACGATCGGCATGTGATGCTCCACTGTACAATGCACATGTGACACTCCACCGTATGATGGACATGCAAGGCTCCACTGTACAATGGACATGTGACACTCCACCATACGATGGACATGCGACGCTCTACCGTAGGATGGACTAGCGAAGCTCCACCGTAAGATGGACATGTGATGCTCCACAGTACGATGGACATCTGACGCTCCACCGTACGATGGACATGTGATGCTCCACTGTACGATGGACATGTGACGCTCCACCGTACGATGGACATGGGACGCTCCAATGTACGATGGACATGCGACGCTCCACTGTACGATGGACATGCGATGCTCCACTGTACGACGGACATGTGACGCTCCACTGTATGATGGACATGCAAGGTTCCACCGTACGATGGACATGGGATGCTCCATCGTACGATGGACATGTGACGCTCCACCGTACGATCGACATGCGATGCTCCACCGTACGATGGACATGTGATGCTCCATCGTACGATGGACATCTGACGCTCCACCGTACGATGGACATGCTATGCTCCACCGTACGATGGACATGTGACGCTCCACCGTACGATGGACATGGGACGCTCCACCGTACAATGGACATGTGACGCTCCATCGTACGATGGACATGTGACGCTATACTGAATGATGGACATGCGAGGCTCCACCGTAAGATGGACATGTGACGCTCCACCGTATGATGGACATGCGACGCTCAATCGTACGATGGACATGTGATGCTCCACCGTATGATGGACATGTGACGCTCCAATGTATGATGGACATGTGACGCTCCACCGTACGATGGACATGTGACGCTCCACTGTATGATGGAAATGCAAAGCTCCACTGTACGATGGACATGTGATGCTCCACCGTACGATGGACATACCAGGCTCCATCGTAAGATGGACATGTGACGCTCCACTGTACAATGGACATGTGACGCTCCACCGTATGATGGACATGCAAGGCTCCACTGTACAATGGACATGTGACACTCCACCGTACGATGGACATGCGACGCTCTACCGTAGGATGGACTAGCGAAGCTCCACCGTAAGATGGACATGTGACGCTCCACAGTACGATGGACATCTGACGCTCCACCGTACGATGGACATGCTATTCTCCAGCGTACGATAGACATGTGACACTCCACCGTACGATGGACATGGGACGCTCCACCGTATAATGGACATGTGACGCTCCACCGTACGATGGACATGGGATGCTCCAATGTACGATGGACATGCGACGCTCCACTGTACGATGGACATGCGATGCTCCACTGTACGACGGACATGTGACACTCCACTGTAGGATGGACATGCGAGGTTCCACCGTACGATGGACATGGGATGCTCCATCGTACGATGGACATGTGACGCTCCACCGTACGATGGACATGTGACGCTATACTGAATGATGGACATGCGAGGCTCCACCGTAAGATGGACAAGTGACGCTCCACCGTATGATGGACATGCGACGCTCAATCGTACAATGGACATGGGATGCTCCACCGTATGATGGACATGTGACGCTCCACCGTACGATGGACATGTGACGCTCCACTGTATGATGGACATGTGACGCTCCACCGTACGATGGACATGTGACGCTCCACTGTATGATGGAAATGCAAAGCTCCACTGTACGATGGACATGTGATGCTCCACCGTACGATGGACATACGAGGCTCCATCGTAAGATGGACATGTGACGCTCCACTGTACAATGGACATGTGACGCTCCACCGTATGATGGACATGCAAGGCTCCACTGTACAATGGACATGTGACACTCCACCGTACGATGGACATGCGACGCTCTACCGTAGGATGGACTAGCGAAGCTCCACCGTAAGATGGACATGTGACGCTCCACAGTACGATGAACATCTGACGCTCCACCGTACGATGGACATGCTATGCTCCAGCGTACGATAGACATGTGACGCTCCACCGTACGATGGACATGGGACGCTCCACCGTATAATGGACATGTGACGCTCCACCGTACGATGGACATGCGACGCTCTACCGTAGGATGGACTAGCGAAGCTCCACCGTAAGATGGACATGTGACGCTCCACCGTACGATGGACATCTGACGCTCCACCGTACGATGGACATGCTATGCTCCAGCGTACGATAGACATGTGACGCTCCACCGTACGATGGACATGGGACGCTACACCATATAATGGACATATGACGCTCCACCGTACGATGGACATGTGACGCTCCACCGAAGGATGGACATGTGATGCTCCACCGAAGGATGGACATGCGAGGCGCCACTGTAAGATGGACATGTTATGCTCCACCGTACGATGGACATGCGACGCTCCATCGTACGATGGACATGGGATGCTCCACCGTATGATGGACATGTGACACTCCACTGTATGATGGATATGCGATGCTCCACTGTACGATGGACATGTGATGTTCCACCGTACGATGGACATCTGACGCTCCACCGTAGGATGGACATGTGACGCTCCACCGTACGATGGACATGTGATGCTCCACCGTACGATGGACATGGGATGCTCCATCGTACGATGGACATGTGATGCTCCACCATACGATGGACATGCTATGCTCTACCATACGATGGACATGTGACGCTCCACCATACGATGGACATGAGACGCTCCACCGTACGATCGACATGCGATGTTTCACAGTACGATTGACATGTGATGCTCCACTGTACGATGGACATCTAACGCTCCACCATACGATGGACATGAGATGCTCCACCGTACGATGGACATGTGACGCTCCACCGAATGATGGACATGCGAGGTTCCACCGTAAGATGGACATGTGACGCTCCACCGTACGATAGACATGCGATGCTCCACCGTACGATGGACATGTGACGCTCCACTGTACAATGGACATGTGACGCTCCACCGTATGATGGACATGCAAGGCTCCACTGTACAATGGACATGTGACACTCCACCGTACGATGGACATGCGACGCTCTACCGTAGGATGGACTAGCGAAGCTCCACCGTACGATGGACATGTGACGCTCCACTGTACAATGGACATGTGACGCTCCACCGTATGATGGACATGCAAGGCTCCACTGTACAATGGACATGTGACACTCCACCGTACGATGGACATGCGACGCTCTACCGTAGGATGGACTAGCGAAGCTCCACCGTAAGATGGACATCTGACGCTCCACCGTACGATGGACATGTGATGCTCCACTGTACGATGGACATGTGACGCTCCACCGTACGATGGACATGGGACGCTCCAATGTACGATGGACATGCGACGCTCCACTGTACGATGGACATGCGATGCTCCACTGTACGACGGACATGTGACGCTCCACCTTACGATGGACATCTGACGCTCCACTGTACGATCGGCATGTGATGCTCCACTGTACAATGCACATGTGACACTCCACCCTATGATGGACATGCAAGGCTCCACTGTACAATGGACATGTGACACTCCACCGTACGATGGACATACGACGCTCTACCGTAGGATGGACTAGCGAAGCTCCACCGTAAGATGGACATGTGACGCTCCACAGTACGATGGACATCTGACGCTCCACCGTACGATGGACATGTGATGCTCCACTGTACGATGGACATGTGACGCTCCACCGTACGATGGACATGGGACGCTCCAATGTACGACGGACATGCGACGCTCCACTGTACGATGGACATGCGATGCTCCACTGTACGACGGACATGTGACGCTCCACTGTATGATGGACATGCGAGGTTCCACCGTACGATGGACATGGGATGCTCCATCGTACGATGGACATGTGACGCTCCACCGTACGATGGACATGGGACGCTCCAATGTACGACGGACATGCGACGCTCCACTGTACGATGGACATGCGATGCTCCACTGTACGACGGACATGTGACGCTCCACTGTATGATGGACATGCGAGGTTCCACCGTACGATGGACATGGGATGCTCCATCGTACGATGGACATGTGACGCTCCACCGTATGATCGACATGCGATGCTCCACCGTACGATGGACATGTGATGCTCCATCGTACGATGGACATCTGACGCTCCACCGTACGATGGACATGCTATGCTCCACCGTACGATGGACATGTGACGCTCCACTGTATGATGGACATGCGAGGTTCCACCGTACGATGGACATGGGATGCTCCACTGTACGATGGACATGTGACGCTCCACCGTACGATGGACATGGGACGCTCCAATGTACGACGGACATGCGACGCTCCACTGTACGATGGACATGCGATGCTCCACTGTACGACGGACATGTGACGCTCCACTGTATGATGGACATGCGAGGTTCCACCGTACGATGGACATGGGATGCTCCATCGTACGATGGACATGTGACGCTCCACCGTATGATCGACATGCGATGCTCCACCGTACGATGGACATGTGATGCTCCATCGTACGATGGACATCTGACGCTCCACCGTACGATGGACATGCTATGCTCCACCGTACGATGGACATGTGACGCTCCACCGTACGATGGACATGGGACGCTCCACCGTACAATGGACATGTGACGCTCCATCGTACGATGGACATGTGACGCTATACTGAATGATGGACATGCGAGGCTCCACCGTAAGATGGACATGTGACGCTCCACCGTATGATGGACATGCGACGCTCAATCGTACGATGGACATGGGATGCTCCACCGTATGATGGACATGTGACGCTCCACCGTACGATGGACATGTGACGCTCCAATGTATGATGGACATGTGACGCTCCACCGTACGATGGACATGTGACGCTCCACTGTATGATGGAAATGCAAAGCTCCACTGTACGATGGACATGTGACGCTCCACCGTACGATGGACATACGAGGCTCCATCGTAAGATGGACATGTGACGCTCCACTGTACAATGGACATGTGACGCTCCACCGTATGATGGACATGCAAGGCTCCACTGTACAATGGACATGTGACACTCCACCGTACGATGGACATGCGACGCTCTACCGTAGGATGGACTAGCGAAGCTCCACCGTAAGATGGACATGTGACGCTCCACAGTACGATGGACATCTGACGCTCCACCGTACGATGGACATGCTATTCTCCAGCGTACGATAGACATGTGACGCTCCACAGTACGATGGACATCTGACGCTCCACCGTACGATGGACATGCTATGCTCCAGCGTACGATAGACATGTGACGCTCCACCGTACGATGGACATGGGACGCTCCACCGTATAATGGACATGTGACGCTCCACCGTACGATGGACATGAGACGCTCCACTGTACGATGGACATGTGACGCTCCACCGTACGATGGACATACGAGGCTCCACCGTAAGATGGACATGTGACGCTCCACCGTACGATAGACATGCGATGCTCCACCGTACGATGGACATGTGATGCTCCACTGTACAATGGACATGTGACGCTCCACCGTATGATGGACATGCAAGGCTCCACTGTACAATGGACATGTGACACTCCACCGTACGATGGACATGCGACGCTCTACCGTAGGATGGACTAGCGAAGCTCCACCGTAAGATGGACATGTGACGCTCCACAGTATGATGGACATCTGACGCTCCACCGTACGATGGACATGTGATGCTCCACTGTACGATGGACATGTGACGCTCCACCGTACGATGGACATGGGATGCTCCAATGTACGATGGACATGCGACGCTCCACTGTACGATGGACATGCGATGCTCCACTGTACGACGGACATGTGACGCTCCACTGTAGGATGGACATGCGAGGTTCCACCGTACGATGGACATGGGATGCTCCATCGTACGATGGACATGTGACGCTCCACCGTACGATGGACATGTGACGCTATACTGAATGATGGACATGCGAGGCTCCACCGTAAGATGGACATGTGACGCTCCACCGTATGATGGACATGCGACGCTCAATCGTACGATGGACATGGGATGCTCCACCGTATGATGGACATGTGACGCTCCACCGTACGATGGACATGTGACGCTCCACTGTATGATGGACATGTGACGCTCCACCGTACGATGGACATGTGACGCTCCACTGTATGATGGAAATGCAAAGCTCCACTGTACGATGGACATGTGATGCTCCACCGTACGATGGACATACGAGGCTCCATCGTAAGATGGACATGTGACGCTCCACTGTACAATGGACATGTGACGCTCCACCGTATGATGGACATGCAAGGCTCCACTGTACAATGGACATGTGACACTCCACCGTACGATGGACATGCGACGCTCTACCGTAGGATGGACTAGCGAAGCTCCACCGTAAGATGGACATGTGACGCTCCACAGTACGATGGACATCTGACGCTCCACCGTACGATGGACATGCTATGCTCCAGCGTACGATAGACATGTGACGCTCCACCGTACGATGGACATGGGACGCTCCACCGTATAATGGACATGTGACGCTCCACCGTACGATGGACATGAGACGCTCCACCGTATATGGACATGTGACGCTCCACCGTACGATGGACATGTGACGCTCCACGGTATGATGGACATGCAAAGCTCCACTGTACGATGGACATGTGACGCTCCACCGTACGATGGACATACGAGGCTCCATTGTAAGATGGACATGTGACACTCCCTGTACGATGGACATGCGACGCTCCACTGTACGATGGACATGTTACGCTCCACCGTACGATGGACATGCGACGCTCCATCGTACGATGGACATGGGATGCTCCACCGTATGATGGACATGTGACACTCCGCTGTACGATGGACATGCGACGCTCCACTGTACGATGGACATGTTACGCTCCACCGTACGATGGACATGCGACGCTCCATCGTACGATGGACATGCGATGCTCCACCGTACGATGGACATGTGATGCTCCATCGTACGATGGACATCTGACGCTCCACCGTACGATGGACATGCTATGCTCCACCGTACGATGGACATGTGACGCTCCACCGTACGATGGACATGGGACGCTCCACCGTACAATGGACATGTGACGCTCCATCGTACGATGGACATGTGACGCTATACTGAATGATGGACATGCGAGGCTCCACCGTAAGATGGACATGTGACGCTCCACCGTATGATGGACATGCGACGCTCAATCGTACGATGGACATGTGATGCTCCACCGTATGATGGACATGTGACGCTCCAATGTATGATGGACATGTGACGCTCCACCGTACGATGGACATGTGACGCTCCACTGTATGATGGAAATGCAAAGCTCCACTGTACGATGGACATGTGACGCTCCACCGTACGATGGACATACCAGGCTCCATCGTAAGATGGACATGTGACGCTCCACTGTACAATGGACATGTGACGCTCCACCGTATGATGGACATGCAAGGCTCCACTGTACAATGGACATGTGACACTCCACCGTACGATGGACATGCGACGCTCTACCGTAGGATGGACTAGCGAAGCTCCACCGTAAGATGGACATGTGACGCTCCACAGTACGATGGACATCTGACGCTCCACCGTACGATGGACATGCTATTCTCCAGCGTACGATAGACATGTGACACTCCACCGTACGATGGACATGGGACGCTCCACCGTATAATGGACATGTGACGCTCCACCGTACGATGGACATGGGATGCTCCAATGTACGATGGACATGCGACGCTCCACTGTACGATGGACATGCGATGCTCCACTGTACGACGGACATGTGACACTCCACTGTAGGATGGACATGCGAGGTTCCACCGTACGATGGACATGGGATGCTCCATCGTACGATGGACATGTGACGCTCCACCGTACGATGGACATGTGACGCTATACTGAATGATGGACATGCGAGGCTCCACCGTAAGATGGACATGTGACGCTCCACCGTATGATGGACATGCGACGCTCAATCGTACCATGGACATGGGATGCTCCACCGTATGATGGACATGTGACGCTCCACCGTACGATGGACATGTGACGCTCCACTGTATGATGGACATGTGACGCTCCACCGTACGATGGACATGTGACGCTCCACTGTATGATGGAAATGCAAAGCTCCTCTGTACGATGGACATGTGATGCTCCACCGTACGATGGACATACGAGGCTCCATCGTAAGATGGACATGTGACGCTCCACTGTACAATGGACATGTGACGCTCCACCGTATGATGGACATGCAAGGCTCCTCTGTACAATGGACATGTGACACTCCACCGTACGATGGACATGCGACGCTCTACCGTAGGATGGACTAGCGAAGCTCCACCGTAAGATGGACATGTGACGCTCCACAGTACGATGAACATCTGACGCTCCACCGTACGATGGACATGCTATGCTCCAGCGTACGATAGACATGTGACGCTCCACCGTACGATGGACATGGGACGCTCCACCGTATAATGGACATGTGACGCTCCACCGTACGATGGACATGAGACGCTCCACCGTATATGGACATGTGACGCTCCACCGTACGATGGACATGTGACGCTCCACCGTACGATGGACATACGAGGCTCCATTGTAAGATGGACATGTGACACTCCCTGTACGATGGACATGCGACGCTCCACTGTACGATGGACATGTTACGCTCCACCGTACGATGGACATGCGACGCTCCATCGTACGATGGACATGGGATGCTCCACCGTATGATGGACATGTGACACTCCGCTGTACGATGGACATGCGACGCTCCACTGTACGATGGACATGTTACGCTCCACCGTACGATGGACATGCGATGCTCCATCGTACGATGGACATGGGATGCTCCACCGTATGATGGACATGTGACACTCCACTGTACGATGGATATGCGATGCTCCACCGTACGATGGACATGTGATGTTCCACCGTACGATGGACATCTGACGCTCCACCGTAGGATGGACATGTGACGCTCCACCGTACGATGGACATGTGACGCTCCACCGTACGATGGACATACGAGGCTCCATTGTAAGATGGACATGTGACACTCCCTGTACGATGGACATGCGACGCTCCACTGTACGATGGACATGTTACGCTCCACCGTACGATGGACATGCGACGCTCCATCGTACGATGGACATGGGATGCTCCACCGTATGATGGACATGTGACACTCCGCTGTACGATGGACATGCGACGCTCCACTGTACGATGGACATGTTACGCTCCACCGTACGATGGACATGCGACGCTCCATCGTACGATGGACATGGGATGCTCCACCGTATGATGGACATGTGACACTCCACTGTACGATGGATATGCGATGCTCCACCGTACGATGGACATGTGATGTTCCACCGTACGATGGACATCTGACGCTCCACCGTAGGATGGACATGTGACGCTCCACCGTACGATGGACATGTGATGCTCCACCGTACGATGGACATGGGATGCTCCATCGTACGATGGACAGGTGATGCTCCACCATACGATGGACATGCTATGCTCCACCGTACGATGGACATTTGACGCTCCACCGTACGATGGACATGAGACGCTCCACCGTACGATCGACATGCGATGCTTCACAGTACGATTGACATGTGATGCTCCACTGTACGATGGACATCTAACGCTCCACCATACGATGGACATGAGATGCTCCACCGTACGATGGACATGTGACGCTCCACCGAATGATGGACATGCGAGGTTCCACCGTAAGATGGACATGTGACGCTCCATCGTACGATAGACATGCGATGCTCCACCGTACGATGGACATGTGATGCTCCACTGTACAATGGACATGTGACGCTCCACCGTATGATGGACATGCAAGGCTCCACTGTACCATGGACATGTGACACTCCACCGTACGATGGACATGCGACGCTCTACCGTAGGATGGACTAGCGAAGCTCCACCGTAAGATGGACATGTGACGCTCCACCGTACGATGGACATCTGACGCTCCACCGTACGATGGACATGCTATGCTCCAGCGTACGATAGACATGTGACGCTCCACCGTACGATGGACATGGGACGCTACACCATATAATGGACATATGACGCTCCACCGTACGATGGACATGTGACGCTCCACCGAAGGATGGACATGTGATGCTCCACCGAAGGATGGACATGCGAGGCTCCACTGTAAGATGGACATGTTATGCTCCACCGTACGATGGACATGCGACGCTCCATCGTACGATGGACATGGGATGCTCCACCGTATGATGGACATGTGACACTCCACTGTATGATGGATATGCGATGCTCCACTGTACGATGGACATGTGATGTTCCACCGTACGATGGACATCTGACGCTCCACCGTAGGAAGGACATGTGACGCTCCACCGTACGATGGACATGTGATGCTCCACCGTACGATGGACATGGGATGCTCCATCGTACGATGGACATGTGATGCTCCACCATACGATGGACATGCTATGCTCTACCATACGATGGACATGTGACGCTCCACCATACGATGGACATGAGACGCTCCACCGTACGATCGACATGCGATGTTTCACAGTACGATTGACATGTGATGCTCCACTGTACGATGGACATCTAACGCTCCACCATACGATGGACATGAGATGCTCCACCGTACGATGGACATGTGACGCTCCACCGAATGATGGACATGCGAGGTTCCACCGTAAGATGGACATGTGACGCTCCACCGTACGATAGACATGCGATGCTCCACCGTACGATGGACATGTGACGCTCCACTGTACAATGGACATGTGACGCTCCACCGTATGATGGACATGCAAGGCTCCACTGTACAATGGACATGTGACACTCCACCGTACGATGGACATGCGACGCTCTACCGTAGGATGGACTAGCGAAGCTCCACCGTACGATGGACATGTGACGCTCCACTGTACAATGGACATGTGACGCTCCACCGTATGATGGACATGCAAGGCTCCACTGTACAATGGACATGTGACACTCCACCGTACGATGGACATGCGACGCTCTACCGTAGGATGGACTAGCGAAGCTCCACGGTAAGATGGACATCTGACGCTCCACCGTACGATGGACATGTGATGCTCCACTGTACGATGGACATGTGACGCTCCACCGTACGATGGACATGGGACGCTCCAATGTACGATGGACATGCGACGCTCCACTGTACGATGGACATGCGATGCTCCACTGTACGACGGACATGTGACGCTCCACCTTACGATGGACATCTGACGCTCCACTGTACGATCGGCATGTGATGCTCCACTGTACAATGCACATGTGACACTCCACCGTATGATGGACATGCAAGGCTCCACTGTACAATGGACATGTGACACTCCACCGTACGATGGACATGCGACGCTCTACCGTAGGATGGACTAGCGAAGCTCCACCGTAAGATGGACATGTGACGCTCCACAGTACGATGGACATCTGACGCTCCACCGTACGATGGACATGTGATGCTCCACTGTACGATGGACATGTGACGCTCCACCGTACGATGGACATGGGACGCTCCAATGTACGACGGACATGCGACGCTCCACTGTACGATGGACATGCGATGCTCCACTGTACGACGGACATGTGACGCTCCACTGTATGATGGACATGCGAGGTTCCACCGTACGATGGACATGGGATGCTCCATCGTACGATGGACATGTGACGCTCCACCGTATGATCGACATGCGATGCTCCACCGTACGATGGACATGTGATGCTCCATCGTACGATGGACATCTGACGCTCCACCGTACGATGGACATGCTATGCTCCACCGTACGATGGACATGTGACGCTCCACCGTACGATGGACATGGGACGCTCCACCGTACAATGGACATGTGACGCTCCATCGTACGATGGACATGTGACGCTATACTGAATGATGGACATGCGAGGCTCCACCGTAAGATGGACATGTGACGCTCCACCGTATGATGGACATGCGACGCTCAATCGTACGATGGACATGGGATGCTCCACCGTATGATGGACATGTGACGCTCCACCGTACGATGGACATGTGACGCTCCAATGTATGATGGACATGTGACGCTCCACCGTACGATGGACATGTGACGCTCCACTGTATGATGGAAATGCAAAGCTCCACTGTACGATGGACATGTGACGCTCCACCGTACGATGGACATACGAGGCTCCATCGTAAGATGGACATGTGACGCTCCACTGTACAATGGACATGTGACGCTCCACCGTATGATGGACATGCAAGGCTCCACTGTACAATGGACATGTGACACTCCACCGTACGATGGACATGCGACGCTCTACCGTAGGATGGACTAGCGAAGCTCCACCGTAAGATGGACATGTGACGCTCCACAGTACGATGGACATCTGACGCTCCACCGTACGATGGACATGCTATGCTCCAGCGTACGATAGACATGTGACGCTCCACCGTACGATGGACATGGGACGCTCCACCGTATAATGGACATGTGACGCTCCACCGTACGATGGACATGAGACGCTCCACTGTACGATGGACATGTGACGCTCCACCGTACGATGGACATACGAGGCTCCACCGTAAGATGGACATGTGACGCTCCACCGTACGATAGACATGCGATGCTCCACCGTACGATGGACATGTGATGCTCCACTGTACAATGGACATGTGACGCTCCACCGTATGATGGACATGCAAGGCTCCACTGTACAATGGACATGTGACACTCCACCGTACGATGGACATGCGACGCTCTACCGTAGGATGGACTAGCGAAGCTCCACCGTAAGATGGACATGTGACGCTCCACAGTATGATGGACATCTGACGCTCCACCGTACGATGGACATGTGATGCTCCACTGTACGATGGACATGTGACGCTCCACCGTACGATGGACATGGGATGCTCCAATGTACGATGGACATGCGACGCTCCACTGTACGATGGACATGCGATGCTCCACTGTACGACGGACATGTGACGCTCCACTGTAGGATGGACATGCGAGGTTCCACCGTACGATGGACATGGGATGCTCCATCGTACGATGGACATGTGACGCTCCACCGTACGATGGACATGTGACGCTATACTGAATGATGGACATGCGAGGCTCCACCGTAAGATGGACATGTGACGCTCCACCGTATGATGGACATGCGACGCTCAATCGTACGATGGACATGGGATGCTCCACCGTATGATGGACATGTGACGCTCCACCGTACGATGGACATGTGACGCTCCACTGTATGATGGACATGTGACGCTCCACCGTACGATGGACATGTGACGCTCCACTGTATGATGGAAATGCAAAGCTCCACTGTACGATGGACATGTGATGCTCCACCGTACGATGGACATACGAGGCTCCATCGTAAGATGGACATGTGACGCTCCACTGTACAATGGACATGTGACGCTCCACCGTATGATGGACATGCAAGGCTCCACTGTACAATGGACATGTGACACTCCACCGTACGATGGACATGCGACGCTCTACCGTAGGATGGACTAGCGAAGCTCCACCGTAAGATGGACATGTGACGCTCCACAGTACGATGGACATCTGACGCTCCACCGTACGATGGACATGCTATGCTCCAGCGTACGATAGACATGTGACGCTCCACCGTACGATGGACATGGGACGCTCCACCGTATAATGGACATGTGACGCTCCACCGTACGATGGACATGAGACGCTCCACCGTATATGGACATGTGACGCTCCACCGTACGATGGACATGTGACGCTCCACTGTATGATGGACATGCAAAGCTCCACTGTACGATGGACATGTGACGCTCCACCGTACGATGGACATACGAGGCTCCATTGTAAGATGGACATGTGACACTCCCTGTACGATGGACATGCGACGCTCCACTGTACGATGGACATGTTACGCTCCACCGTACGATGGACATGCGACGCTCCATCGTACGATGGACATGGGATGCTCCACCGTATGATGGACATGTGACACTCCGCTGTACGATGGACATGCGACGCTCCACTGTACGATGGACATGTTACGCTCCACCGTACGATGGACATGCGACGCTCCATCGTACGATGGACATGGGATGCTCCACCGTATGATGGACATGTGACACTCCACTGTACGATGGATATGCGATGCTCCACCGTACGATGGACATGTGATGTTCCACCGTACGATGGACATCTGACGCTCCACCGTAGGATGGACATGTGACGCTCCACCGTACGATGGACATGTGATGCTCCACCGTACGATGGACATGGGATGCTCCATCGTACGATGGACAGGTGATGCTCCACCATACGATGGACATGCTATGCTCCACCGTACGATGGACATTTGACGCTCCACCGTACGATGGACATGAGACGCTCCACCGTACGATCGACATGCGATGCTTCACAGTACGATTGACATGTGATGCTCCACTGTACGATGGACATCTAACGCTCCACCATACGATGGACATGAGATGCTCCACCGTACGATGGACATGTGACGCTCCACCGAATGATGGACATGCGAGGTTCCACCGTAAGATGGACATGTGACGCTCCATCGTACGATAGACATGCGATGCTCCACCGTACGATGGACATGTGATGCTCCACTGTACAATGGACATGTGACGCTCCACCGTATGATGGACATGCAAGGCTCCACTGTACCATGGACATGTGACACTCCACCGTACGATGGACATGCGACGCTCTACCGTAGGATGGACTAGCGAAGCTCCACCGTAAGATGGACATGTGACGCTCCACCGTACGATGGACATCTGACGCTCCACCGTACGATGGACATGCTATGCTCCAGCGTACGATAGACATGTGACGCTCCACCGTACGATGGACATGGGACGCTACACCATATAATGGACATGTGACGCTCCACCGTACGATGGACATGAGACGCTCCACCGTATATGGACATGTGACGCTCCACCGTACGATGGACATGTGACGCTCCACTCTATGATGGACATGCAAAGCTCCACTGTACGATGGACATGTGACGCTCCACCGTACGATGGACATACGAGGCTCCACCGTAAGATGGACATGTGACGCTCCACTGTACAATGGACATGTGACGCTCCACCGTATGATGGACATGCAAGGCTCCACTGTACAATGGACATGGGACGCTCCACCGAATGATGGACATGCGAGGCTCCACCATAAGATGGACATGTGACGCTCCACCGTACGATGGACATGCGACGCTCCACCGTACGATGGACATGTGACGCTCCACCGAAGGATGGACATGTGATGCTCCACCGTACGATGGACATGTGATGCTCCACCGTACGATGGACATGGGATGCTCCATCGTACGATGGACATGTGATGCTCCACCATACGATGGACATGCTATGCTCTACCATACGATGGACATGTGACGCTCCACCGTACGATGGACATGAGACGCTCCACCGTACGATCGACATGCGATGTTTCACAGTACGATTGACATGTGATGCTCCACTGTACGATGGACATCTAACGCTCCACCATACGATGGACATGAGATGCTCCACTGTACGATGGACATGTGACGCTCCACCGAATGATGGACATGCGAGGTTCCACCGTAAGATGGACATGTGACGCTCCACCGTACGATAGACATGCGATGCTCCACCGTACGATGGACATGTGACGCTCCACTGTACAATGGACATGTGACGCTCCACCGTATGATGGACATGCAAGGCTCCACTGTACAATGGACATGTGACACTCCACCGTACGATGGACATGCGACGCTCTACCGTAGGATGGACTAGCGAAGCTCCACCGTACGATGGACATGTGACGCTCCACTGTACAATGGACATGTGACGCTCCACCGTATGATGGACATGCAAGGCTCCACTGTACAATGGACATGTGACACTCCACCGTACGATGGACATGCGACGCTCTACCGTAGGATGGACTAGCGAAGCTCCACCGTAAGATGGACATCTGACGCTCCACAGTACGATGGACATCTGACGCTCCACCGTACGATGGACATGTGATGCTCCACTGTACGATGGACATGTGATGCTCCACTGTACGATGGACATGTGACGCTCCACCGTACGATGGACATGGGACGCTCCAAT
The DNA here is from genome assembly GCA_949152475.1 of Terebella lapidaria. Lineage (NCBI taxonomy): Eukaryota > Metazoa > Annelida > Polychaeta > Terebellida > Terebellidae > Terebella > Terebella lapidaria. The sequence continues at coordinate 39,091,255 of OX424563.1, forward strand.
GTACGATGGACATGCGACGCTCCACTGTACGATGGACATGCGATGCTCCACTGTACGACGGACATGTGACGCTCCACCTTACGATGGACATCTGACGCTCCACTGTACGATCGGCATGTGATGCTCCACTGTACAATGCACATGTGACGCTCCACCGTATGATGGACATGCAAGGCTCCACTGTACAATGGACATGTGACACTCCACCGTACGATGGACATGCGACGCTCTACCGTAGGATGGACTAGCGAAGCTCCACCGGAAGATGGACATGTGACGCTCCACAGTACGATGGACATCTGACGCTCCACCGTACGATGGACATGTGATGCTCCACTGTACGATGGACATGTGACGCTCCACCGTACGATGGACATGGGACGCTCCACTGTACGACGGACATGTGACGCTCCACTGTATGATGGACATGCGAGGTTCCACCGTACGATGGACATGGGATGCTCCATCGTACGATGGACATGTGACGCTCCACCGTACGATCGACATGCGATGCTCCACCGTACGATGGACATGTGATGCTCCATCGTACGATGGACATCTGACGCTCCACCGTACGATGGACATGCTATGCTCCACCGTACGATGGACATGTGACGCTCCACCGTACGATGGACATGGGACGCTCCACCGTACAATGGACATGTGACGCTCCATCGTACGATGGACATGTGACGCTATACTGAATGATGGACATGCGAGGCTCCACCGTAAGATGGACATGTGACGCTCCACCGTATGATGGACATGCGACGCTCAATCGTACGATGGACATGGGATGCTCCACCGTATGATGGACATGTGACGCTCCACCGTACGATGGACATGTGACGCTCCAATGTATGATGGACATGTGACGCTCCACCGTACGATGGACATGTGACGCTCCACTGTATGATGGAAATGCAAAGCTCCACTGTACGATGGACATGTGACGCTCCACCGTACGATGGACATACGAGGCTCCATCGTAAGATGGACATGTGACGCTCCACTGTACAATGGACATGTGACGCTCCACCGTATGATGGACATGCAAGGCTCCACTGTACAATGGACATGTGACACTCCACCGTACGATGGACATGCGACGCTCTACCGTAGGATGGACTAGCGAAGCTCCACCGTAAGATGGACATGTGACGCTCCACAGTACGATGGACATCTGACGCTCCACCGTACGATGGACATGCTATGCTCCAGCATACGATAGACATGTGACGCTCCACCGTACGATGGACATGGGACGCTCCACCGTATAATGGACATGTGACGCTCCACCGTACGATGGACATGAGACGCTCCACCGTATATGGACATGTGACGCTCCACCGTACGATGGACATGTGACGCTCCACTGTATGATGGACATGCAAAGCTCCACTGTACAATGGACATGTGACGCTCCACCGTACGATGGACATACGAGGCTCCACCGTAAGATGGACATGTGACGCTCCACCGTACGATAGACATGCGATGCTCCACCGTACGATGGACATGTGATGCTCCACTGTACAATGGACATGTGACGCTCCACCGTATGATGGACATGCAAGGCTCCACTGTACAATGGACATGTGACACTCCACCGTACGATGGACATGCGACGCTCTACCGTAGGATGGACTAGCGAAGCTCCACCGTAAGATGGACATGTGACGCTCCACCGTACGATGGACATCTGACGCTCCACCGTACGATGGACCTGCTATGCTCCAGCGTACGATAGACATGTGACGCTCCACCGTACGATGGACATGCGATGCTCTCCCGTAGGATGGACTAGCGAAGCTCCACCGTAAGATGGACATGTGACGCTCCACCGTACGATGGACATCTGACGCTCCACCGTACGATGGACATGCTATGCTCCAGCGTACGATAGACATGTGACGCTCCACCGTACGATGGACATGGGACGCTCCACCGTATAATGGACATGTGACGCTCCACCGTACGATGGACATGAGACGCTCCACCGTATATGGACATGTGACGCTCCACCGTACGATGGACATGTGACGCTCCACTGTATGATGGACATGCAAAGCTCCACTGTACGATGGACATGTGACGCTCCACCGTACGATGGACATACGAGGCTCCACCGTAAGATGGACATGTGACGCTCCACTGTACAATGGACATGTGACGCTCCACCGTATGATGGACATGCAAGGCTCCACTGTACAATGGACATGGGACGCTCCACCGAATGATGGACATGCGAGGCTCCACCATAAGATGGACATGTGACGCTCCACCGTACGATGGACATGCGACGCTCCACCGTACGATGGACATGTGACGCTCCACCGAAGGATGGACATGTGATGCTCCACCGAAGGATGGACATGCGAGGCTCCACTGTAAGATGGACATGTTATGCTCCACCGTACGATGGACATGCGACGCTCCATCGTACGATGGACATGGGATGCTCCACCGTATGATGGACATGTGACACTCCACTGTACGATGGATATGCGATGCTCCACCGTACGATGGACATGTGATGTTCCACCGTACGATGGACATCTGACGCTCCACCGTAGGATGGACATGTGACGCTCCACCGTACGATGGACATGTGATGCTCCACCGTACGATGGACATGGGATGCTCCATCGTACGATGGACATGTGATGCTCCACCATACGATGGACATGCTATGCTCTACCATACGATGGACATGTGACGCTCCACCGTACGATGGACATGAGACGCTCCACCGTACGATCGACATGCGATGTTTCACAGTACGATTGACATGTGATGCTCCACTGTACGATGGACATCTAACGCTCCACCATACGATGGACATGAGATGCTCCACCGTACGATGGACATGTGACGCTCCACCGAATGATGGACATGCGAGGTTCCACCGTAAGATGGACATGTGACGCTCCACCGTACGATAGACATGCGAGGCTCCACCGTACGATGGACATGTGACGCTCCACTGTACAATGGACATGTGACGCTCCACCGTATGATGGACATGCAAGGCTCCACTGTACAATGGACATGTGACACTCCACCGTACGATGGACATGCGACGCTCTACCGTAGGATGGACTAGCGAAGCTCCACCGTACGATGGACATGTGACGCTCCACTGTACAATGGACATGTGACGCTCCACCGTATGATGGACATGCAAGGCTCCACTGTACAATGGACATGTGACACTCCACCGTACGATGGACATGCGACGCTCTACCGTAGGATGGACTAGCGAAGCTCCACCGTAAGATGGACATCTGACGCTCCACCGTACGATGGACATGTGATGCTCCACTGTACGATGGACATGTGACGCTCCACCGTACGATGGACATGGGACGCTCCAATGTACGATGGACATGCGACGCTCCACTGTACGATGGACATGCGATGCTCCACTGTACGACGGACATGTGACGCTCCACCTTACGATGGACATCTGACGCTCCACTGTACGATCGGCATGTGATGCTCCACTGTACAATGCACATGTGACGCTCCACCGTATGATGGACATGCAAGGCTCCACTGTACAATGGACATGTGACACTCCACCATACGATGGACATGCGACGCTCTACCGTAGGATGGACTAGCGAAGCTCCACCGTAAGATGGACATGTGACGCTCCACAGTACGATGGACATCTGACGCTCCACCGTACGATGGACATGTGATGCTCCACTGTACGATGGACATGTGACGCTCCACCGTACGATGGACATGGGACGCTCCAATGTACGATGGACATGCGACGCTCCACTGTACGATGGACATGCGATGCTCCACTGTACGACGGACATGTGACGCTCCACTGTATGATGGACATGCAAGGTTCCACCGTACGATGGACATGGGATGCTCCATCGTACGATGGACATGTGACGCTCCACCGTACGATCGACATGCGATGCTCCACCGTACGATGGACATGTGATGCTCCATCGTACGATGGACATCTGACGCTCCACCGTACGATGGACATGCTATGCTCCACCGTACGATGGACATGTGACGCTCCACCGTACGATGGACATGGGACGCTCCACCGTACAATGGACATGTGACGCTCCATCGTACGATGGACATGTGACGCTATACTGAATGATGGACATGCGAGGCTCCACCGTAAGATGGACATGTGACGCTCCACCGTATGATGGACATGCGACGCTCAATCGTACGATGGACATGTGATGCTCCACCGTATGATGGACATGTGACGCTCCAATGTATGATGGACATGTGACGCTCCACCGTACGATGGACATGTGACGCTCCACTGTATGATGGAAATGCAAAGCTCCACTGTACGATGGACATGTGACGCTCCACCGTACGATGGACATACCAGGCTCCATCGTAAGATGGACATGTGACGCTCCACTGTACAATGGACATGTGACGCTCCACCGTATGATGGACATGCAAGGCTCCACTGTACAATGGACATGTGACACTCCACCGTACGATGGACATGCGACGCTCTACCGTAGGATGGACTAGCGAAGCTCCACCGTAAGATGGACATGTGACGCTCCACAGTACGATGGACATCTGACGCTCCACCGTACGATGGACATGCTATTCTCCAGCGTACGATAGACATGTGACACTCCACCGTACGATGGACATGGGACGCTCCACCGTATAATGGACATGTGACGCTCCACCGTACGATGGACATGAGACGCTCCACCGTATATGGACATGTGACGCTCCACCGTACGATGGACATGTGACGCTCCACTGTATGATGGACATGCAAAGCTCCACTGTACGATGGACATGTGACGCTCCACCGTACGATGGACATACGAGGCTCCACCGTAAGATGGACATGTGACGCTCCACCGTACGATAGACATGCGATGCTCCACCGTACGATGGACATGTGATGCTCCACTGTACAATGGACATGTGACGCTCCACCGTATGATGGACATGCAAGGCTCCACTGTACAATGGACATGTGACACTCCACCGTACGATGGACATGCGACGCTCTACCGTAGGATGGACTAGCGAAGCTCAACCGTAAGATGGACATGTGACGCTCCACAGTACGATGGACATCTGACGCTCCACCGTACGATGGACATGTGATGCTCCACTGTACGATGGACATGTGACGCTCCACCGTACGATGGACATGGGACGCTCCAATGTACGATGGACATGCGACGCTCCACTGTACGATGGACATGCGATGCTCCACTGTACGACGGACATGTGACGCTCCACTGTAGGATGGACATGCGAGGTTCCACCGTACGATGGACATGGGATGCTCCATCGTACGATGGACATGTGACGCTCCACCGTACGATGGACATGTGACGCTATACTGAATGATGGACATGCGAGGCTCCACCGTAAGATGGACATGTGACGCTCCACCGTATGATGGACATGCGACGCTCAATCGTACGATGGACATGGGATGCTCCACCGTATGATGGACATGTGACGCTCCACCGTACGATGGACATGTGACGCTCCACTGTATGATGGACATGTGACGCTCCACCGTACGATGGACATGTGACGCTCCACTGTATGATGGAAATGCAAAGCTCCACTGTACGATGGACATGTGATGCTCCACCGTACGATGGACATACGAGGCTCCATCGTAAGATGGACATGTGACGCTCCACTGTACAATGGACATGTGACGCTCCACCGTATGATGGACATGCAAGGCTCCACTGTACAATGGACATGTGACACTCCACCGTACGATGGACATGCGACGCTCTACCGTAGGATGGACTAGCGAAGCTCCACCGTAAGATGGACATGTGACGCTCCACAGTACGATGGACATCTGACGCTCCACCGTACGATGGACATGCTATGCTCCAGCGTACGATAGACATGTGACGCTCCACCGTACGATGGACATGGGACGCTCCACCGTATAATGGACATGTGACGCTCCACCGTACGATGGACATGAGACGCTCCACCGTATATGGACATGTGACGCTCCACCGTACGATGGACATGTGACGCTCCACTGTATGATGGACATGCAAAGCTCCACTGTACGATGGACATGTGACGCTCCACCGTACGATGGACATACGAGGCTCCATTGTAAGATGGACATGTGACACTCCCTGTACGATGGACATGCGACGCTCCACTGTACGATGGACATGTTACGCTCCACCGTACGATGGACATGCGACGCTCCATCGTACGATGGACATGGGATGCTCCACCGTATGATGGACATGTGACACTCCGCTGTACGATGGACATGCGACGCTCCACTGTACGATGGACATGTTACGCTCCACCGTACGATGGACATGCGACGCTCCATCGTACGATGGACATGGGATGCTCCACCGTATGATGGACATGTGACACTCCACTGTACGATGGATATGCGATGCTCCACCGTACGATGGACATGTGATGTTCCACCGTACGATGGACATCTGACGCTCCACCGTAGGATGGACATGTGACGCTCCACCGTACGATGGACATGTGATGCTCCACCGTACGATGGACATGGGATGCTCCATCGTACGATGGACAGGTGATGCTCCACCATACGATGGACATGCTATGCTCCACCGTACGATGGACATTTGACGCTCCACCGTACGATGGACATGAGACGCTCCACCGTACGATCGACATGCGATGCTTCACAGTACGATTGACATGTGATGCTCCACTGTACGATGGACATCTAACGCTCCACCATACGATGGACATGAGATGCTCCACTGTACGATGGACATGTGACGCTCCACCGAATGATGGACATGCGAGGTTCCACCGTAAGATGGACATGTGACGCTCCACCGTACGATAGACATGCGATGCTCCACCGTACGATGGACATGTGACGCTCCACTGTACAATGGACATGTGACGCTCCACCGTATGATGGACATGCAAGGCTCCACTGTACAATGGACATGTGACACTCCACCGTACGATGGACATGCGACGCTCTACCGTAGGATGGACTAGCGAAGCTCCACCGTACGATGGACATGTGACGCTCCACTGTACAATGGACATGTGACGCTCCACCGTATGATGGACATGCAAGGCTCCACTGTACAATGGACATGTGACACTCCACCGTACGATGGACATGCGACGCTCTACCGTAGGATGGACTAGCGAAGCTCCACCGTAAGATGGACATCTGACGCTCCACAGTACGATGGACATCTGACGCTCCACCGTACGATGGACATGTGATGCTCCACTGTACGATGGACATGTGATGCTCCACTGTACGATGGACATGTGACGCTCCACCGTACGATGGACATGGGACGCTCCAATGTACGATGGACATGCGACGCTCCACTGTACGATGGACATGCGATGCTCCACTGTACGACGGACATGTGACGCTCCACCTTACGATGGACATCTGACGCTCCACTGTACGATCGGCATGTGATGCTCCACTGTACAATGCACATGTGACGCTCCACCGTATGATGGACATGCAAGGCTCCACTGTACAATGGACATGTGACACTCCACCGTACGATGGACATGCGACGCTCTACCGTAGGATGGACTAGCGAAGCTCCACCGGAAGATGGACATGTGACGCTCCACAGTACGATGGACATCTGACGCTCCACCGTACGATGGACATGTGATGCTCCACTGTACGATGGACATGTGACGCTCCACCGTACGATGGACATGGGACGCTCCACTGTACGACGGACATGTGACGCTCCACTGTATGATGGACATGCGAGGTTCCACCGTACGATGGACATGTGACGCTCCACCGTATGATGGACATGCGACGCTCAATCGTACGATGGACATGGGATGCTCCACCGTATGATGGACATGTGACGCTCCACCGTACGATGGACATGTGACGCTCCAATGTATGATGGACATGTGACGCTCCACCGTATGATGGACATGTGACGCTCCACCGTACGATGGACATGTGACGCTCCACTGTATGATGGAAATGCAAAGCTCCACTGTACGATGGACATGTGACGCTCCACCGTACGATGGACATACGAGGCTCCATCGTAAGATGGACATGTGACGCTCCACTGTACAATGGACATGTGACGCTCCACCGTATGATGGACATGCAAGGCTCCACTGTACAATGGACATGTGACACTCCACCGTACGATGGACATGCGACGCTCTACCGTAGGATGGACTAGCGAAGCTCCACCGTAAGATGGACATGTGACGCTCCACAGTACGATGGACATCTGACGCTCCACCGTACGATGGACATGCTATGCTCCAGCATACGATAGACATGTGACGCTCCACCGTACGATGGACATGGGACGCTCCACCGTATAATGGACATGTGACGCTCCACCGTACGATGGACATGAGACGCTCCACCGTATATGGACATGTGACGCTCCACCGTACGATGGACATGTGACGCTCCACTGTATGATGGACATGCAAAGCTCCACTGTACAATGGACATGTGACGCTCCACCGTACGATGGACATACGAGGCTCCACCGTAAGATGGACATGTGACGCTCCACCGTACGATAGACATGCGATGCTCCACCGTACGATGGACATGTGATGCTCCACTGTACAATGGACATGTGACGCTCCACCGTATGATGGACATGCAAGGCTCCACTGTACAATGGACATGTGACACTCCACCGTACGATGGACATGCGACGCTCTACCGTAGGATGGACTAGCGAAGCTCCACCGTAAGATGGACATGTGACGCTCCACCGTACGATGGACATCTGACGCTCCACCGTACGATGGACCTGCTATGCTCCAGCGTACGATAGACATGTGACGCTCCACCGTACGATGGACATGCGATGCTCTCCCGTAGGATGGACTAGCGAAGCTCCACCGTAAGATGGACATGTGACGCTCCACCGTACGATGGACATCTGACGCTCCACCGTACGATGGACATGCTATGCTCCAGCGTACGATAGACATGTGACGCTCCACCGTACGATGGACATGGGACGCTCCACCGTATAATGGACATGTGACGCTCCACCGTACGATGGACATGAGACGCTCCACCGTATATGGACATGTGACGCTCCACCGTACGATGGACATGTGACGCTCCACTGTATGATGGACATGCAAAGCTCCACTGTACGATGGACATGTGACGCTCCACCGTACGATGGACATACGAGGCTCCACCGTAAGATGGACATGTGACGCTCCACTGTACAATGGACATGTGACGCTCCACCGTATGATGGACATGCAAGGCTCCACTGTACAATGGACATGGGACGCTCCACCGAATGATGGACATGCGAGGCTCCACCATAAGATGGACATGTGACGCTCCACCGTACGATGGACATGCGACGCTCCACCGTACGATGGACATGTGACGCTCCACCGAAGGATGGACATGTGATGCTCCACCGAAGGATGGACATGCGAGGCTCCACTGTAAGATGGACATGTTATGCTCCACCGTACGATGGACATGCGACGCTCCATCGTACGATGGACATGGGATGCTCCACCGTATGATGGACATGTGACACTCCACTGTACGATGGATATGCGATGCTCCACCGTACGATGGACATGTGATGTTCCACCGTACGATGGACATCTGACGCTCCACCGTAGGATGGACATGTGACGCTCCACCGTACGATGGACATGTGATGCTCCACCGTACGATGGACATGGGATGCTCCATCGTACGATGGACATGTGATGCTCCACCATACGATGGACATGCTATGCTCTACCATACGATGGACATGTGACGCTCCACCGTACGATGGACATGAGACGCTCCACCGTACGATCGACATGCGATGTTTCACAGTACGATTGACATGTGATGCTCCACTGTACGATGGACATCTAACGCTCCACCATACGATGGACATGAGATGCTCCACCGTACGATGGACATGTGACGCTCCACCGAATGATGGACATGCGAGGTTCCACCGTAAGATGGACATGTGACGCTCCACCGTACGATAGACATGCGAGGCTCCACCGTACGATGGACATGTGACGCTCCACTGTACAATGGACATGTGACGCTCCACCGTATGATGGACATGCAAGGCTCCACTGTACAATGGACATGTGACACTCCACCGTACGATGGACATGCGACGCTCTACCGTAGGATGGACTAGCGAAGCTCCACCGTACGATGGACATGTGACGCTCCACTGTACAATGGACATGTGACGCTCCACCGTATGATGGACATGCAAGGCTCCACTGTACAATGGACATGTGACACTCCACCGTACGATGGACATGCGACGCTCTACCGTAGGATGGACTAGCGAAGCTCCACCGTAAGATGGACATCTGACGCTCCACCGTACGATGGACATGTGATGCTCCACTGTACGATGGACATGTGACGCTCCACCGTACGATGGACATGGGACGCTCCAATGTACGATGGACATGCGACGCTCCACTGTACGATGGACATGCGATGCTCCACTGTACGACGGACATGTGACGCTCCACCTTACGATGGACATCTGACGCTCCACTGTACGATCGGCATGTGATGCTCCACTGTACAATGCACATGTGACGCTCCACCGTATGATGGACATGCAAGGCTCCACTGTACAATGGACATGTGACACTCCACCATACGATGGACATGCGACGCTCTACCGTAGGATGGACTAGCGAAGCTCCACCGTAAGATGGACATGTGACGCTCCACAGTACGATGGACATCTGACGCTCCACCGTACGATGGACATGTGATGCTCCACTGTACGATGGACATGTGACGCTCCACCGTACGATGGACATGGGACGCTCCAATGTACGATGGACATGCGACGCTCCACTGTACGATGGACATGCGATGCTCCACTGTACGACGGACATGTGACGCTCCACTGTATGATGGACATGCAAGGTTCCACCGTACGATGGACATGGGATGCTCCATCGTACGATGGACATGTGACGCTCCACCGTACGATCGACATGCGATGCTCCACCGTACGATGGACATGTGATGCTCCATCGTACGATGGACATCTGACGCTCCACCGTACGATGGACATGCTATGCTCCACCGTACGATGGACATGTGACGCTCCACCGTACGATGGACATGGGACGCTCCACCGTACAATGGACATGTGACGCTCCATCGTACGATGGACATGTGACGCTATACTGAATGATGGACATGCGAGGCTCCACCGTAAGATGGACATGTGACGCTCCACCGTATGATGGACATGCGACGCTCAATCGTACGATGGACATGTGATGCTCCACCGTATGATGGACATGTGACGCTCCAATGTATGATGGACATGTGACGCTCCACCGTACGATGGACATGTGACGCTCCACTGTATGATGGAAATGCAAAGCTCCACTGTACGATGGACATGTGACGCTCCACCGTACGATGGACATACCAGGCTCCATCGTAAGATGGACATGTGACGCTCCACTGTACAATGGACATGTGACGCTCCACCGTATGATGGACATGCAAGGCTCCACTGTACAATGGACATGTGACACTCCACCGTACGATGGACATGCGACGCTCTACCGTAGGATGGACTAGCGAAGCTCCACCGTAAGATGGACATGTGACGCTCCACAGTACGATGGACATCTGACGCTCCACCGTACGATGGACATGCTATTCTCCAGCGTACGATAGACATGTGACACTCCACCGTACGATGGACATGGGACGCTCCACCGTATAATGGACATGTGACGCTCCACCGTACGATGGACATGAGACGCTCCACCGTATATGGACATGTGACGCTCCACCGTACGATGGACATGTGACGCTCCACTGTATGATGGACATGCAAAGCTCCACTGTACGATGGACATGTGACGCTCCACCGTACGATGGACATACGAGGCTCCACCGTAAGATGGACATGTGACGCTCCACCGTACGATAGACATGCGATGCTCCACCGTACGATGGACATGTGATGCTCCACTGTACAATGGACATGTGACGCTCCACTGTATGATGGACATGCAAGGCTCCACTGTACAATGGACATGTGACACTCCACCGTACGATGGACATGCGACGCTCTACCGTAGGATGGACTAGCGAAGCTCAACCGTAAGATGGACATGTGACGCTCCACAGTACGATGGACATCTGACGCTCCACCGTACGATGGACATGTGATGCTCCACTGTACGATGGACATGTGACGCTCCACCGTACGATGGACATGGGACGCTCCAATGTACGATGGACATGCGACGCTCCACTGTACGATGGACATGCGATGCTCCACTGTACGACGGACATGTGACGCTCCACTGTAGGATGGACATGCGAGGTTCCACCGTACGATGGACATGGGATGCTCCATCGTACGATGGACATGTGACGCTCCACCGTACGATGGACATGTGACGCTATACTGAATGATGGACATGCGAGGCTCCACCGTAAGATGGACATGTGACGCTCCACCGTATGATGGACATGCGACGCTCAATCGTACGATGGACATGGGATGCTCCACCGTATGATGGACATGTGACGCTCCACCGTACGATGGACATGTGACGCTCCACTGTATGATGGACATGTGACGCTCCACCGTACGATGGACATGTGACGCTCCACTGTATGATGGAAATGCAAAGCTCCACTGTACGATGGACATGTGATGCTCCACCGTACGATGGACATACGAGGCTCCATCGTAAGATGGACATGTGACGCTCCACTGTACAATGGACATGTGACGCTCCACCGTATGATGGACATGCAAGGCTCCACTGTACAATGGACATGTGACACTCCACCGTACGATGGACATGCGACGCTCTACCGTAGGATGGACTAGCGAAGCTCCACCGTAAGATGGACATGTGACGCTCCACAGTACGATGGACATCTGACGCTCCACCGTACGATGGACATGCTATGCTCCAGCGTACGATAGACATGTGACGCTCCACCGTACGATGGACATGAGACGCTCCACCGTATATGGACATGTGACGCTCCACCGTACGATGGACATGTGACGCTCCACTGTATGATGGACATGCAAAGCTCCACTGTACGATGGACATGTGACGCTCCACCGTACGATGGACATACGAGGCTCCATTGTAAGATGGACATGTGACACTCCCTGTACGATGGACATGCGACGCTCCACTGTACGATGGACATGTTACGCTCCACCGTACGATGGACATGCGACGCTCCATCGTACGATGGACATGGGATGCTCCACCGTATGATGGACATGTGACACTCCGCTGTACGATGGACATGCGACGCTCCACTGTACGATGGACATGTTACGCTCCACCGTACGATGGACATGCGACGCTCCATCGTACGATGGACATGGGATGCTCCACCGTATGATGGACATGTGACACTCCACTGTACGATGGATATGCGATGCTCCACCGTACGATGGACATGTGATGTTCCACCGTACGATGGACATCTGACGCTCCACCGTAGGATGGACATGTGACGCTCCACCGTACGATGGACATGTGATGCTCCACCGTACGATGGACATGGGATGCTCCATCGTACGATGGACAGGTGATGCTCCACCATACGATGGACATGCTATGCTCCACCGTACGATGGACATTTGACGCTCCACCGTACGATGGACATGAGACGCTCCACCGTACGATCGACATGCGATGCTTCACAGTACGATTGACATGTGATGCTCCACTGTACGATGGACATCTAACGCTCCACCATACGATGGACATGAGATGCTCCACCGTACGATGGACATGTGACGCTCCACCGAATGATGGACATGCGAGGTTCCACCGTAAGATGGACATGTGACGCTCCATCGTACGATAGACATGCGATGCTCCACCGTACGATGGACATGTGATGCTCCACTGTACAATGGACATGTGACGCTCCACCATATGATGGACATGCAAGGCTCCACTGTACCATGGACATGTGACACTCCACCGTACGATGGACATGCGACGCTCTACCGTAGGATGGACTAGCGAAGCTCCACCGTAAGATGGACATGTGACGCTCCACCGTACGATGGACATCTGACGCTCCACCGTACGATGGACATGCTATGCTCCAGCGTACGATAGACATGTGACGCTCCACCGTACGATGGACATGGGACGCTACACCATATAATGGACATGTGACGCTCCACCGTACGATGGACATGAGACGCTCCACCGTATATGGACATGTGACGCTCCACCGTACGATGGACATGTGACGCTCCACTGTATGATGGACATGCAAAGCTCCACTGTACGATGGACATGTGACGCTCCACTGTACAATGGACATGTGACGCTCCACCGTATGATGGACATGCAAGGCTCCACTGTACAATGGACATGGGACGCTCCACCGAATGATGGACATGCGAGGCTCCACCATAAGATGGACATGTGACGCTCCACCGTACGATGGACATGCGACACTCCACCGTACGATGGACATGTGACGCTCCACCGAAGGATGGACATGTGATGCTCCACCGAAGGATGGACATGCGAGGCTCCACTGTAAGATGGACATGTTATGCTCCACCGTACGATGGACATGTGATGCTCCACCGTACGATGGACATGGGATGCTCCATCGTACGATGGACATGTGATGCTCCACCATACGATGGACATGCTATGCTCTACCATACGATGGACATGTGACGCTCCACCGTACGATGGACATGAGACGCTCCACCGTACGATCGACATGCGATGTTTCACAGTACGATTGACATGTGATGCTCCACTGTACGATGGACATCTAACGCTCCACCATACGATGGACATGAGATGCTCCACCGTACGATGGACATGTGACGCTCCACCGAATGATGGACATGCGAGGTTCCACCGTAAGATGGACATGTGACGCTCCACCGTACGATAGACATGCGATGCTCCACCGTACGATGGACATGTGACGCTCCACTGTACAATGGACATGTGACGCTCCACCGTATGATGGACATGCAAGGCTCCACTGTACAATGGACATGTGACACTCCACCGTACGATGGACATGCGACGCTCTACCGTAGGATGGACTAGCGAAGCTCCACCGTACGATGGACATGTGACGCTCCACTGTACAATGGACATGTGACGCTCCACCGTATGATGGACATGCAAGGCTCCACTGTACAATGGACATGTGACACTCCACCGTACGATGGACATGCGACGCTCTACCGTAGGATGGACTAGCGAAGCTCCACCGTAAGATGGACATCTGACGCTCCACCGTACGATGGACATGTGATGCTCCACTGTACGATGGACATGTGACGCTCCAACGTACGATGGACATGGGACGCTCCAATGTACGATGGACATGCGACGCTCCACTGTACGATGGACATGCGATGCTCCACTGTACGACGGACATGTGACGCTCCACCTTACGATGGACATCTGATGCTCCACTGTACGATCGGCATGTGATGCTCCACTGTACAATGCACATGTGACGCTCCACCGTATGATGGACATGCAAGGCTCCACTGTACAATGGACATGTGACACTCCACCGTACGATGGACATGCGACGCTCTACCGTAGGATGGACTAGCGAAGCTCCACCGTAAGATGGACATGTGACGCTCCACAGTACGATGGACATCTGACGCTCCACCGTACGATGGACATGTGATGCTCCACTGTACGATGGACATGTGACGCTCCACCGTACGATGGACATGGGACGCTCCAATGTACGATGGACATGCGACGCTCCACTGTACGATGGACATGCGATGCTCCACTGTACGACAGACATGTGACGCTCCACTGTATGATGGACATGCGAGGTTCCACCGTACGATGGACATGGGATGCTCCATCGTACGATGGACATGTGACGCTCCACCGTACGATCGACATGCGATGCTCCACCGTACGATGGACATGTGATGCTCCATCGTACGATGGACATCTGACGCTCCACCGTACGATGGACATGCTATGCTCCACCGTACGATGGACATGTGACGCTCCACCGTACGATGGACATGGGACGCTCCACCGTACAATGGACATGTGACGCTCCATCGTACGATGGACATGTGACGCTATACTGAATGATGGACATGCGAGGCTCCACCGTAAGATGGACATGTGACGCTCCACCGTATGATGGACATGCGACGCTCAATCGTACGATGGACATGGGATGCTCCACCGTATGATGGACATGCGACGCTCAATCGTACGATGGACATGGGATGCTCCACCGTATGATGGACATGTGACGCTCCACCGTACGATGGACATGTGACGCTCCAATGTATGATGGACATGTGACGCTCCACCGTACGATGGACATGTGACGCTCCACTGTATGATGGAAATGCAAAGCTCCACTGTACGATGGACATGTGACGCTCCACCGTACGATGGACATACGAGGCTCCATCGTAAGATGGACATGTGACGCTCCACCGTACGATAGACATGCGATGCTCCACCGTACGATGGACATGTGATGCTCCACTGTACAATGGACATGTGACGCTCCACCGTATGATGGACATGCAAGGCTCCACTGTACAATGGACATGTGACACTCCACCGTACGATGGACATGCGACGCTCTACCGTAGGATGGACTAGCGAAGCTCCACCGTAAGATGGACATGTGACGCTCCACCGTACGATGGACATCTGACGCTCCACCGTACGATGGACCTGCTATGCTCCAGCGTACGATAGACATGTGACGCTCCACCGTACGATGGACATGCGACGCTCTACCGTAGGATGCACTAGCGAAGCTCCACCGTAAGATGGACATGTGACGCTCCACCGTACGATGGACATCTGACGCTCCACCGTACGATGGACATGCTATGCTCCAGCGTACGATAGACATGTGACGCTCCACCGTACGATGGACATGGGACGCTCCACCGTATAATGGACATGTGACGCTCCACCGTACGATGGACATGAGACGCTCCACCGTATATGGACATGTGACGCTCCACCGTACGATGGACATGTGACGCTCCACTGTATGATGGACATGCAAAGCTCCACTGTACGATGGACATGTGACGCTCCACCGTACGATGGACATACGAGGCTCCACCGTAAGATGGACATGTGACGCTCCACTGTACAATGGACATGTGACGCTCCACCGTATGATGGACATGCAAAGCTCCACTGTACAATGGACATGGGACGCTCCACCGAATGATGGACATGCGAGGCTCCACCATAAGATGGACATGTGACGCTCCACAGTACGATGGACATCTGACGCTCCACCGTACGATGGACATGTGATGCTCCACTGTACGATGGACATGTGACGCTCCACCGTACGATGGACATGGGACGCTCCAATGTACGATGGACATGCGACGCTCCACTGTACGATGGACATGCGATGCTCCACTGTACGACGGACATGTGACGCTCCACTGTATGATGGACATGCGAGGTTCCACCGTACGATGGACATGGGATGCTCCATCGTACGATGGACATGTGACGCTCCACCGTACGATCGACATGCGATGCTCCACCGTACGATGGACATGTGATGCTCCATCGTACGATGGACATCTGACGCTCCACCGTACGATGGACATGCTATGCTCCACCGTACGATGGACATGTGACGCTCCACCGTACGATGGACATGGGACGCTCCACCGTACAATGGACATGTGACGCTCCATCGTACGATGGACATGTGACGCTATACTGAATGATGGACATGCGAGGCTCCACCGTAAGATGGACATGTGACGCTCCACCGTATGATGGACATGCGACGCTCAATCGTACGATGGACATGGGATGCTCCACCGTATGATGGACATGTGACGCTCCACCGTACGATGGACATGTGACGCTCCAATGTATGATGGACATGTGACGCTCCACCGTACGATGGACATGTGACGCTCCACTGTATGATGGAAATGCAAAGCTCCACTGTACGATGGACATGTGACGCTCCACCGTACGATGGACATACGAGGCTCCATCGTAAGATGGACATGTGACGCTCCACTGTACAATGGACATGTGACGCTCCACCGTATGATGGACATGCAAGGCTCCACTGTACAATGGACATGTGACACTCCACCGTACGATGGACATGCGACGCTCTACCGTAGGATGGACTAGCGAAGCTCCACCGTAAGATGGACATGTGACGCTCCACAGTACGATGGACATCTGACGCTCCACCGTACGATGGACATGCTATGCTCCAGCGTACGATAGACATGTGACGCTCCACCGTACGATGGACATGGGACGCTCCACCGTATAATGGACATGTGACGCTCCACCGTACGATGGACATGAGACGCTCCACCGTATATGGACATGTGACGCTCCACCGTACGATGGACATGTGACGCTCCACTGTATGATGGACATGCAAAGCTCCACTGTACGATGGACATGTGACGCTCCACCGTACGATGGACATACGAGGCTCCACCGTAAGATGGACATGTGACGCTCCACCGTACGATAGACATGCGATGCTCCACCGTACGATGGACATGTGATGCTCCACTGTACAATGGACATGTGACGCTCCACCGTATGATGGACATGCAAGGCTCCACTGTACAATGGACATGTGACACTCCACCGTACGATGGACATGCGACGCTCTACCGTAGGATGGACTAGCGAAGCTCCACCGTAAGATGGACATGTGACGCTCCACCGTACGATGGACATCTGACGCTCCACCGTACGATGGACCTGCTATGCTCCAGCGTACGATAGACATGTGACGCTCCACCGTACGATGGACATGCGACGCTCTACCGTAGGATGGACTAGCGAAGCTCCACCGTAAGATGGACATGTGACGCTCCACCGTACGATGGACATCTGACGCTCCACCGTACGATGGACATGCTATGCTCCAGCGTACGATAGACATGTGACGCTCCACCGTACGATGGACATGGGACGCTCCACCGTATAATGGACATGTGACGCTCCACCGTACGATGGACATGAGACGCTCCACCGTATATGGACATGTGACGCTCCACCGTACGATGGACATGGGACGCTCCAATGTACGATGGACATGCGACGCTCCACTGTACGATGGACATGCGATGCTCCACTGTACGACGGACATGTGACGCTCCACTGTATGATGGACATGCAAGGTTCCACCGTACGATGGACATGGGATGCTCCATCGTACGATGGACATGTGACGCTCCACCGTACGATCGACATGCGATGCTCCACCGTACGATGGACATGTGATGCTCCATCGTACGATGGACATCTGACGCTCCACCGTACGATGGACATGCTATGCTCCACCGTACGATGGACATGTGACGCTCCACCGTACGATGGACATGGGACGCTCCACCGTACAATGGACATGTGACGCTCCATCGTACGATGGACATGTGACGCTATACTGAATGATGGACATGCGAGGCTCCACCGTAAGATGGACATGTGACGCTCCACCGTATGATGGACATGCGACGCTCAATCGTACGATGGACATGTGATGCTCCACCGTATGATGGACATGTGACGCTCCAATGTATGATGGACATGTGACGCTCCACCGTACGATGGACATGTGACGCTCCACTGTATGATGGAAATGCAAAGCTCCACTGTACGATGGACATGTGACGCTCCACCGTACGATGGACATACCAGGCTCCATCGTAAGATGGACATGTGACGCTCCACTGTACAATGGACATGTGACGCTCCACCGTATGATGGACATGCAAGGCTCCACTGTACAATGGACATGTGACACTCCACCGTACGATGGACATGCGACGCTCTACCGTAGGATGGACTAGCGAAGCTCCACCGTAAGATGGACATGTGACGCTCCACAGTACGATGGACATCTGACGCTCCACCGTACGATGGACATGCTATTCTCCAGCGTACGATAGACATGTGACACTCCACCGTACGATGGACATGGGACGCTCCACCGTATAATGGACATGTGACGCTCCACCGTACGATGGACATGAGACGCTCCACCGTATATGGACATGTGACGCTCCACCGTACGATGGACATGTGACGCTCCACTGTATGATGGACATGCAAAGCTCCACTGTACGATGGACATGTGACGCTCCACCGTACGATGGACATACGAGGCTCCACCGTAAGATGGACATGTGACGCTCCACCGTACGATAGACATGCGATGCTCCACCGTACGATGGACATGTGATGCTCCACTGTACAATGGACATGTGACGCTCCACCGTATGATGGACATGCAAGGCTCCACTGTACAATGGACATGTGACACTCCACCGTACGATGGACATGCGACGCTCTACCGTAGGATGGACTAGCGAAGCTCAACCGTAAGATGGACATGTGACGCTCCACAGTACGATGGACATCTGACGCTCCACCGTACGATGGACATGTGATGCTCCACTGTACGATGGACATGTGACGCTCCACCGTACGATGGACATGGGACGCTCCAATGTACGATGGACATGCGACGCTCCACTGTACGATGGACATGCGATGCTCCACTGTACGACGGACATGTGACGCTCCACTGTAGGATGGACATGCGAGGTTCCACCGTACGATGGACATGGGATGCTCCATCGTACGATGGACATGTGACGCTCCACCGTACGATGGACATGTGACGCTATACTGAATGATGGACATGCGAGGCTCCACCGTAAGATGGACATGTGACGCTCCACCGTATGATGGACATGCGACGCTCAATCGTACGATGGACATGGGATGCTCCACCGTATGATGGACATGTGACGCTCCACCGTACGATGGACATGTGACGCTCCACTGTATGATGGACATGTGACGCTCCACCGTACGATGGACATGTGACGCTCCACTGTATGATGGAAATGCAAAGCTCCACTGTACGATGGACATGTGATGCTCCACCGTACGATGGACATACGAGGCTCCATCGTAAGATGGACATGTGACGCTCCACTGTACAATGGACATGTGACGCTCCACCGTATGATGGACATGCAAGGCTCCACTGTACAATGGACATGTGACACTCCACCGTACGATGGACATGCGACGCTCTACCGTAGGATGGACTAGCGAAGCTCCACCGTAAGATGGACATGTGACGCTCCACAGTACGATGGACATCTGACGCTCCACCGTACGATGGACATGCTATGCTCCAGCGTACGATAGACATGTGACGCTCCACCGTACGATGGACATGGGACGCTCCACCGTATAATGGACATGTGACGCTCCACCGTACGATGGACATGAGACGCTCCACCGTATATGGACATGTGACGCTCCACCGTACGATGGACATGTGACGCTCCACTGTATGATGGACATGCAAAGCTCCACTGTACGATGGACATGTGACGCTCCACCGTACGATGGACATACGAGGCTCCATTGTAAGATGGACATGTGACACTCCCTGTACGATGGACATGCGACGCTCCACTGTACGATGGACATGTTACGCTCCACCGTACGATGGACATGCGACGCTCCATCGTACGATGGACATGGGATGCTCCACCGTATGATGGACATGTGACACTCCGCTGTACGATGGACATGCGACGCTCCACTGTACGATGGACATGTTACGCTCCACCGTACGATGGACATGCGACGCTCCATCGTACGATGGACATGGGATGCTCCACCGTATGATGGACATGTGACACTCCACTGTACGATGGACATGCGACGCTCCACCGTACGATGGACATACGAGGCTCCATTGTAAGATGGACATGTGACACTCCCTGTACGATGGACATGCGACGCTCCACTGTACGATGGACATGTTACGCTCCACCGTACGATGGACATGCGACGCTCCATCGTACGATGGACATGGGATGCTCCACCGTATGATGGACATGTGACACTCCGCTGTACGATGGACATGCGACGCTCCACTGTACGATGGACATGTTACGCTCCACCGTACGATGGACATGCGACGCTCCATCGTACGATGGACATGGGATGCTCCACCGTATGATGGACATGTGACACTCCACTGTACGATGGATATGCGATGCTCCACCGTACGATGGACATGTGATGTTCCACCGTACGATGGACATCTGACGCTCCACCGTAGGATGGACATGTGACGCTCCACCGTACGATGGACATGTGATGATCCACCGTACGATGGACATGGGATGCTCCATCGTACGATGGACAGGTGATGCTCCACCATACGATGGACATGCTATGCTCCACCGTACGATGGACATTTGACGCTCCACCGTACGATGGACATGAGACGCTCCACCGTACGATCGACATGCGATGCTTCACAGTACGATTGACATGTGATGCTCCACTGTACGATGGACATCTAACGCTCCACCATACGATGGACATGAGATGCTCCACCGTACGATGGACATGTGACGCTCCACCGAATGATGGACATGCGAGGTTCCACCGTAAGATGGACATGTGACGCTCCATCGTACGATAGACATGCGATGCTCCACCGTACGATGGACATGTGATGCTCCACTGTACAATGGACATGTGACGCTCCACCGTATGATGGACATGCAAGGCTCCACTGTACCATGGACATGTGACACTCCACCGTACGATGGACATGCGACGCTCTACCGTAGGATGGACTAGCGAAGCTCCACCGTAAGATGGACATGTGACGCTCCACCGTACGATGGACATCTGACGCTCCACCGTACGATGGACATGCTATGCTCCAGCGTACGATAGACATGTGACGCTCCACCGTACGATGGACATGGGACGCTACACCATATAATGGACATGTGACGCTCCACCGTACGATGGACATGAGACGCTCCACCGTATATGGACATGTGACGCTCCACCGTACGATGGACATGTGACGCTCCACTGTATGATGGACATGCAAAGCTCCACTGTACGATGGACATGTGACGCTCCACTGTACAATGGACATGTGACGCTCCACCGTATGATGGACATGCAAGGCTCCACTGTACAATGGACATGGGACGCTCCACCGAATGATGGACATGCGAGGCTCCACCATAAGATGGACATGTGACGCTCCACCGTACGATGGACATGCGACACTCCACCGTACGATGGACATGTGACGCTCCACCGAAGGATGGACATGTGATGCTCCACCGAAGGATGGACATGCGAGGCTCCACTGTAAGATGGACATGTTATGCTCCACCGTACGATGGACATGTGATGCTCCACCGTACGATGGACATGGGATGCTCCATCGTACGATGGACATGTGATGCTCCACCATACGATGGACATGCTATGCTCTACCATACGATGGACATGTGACACTCCACTGTACGATGGACATGCGACGCTCCACCGTACGATGGACATACGAGGCTCCATTGTAAGATGGACATGTGACACTCCCTGTACGATGGACATGCGACGCTCCACTGTACGATGGACATGTTACGCTCCACCGTACGATGGACATGCGACGCTCCATCGTACGATGGACATGGGATGCTCCACCGTATGATGGACATGTGACACTCCGCTGTACGATGGACATGCGACGCTCCACTGTACGATGGACATGTTACGCTCCACCGTACGATGGACATGCGACGCTCCATCGTACGATGGACATGGGATGCTCCACCGTATGATGGACATGTGACACTCCACTGTACGATGGATATGCGATGCTCCACCGTACGATGGACATGTGATGTTCCACCGTACGATGGACATCTGACGCTCCACCGTAGGATGGACATGTGACGCTCCACCGTACGATGGACATGTGATGATCCACCGTACGATGGACATGGGATGCTCCATCGTACGATGGACAGGTGATGCTCCACCATACGATGGACATGCTATGCTCCACCGTACGATGGACATTTGACGCTCCACCGTACGATGGACATGAGACGCTCCACCGTACGATCGACATGCGATGCTTCACAGTACGATTGACATGTGATGCTCCACTGTACGATGGACATCTAACGCTCCACCATACGATGGACATGAGATGCTCCACCGTACGATGGACATGTGACGCTCCACCGAATGATGGACATGCGAGGTTCCACCGTAAGATGGACATGTGACGCTCCATCGTACGATAGACATGCGATGCTCCACCGTACGATGGACATGTGATGCTCCACTGTACAATGGACATGTGACGCTCCACCGTATGATGGACATGCAAGGCTCCACTGTACCATGGACATGTGACACTCCACCGTACGATGGACATGCGACGCTCTACCGTAGGATGGACTAGCGAAGCTCCACCGTAAGATGGACATGTGACGCTCCACCGTACGATGGACATCTGACGCTCCACCGTACGATGGACATGCTATGCTCCAGCGTACGATAGACATGTGACGCTCCACCGTACGATGGACATGGGACGCTACACCATATAATGGACATGTGACGCTCCACCGTACGATGGACATGAGACGCTCCACCGTATATGGACATGTGACGCTCCACCGTACGATGGACATGTGACGCTCCACTGTATGATGGACATGCAAAGCTCCACTGTACGATGGACATGTGACGCTCCACTGTACAATGGACATGTGACGCTCCACCGTATGATGGACATGCAAGGCTCCACTGTACAATGGACATGGGACGCTCCACCGAATGATGGACATGCGAGGCTCCACCATAAGATGGACATGTGACGCTCCACCGTACGATGGACATGCGACACTCCACCGTACGATGGACATGTGACGCTCCACCGAAGGATGGACATGTGATGCTCCACCGAAGGATGGACATGCGAGGCTCCACTGTAAGATGGACATGTTATGCTCCACCGTACGATGGACATGTGATGCTCCACCGTACGATGGACATGGGATGCTCCATCGTACGATGGACATGTGATGCTCCACCATACGATGGACATGCTATGCTCTACCATACGATGGACATGTGACGCTCCACCGTACGATGGACATGAGACGCTCCACCGTACGATCGACATGCGATGTTTCACAGTACGATTGACATGTGATGCTCCACTGTACGATGGACATCTAACGCTCCACCATACGATGGACATGAGATGCTCCACCGTACGATGGACATGTGACGCTCCACCGAATGATGGACATGCGAGGTTCCACCGTAAGATGGACATGTGACGCTCCACCGTACGATAGACATGCGATGCTCCACCGTACGATGGACATGTGACGCTCCACTGTACAATGGACATGTGACGCTCCACCGTATGATGGACATGCAAGGCTCCACTGTACAATGGACATGTGACACTCCACCGTACGATGGACATGCGACGCTCTACCGTAGGATGGACTAGCGAAGCTCCACCGTACGATGGACATGTGACGCTCCACTGTACAATGGACATGTGACGCTCCACCGTATGATGGACATGCAAGGCTCCACTGTACAATGGACATGTGACACTCCACCGTACGATGGACATGCGACGCTCTACCGTAGGATGGACTAGCGAAGCTCCACCGTAAGATGGACATCTGACGCTCCACCGTACGATGGACATGTGATGCTCCACTGTACGATGGACATGTGACGCTCCAACGTACGATGGACATGGGACGCTCCAATGTACGATGGACATGCGACGCTCCACTGTACGATGGACATGCGATGCTCCACTGTACGACGGACATGTGACGCTCCACCTTACGATGGACATCTGATGCTCCACTGTACGATCGGCATGTGATGCTCCACTGTACAATGCACATGTGACGCTCCACCGTATGATGGACATGCAAGGCTCCACTGTACAATGGACATGTGACACTCCACCGTACGATGGACATGCGACGCTCTACCGTAGGATGGACTAGCGAAGCTCCACCGTAAGATGGACATGTGACGCTCCACAGTACGATGGACATCTGACGCTCCACCGTACGATGGACATGTGATGCTCCACTGTACGATGGACATGTGACGCTCCACCGTACGATGGACATGGGACGCTCCAATGTACGATGGACATGCGACGCTCCACTGTACGATGGACATGCGATGCTCCACTGTACGACGGACATGTGACGCTCCACTGTATGATGGACATGCGAGGTTCCACCGTACGATGGACATGGGATGCTCCATCGTACGATGGACATGTGACGCTCCACCGTACGATCGACATGCGATGCTCCACCGTACGATGGACATGTGATGCTCCATCGTACGATGGACATCTGACGCTCCACCGTACGATGGACATGCTATGCTCCACCGTACGATGGACATGTGACGCTCCACCGTACGATGGACATGGGACGCTCCACCGTACAATGGACATGTGACGCTCCATCGTACGATGGACATGTGACGCTATACTGAATGATGGACATGCGAGGCTCCACCGTAAGATGGACATGTGACGCTCCACCGTATGATGGACATGCGACGCTCAATCGTACGATGGACATGGGATGCTCCACCGTATGATGGACATGCGACGCTCAATCGTACGATGGACATGGGATGCTCCACCGTATGATGGACATGTGACGCTCCACCGTACGATGGACATGTGACGCTCCAATGTATGATGGACATGTGACGCTCCACCGTACGATGGACATGTGACGCTCCACTGTATGATGGAAATGCAAAGCTCCACTGTACGATGGACATGTGACGCTCCACCGTACGATGGACATACGAGGCTCCATCGTAAGATGGACATGTGACGCTCCACCGTACGATAGACATGCGATGCTCCACCGTACGATGGACATGTGATGCTCCACTGTACAATGGACATGTGACGCTCCACCGTATGATGGACATGCAAGGCTCCACTGTACAATGGACATGTGACACTCCACCGTACGATGGACATGCGACGCTCTACCGTAGGATGGACTAGCGAAGCTCCACCGTAAGATGGACATGTGACGCTCCACCGTACGATGGACATCTGACGCTCCACCGTACGATGGACCTGCTATGCTCCAGCGTACGATAGACATGTGACGCTCCACCGTACGATGGACATGCGACGCTCTACCGTAGGATGGACTAGCGAAGCTCCACCGTAAGATGGACATGTGACGCTCCACCGTACGATGGACATCTGACGCTCCACCGTACGATGGACATGCTATGCTCCAGCGTACGATAGACATGTGACGCTCCACCGTACGATGGACATGGGACGCTCCACCGTATAATGGACATGTGACGCTCCACCGTACGATGGACATGAGACGCTCCACCGTATATGGACATGTGACGCTCCACCGTACGATGGACATGTGACGCTCCACTGTATGATGGACATGCAAAGCTCCACTGTACGATGGACATGTGACGCTCCACCGTACGATGGACATACGAGGCTCCACCGTAAGATGGACATGTGACGCTCCACTGTACAATGGACATGTGACGCTCCACCGTATGATGGACATGCAAGGCTCCACTGTACAATGGACATGGGACGCTCCACCGAATGATGGACATGCGAGGCTCCACCATAAGATGGACATGTGACGCTCCACAGTACGATGGACATCTGACGCTCCACCGTACGATGGACATGTGATGCTCCACTGTACGATGGACATGTGACGCTCCACCGTACGATGGACATGGGACGCTCCAATGTACGATGGACATGCGACGCTCCACTGTACGATGGACATGCGATGCTCCACTGTACGACGGACATGTGACGCTCCACTGTATGATGGACATGCGAGGTTCCACCGTACGATGGACATGGGATGCTCCATCGTACGATGGACATGTGACGCTCCACCGTACGATCGACATGCGATGCTCCACCGTACGATGGACATGTGATGCTCCATCGTACGATGGACATCTGACGCTCCACCGTACGATGGACATGCTATGCTCCACCGTACGATGGACATGTGACGCTCCACCGTACGATGGACATGGGACGCTCCACCGTACAATGGACATGTGACGCTCCATCGTACGATGGACATGTGACGCTATACTGAATGATGGACATGCGACGCTCCACCGTATGATGGACATGCGACGCTCAATCGTACGATGGACATGGGATGCTCCACCGTATGATGGACATGTGACGCTCCACCGTACGATGGACATGTGACGCTCCAATGTATGATGGACATGTGACGCTCCACCGTACGATGGACATGTGACGCTCCACTGTATGATGGAAATGCAAAGCTCCACTGTACGATGGACATGTGACGCTCCACCGTACGATGGACATACGAGGCTCCATCGTAAGATGGACATGTGACGCTCCACTGTACAATGGACATGTGACGCTCCACCGTATGATGGACATGCAAGGCTCCACTGTACAATGGACATGTGACACTCCACCGTACGATGGACATGCGACGCTCTACCGTAGGATGGACTAGCGAAGCTCCACCGTAAGATGGACATGTGACGCTCCACAGTACGATGGACATCTGACGCTCCACCGTACGATGGACATGCTATGCTCCAGCGTACGATAGACATGTGACGCTCCACCGTACGATGGACATGGGACGCTCCACCGTATAATGGACATGTGACGCTCCACCGTACGATGGACATGAGACGCTCCACCGTATATGGACATGTGACGCTCCACCGTACGATGGACATGTGACGCTCCACTGTATGATGGACATGCAAAGCTCCACTGTACGATGGACATGTGACGCTCCACCGTACGATGGACATACGAGGCTCCACCGTAAGATGGACATGTGACGCTCCACCGTACGATAGACATGCGATGCTCCACCGTACGATGGACATGTGATGCTCCACTGTACAATGGACATGTGACGCTCCACCGTATGATGGACATGCAAGGCTCCACTGTACAATGGACATGTGACACTCCACCGTACGATGGACATGCGACGCTCTACCGTAGGATGGACTAGCGAAGCTCCACCGTAAGATGGACATGTGACGCTCCACCGTACGATGGACATCTGACGCTCCACCGTACGATGGACCTGCTATGCTCCAGCGTACGATAGACATGTGACGCTCCACCGTACGATGGACATGCGACGCTCTACCGTAGGATGGACTAGCGAAGCTCCACCGTAAGATGGACATGTGACGCTCCACCGTACGATGGACATCTGACGCTCCACCGTACGATGGACATGCTATGCTCCAGCGTACGATAGACATGTGACGCTCCACCGTACGATGGACATGGGACGCTCCACCGTATAATGGACATGTGACGCTCCACCGTACGATGGACATGAGACGCTCCACCGTATATGGACATGTGACGCTCCACCGTACGATGGACATGGGACGCTCCAATGTACGATGGACATGCGACGCTCCACTGTACGATGGACATGCGATGCTCCACTGTACGACGGACATGTGACGCTCCACTGTATGATGGACATGCAAGGTTCCACCGTACGATGGACATGGGATGCTCCATCGTACGATGGACATGTGACGCTCCACCGTACGATCGACATGCGATGCTCCACCGTACGATGGACATGTGATGCTCCATCGTACGATGGACATCTGACGCTCCACCGTACGATGGACATGCTATGCTCCACCGTACGATGGACATGTGACGCTCCACCGTACGATGGACATGGGACGCTCCACCGTACAATGGACATGTGACGCTCCATCGTACGATGGACATGTGACGCTATACTGAATGATGGACATGCGAGGCTCCACCGTAAGATGGACATGTGACGCTCCACCGTATGATGGACATGCGACGCTCAATCGTACGATGGACATGTGATGCTCCACCGTATGATGGACATGTGACGCTCCAATGTATGATGGACATGTGACGCTCCACCGTACGATGGACATGTGACGCTCCACTGTATGATGGAAATGCAAAGCTCCACTGTACGATGGACATGTGACGCTCCACCGTACGATGGACATACCAGGCTCCATCGTAAGATGGACATGTGACGCTCCACTGTACAATGGACATGTGACGCTCCACCGTATGATGGACATGCAAGGCTCCACTGTACAATGGACATGTGACACTCCACCGTACGATGGACATGCGACGCTCTACCGTAGGATGGACTAGCGAAGCTCCACCGTAAGATGGACATGTGACGCTCCACAGTACGATGGACATCTGACGCTCCACCGTACGATGGACATGCTATTCTCCAGCGTACGATAGACATGTGACACTCCACCGTACGATGGACATGGGACGCTCCACCGTATAATGGACATGTGACGCTCCACCGTACGATGGACATGAGACGCTCCACCGTATATGGACATGTGACGCTCCACCGTACGATGGACATGTGACGCTCCACTGTATGATGGACATGCAAAGCTCCACTGTACGATGGACATGTGACGCTCCACCGTACGATGGACATACGAGGCTCCACCGTAAGATGGACATGTGACGCTCCACCGTACGATAGACATGCGATGCTCCACCGTACGATGGACATGTGATGCTCCACTGTACAATGGACATGTGACGCTCCACCGTATGATGGACATGCAAAGCTCCACTGTACAATGGACATGGGACGCTCCACCGAATGATGGACATGCGAGGCTCCACCATAAGATGGACATGTGACGCTCCACAGTACGATGGACATCTGACGCTCCACCGTACGATGGACATGTGATGCTCCACTGTACGATGGACATGTGACGCTCCACCGTACGATGGACATGGGACGCTCCAATGTACGATGGACATGCGACGCTCCACTGTACGATGGACATGCGATGCTCCACTGTACGACGGACATGTGACGCTCCACTGTATGATGGACATGCGAGGTTCCACCGTACGATGGACATGGGATGCTCCATCGTACGATGGACATGTGACGCTCCACCGTACGATCGACATGCGATGCTCCACCGTACGATGGACATGTGATGCTCCATCGTACGATGGACATCTGACGCTCCACCGTACGATGGACATGCTATGCTCCACCGTACGATGGACATGTGACGCTCCACCGTACGATGGACATGGGACGCTCCACCGTACAATGGACATGTGACGCTCCATCGTACGATGGACATGTGACGCTATACTGAATGATGGACATGCGAGGCTCCACCGTAAGATGGACATGTGACGCTCCACCGTATGATGGACATGCGACGCTCAATCGTACGATGGACATGGGATGCTCCACCGTATGATGGACATGTGACGCTCCACCGTACGATGGACATGTGACGCTCCAATGTATGATGGACATGTGACGCTCCACCGTACGATGGACATGTGACGCTCCACTGTATGATGGAAATGCAAAGCTCCACTGTACGATGGACATGTGACGCTCCACCGTACGATGGACATACGAGGCTCCATCGTAAGATGGACATGTGACGCTCCACTGTACAATGGACATGTGACGCTCCACCGTATGATGGACATGCAAGGCTCCACTGTACAATGGACATGTGACACTCCACCGTACGATGGACATGCGACGCTCTACCGTAGGATGGACTAGCGAAGCTCCACCGTAAGATGGACATGTGACGCTCCACAGTACGATGGACATCTGACGCTCCACCGTACGATGGACATGCTATGCTCCAGCGTACGATAGACATGTGACGCTCCACCGTACGATGGACATGGGACGCTCCACCGTATAATGGACATGTGACGCTCCACCGTACGATGGACATGAGACGCTCCACCGTATATGGACATGTGACGCTCCACCGTACGATGGACATGTGACGCTCCACTGTATGATGGACATGCAAAGCTCCACTGTACGATGGACATGTGACGCTCCACCGTACGATGGACATACGAGGCTCCACCGTAAGATGGACATGTGACGCTCCACCGTACGATAGACATGCGATGCTCCACCGTACGATGGACATGTGATGCTCCACTGTACAATGGACATGTGACGCTCCACCGTATGATGGACATGCAAGGCTCCACTGTACAATGGACATGTGACACTCCACCGTACGATGGACATGCGACGCTCTACCGTAGGATGGACTAGCGAAGCTCCACCGTAAGATGGACATGTGACGCTCCACCGTACGATGGACATCTGACGCTCCACCGTACGATGGACCTGCTATGCTCCAGCGTACGATAGACATGTGACGCTCCACCGTACGATGGACATGCGACGCTCTACCGTAGGATGGACTAGCGAAGCTCCACCGTAAGATGGACATGTGACGCTCCACCGTACGATGGACATCTGACGCTCCACCGTACGATGGACATGCTATGCTCCAGCGTACGATAGACATGTGACGCTCCACCGTACGATGGACATGGGACGCTCCACCGTATAATGGACATGTGACGCTCCACCGTACGATGGACATGAGACGCTCCACCGTATATGGACATGTGACGCTCCACCGTACGATGGACATGGGACGCTCCAATGTACGATGGACATGCGACGCTCCACTGTACGATGGACATGCGATGCTCCACTGTACGACGGACATGTGACGCTCCACTGTATGATGGACATGCAAGGTTCCACCGTACGATGGACATGGGATGCTCCATCGTACGATGGACATGTGACGCTCCACCGTACGATCGACATGCGATGCTCCACCGTACGATGGACATGTGATGCTCCATCGTACGATGGACATCTGACGCTCCACCGTACGATGGACATGCTATGCTCCACCGTACGATGGACATGTGACGCTCCACCGTACGATGGACATGGGACGCTCCACCGTACAATGGACATGTGACGCTCCATCGTACGATGGACATGTGACGCTATACTGAATGATGGACATGCGAGGCTCCACCGTAAGATGGACATGTGACGCTCCACCGTATGATGGACATGCGACGCTCAATCGTACGATGGACATGTGATGCTCCACCGTATGATGGACATGTGACGCTCCAATGTATGATGGACATGTGACGCTCCACCGTACGATGGACATGTGACGCTCCACTGTATGATGGAAATGCAAAGCTCCACTGTACGATGGACATGTGACGCTCCACCGTACGATGGACATACCAGGCTCCATCGTAAGATGGACATGTGACGCTCCACTGTACAATGGACATGTGACGCTCCACCGTATGATGGACATGCAAGGCTCCACTGTACAATGGACATGTGACACTCCACCGTACGATGGACATGCGACGCTCTACCGTAGGATGGACTAGCGAAGCTCCACCGTAAGATGGACATGTGACGCTCCACAGTACGATGGACATCTGACGCTCCACCGTACGATGGACATGCTATTCTCCAGCGTACGATAGACATGTGACGCTCCACCGTACGATGGACATGGGACGCTCCACCGTATAATGGACATGTGACGCTCCACCGTACGATGGACATGAGACGCTCCACCGTATATGGACATGTGACGCTCCACCGTACGATGGACATGTGACGCTCCACTGTATGATGGACATGCAAAGCTCCACTGTACGATGGACATGTGACGCTCCACCGTACGATGGACATACGAGGCTCCACCGTAAGATGGACATGTGACGCTCCACCGTACGATAGACATGCGATGCTCCACCGTACGATGGACATGTGATGCTCCACTGTACAATGGACATGTGATGCTCCACCGTATGATGGACATGCAAGGCTCCACTGTACAATGGACATGTGACACTCCACCGTACGATGGACATGCGACGCTCTACCGTAGGATGGACTAGCGAAGCTCAACCGTAAGATGGACATGTGACGCTCCACAGTACGATGGACATCTGACGCTCCACCGTACGATGGACATGTGATGCTCCACTGTACGATGGACATGTGACGCTCCACCGTACGATGGACATGGGACGCTCCAATGTACGATGGACATGCGACGCTCCACTGTACGATGGACATGCGATGCTCCACTGTACGACGGACATGTGACGCTCCACTGTAGGATGGACATGCGAGGTTCCACCGTACGATGGACATGGGATGCTCCATCGTACGATGGACATGTGACGCTCCACCGTACGATGGACATGTGACGCTATACTGAATGATGGACATGCGAGGCTCCACCGTAAGATGGACATGTGACGCTCCACCGTATGATGGACATGCGACGCTCAATCGTACGATGGACATGGGATGCTCCACCGTATGATGGACATGTGACGCTCCACCGTACGATGGACATGTGACGCTCCACTGTATGATGGACATGTGACGCTCCACCGTACGATGGACATGTGACGCTCCACTGTATGATGGAAATGCAAAGCTCCACTGTACGATGGACATGTGATGCTCCACCGTACGATGGACATACGAGGCTCCATCGTAAGATGGACATGTGACGCTCCACTGTACAATGGACATGTGACGCTCCACCGTATGATGGACATGCAAGGCTCCACTGTACAATGGACATGTGACACTCCACCGTACGATGGACATGCGACGCTCTACCGTAGGATGGACTAGCGAAGCTCCACCGTAAGATGGACATGTGACGCTCCACAGTACGATGGACATCTGACGCTCCACCGTACGATGGACATGCTATGCTCCAGCGTACGATAGACATGTGACGCTCCACCGTACGATGGACATGGGACGCTCCACCGTATAATGGACATGTGACGCTCCACCGTACGATGGACATGAGACGCTCCACCGTATATGGACATGTGACGCTCCACCGTACGATGGACATGTGACGCTCCACTGTATGATGGACATGCAAAGCTCCACTGTACGATGGACATGTGACGCTCCACCGTACGATGGACATACGAGGCTCCATTGTAAGATGGACATGTGACACTCCCTGTACGATGGACATGCGACGCTCCACTGTACGATGGACATGTTACGCTCCACCGTACGATGGACATGCGACGCTCCATCGTACGATGGACATGGGATGCTCCACCGTATGATGGACATGTGACACTCCGCTGTACGATGGACATGCGACGCTCCACTGTACGATGGACATGTTACGCTCCACCGTACGATGGACATGCGACGCTCCATCGTACGATGGACATGGGATGCTCCACCGTATGATGGACATGTGACACTCCACTGTACGATGGACATGCGACGCTCCACCGTACGATGGACATACGAGGCTCCATTGTAAGATGGACATGTGACACTCCCTGTACGATGGACATGCGACGCTCCACTGTACGATGGACATGTTACGCTCCACCGTACGATGGACATGCGACGCTCCATCGTACGATGGACATGGGATGCTCCACCGTATGATGGACATGTGACACTCCGCTGTACGATGGACATGCGACGCTCCACTGTACGATGGACATGTTACGCTCCACCGTACGATGGACATGCGACGCTCCATCGTACGATGGACATGGGATGCTCCACCGTATGATGGACATGTGACACTCCACTGTACGATGGATATGCGATGCTCCACCGTACGATGGACATGTGATGTTCCACCGTACGATGGACATCTGACGCTCCACCGTAGGATGGACATGTGACGCTCCACCGTACGATGGACATGTGATGATCCACCGTACGATGGACATGGGATGCTCCATCGTACGATGGACAGGTGATGCTCCACCATACGATGGACATGCTATGCTCCACCGTACGATGGACATTTGACGCTCCACCGTACGATGGACATGAGACGCTCCACCGTACGATCGACATGCGATGCTTCACAGTACGATTGACATGTGATGCTCCACTGTACGATGGACATCTAACGCTCCACCATACGATGGACATGAGATGCTCCACCGTACGATGGACATGTGACGCTCCACCGAATGATGGACATGCGAGGTTCCACCGTAAGATGGACATGTGACGCTCCATCGTACGATAGACATGCGATGCTCCACCGTACGATGGACATGTGATGCTCCACTGTACAATGGACATGTGACGCTCCACCGTATGATGGACATGCAAGGCTCCACTGTACCATGGACATGTGACACTCCACCGTACGATGGACATGCGACGCTCTACCGTAGGATGGACTAGCGAAGCTCCACCGTAAGATGGACATGTGACGCTCCACCGTACGATGGACATCTGACGCTCCACCGTACGATGGACATGCTATGCTCCAGCGTACGATAGACATGTGACGCTCCACCGTACGATGGACATGGGACGCTACACCATATAATGGACATGTGACGCTCCACCGTACGATGGACATGAGACGCTCCACCGTATATGGACATGTGACGCTCCACCGTACGATGGACATGTGACGCTCCACTGTATGATGGACATGCAAAGCTCCACTGTACGATGGACATGTGACGCTCCACTGTACAATGGACATGTGACGCTCCACCGTATGATGGACATGCAAGGCTCCACTGTACAATGGACATGGGACGCTCCACCGAATGATGGACATGCGAGGCTCCACCATAAGATGGACATGTGACGCTCCACCGTACGATGGACATGCGACACTCCACCGTACGATGGACATGTGACGCTCCACCGAAGGATGGACATGTGATGCTCCACCGAAGGATGGACATGCGAGGCTCCACTGTAAGATGGACATGTTATGCTCCACCGTACGATGGACATGTGATGCTCCACCGTACGATGGACATGGGATGCTCCATCGTACGATGGACATGTGATGCTCCACCATACGATGGACATGCTATGCTCTACCATACGATGGACATGTGACACTCCACTGTACGATGGACATGCGACGCTCCACCGTACGATGGACATACGAGGCTCCATTGTAAGATGGACATGTGACACTCCCTGTACGATGGACATGCGACGCTCCACTGTACGATGGACATGTTACGCTCCACCGTACGATGGACATGCGACGCTCCATCGTACGATGGACATGGGATGCTCCACCGTATGATGGACATGTGACACTCCGCTGTACGATGGACATGCGACGCTCCACTGTACGATGGACATGTTACGCTCCACCGTACGATGGACATGCGACGCTCCATCGTACGATGGACATGGGATGCTCCACCGTATGATGGACATGTGACACTCCACTGTACGATGGATATGCGATGCTCCACCGTACGATGGACATGTGATGTTCCACCGTACGATGGACATCTGACGCTCCACCGTAGGATGGACATGTGACGCTCCACCGTACGATGGACATGTGATGATCCACCGTACGATGGACATGGGATGCTCCATCGTACGATGGACAGGTGATGCTCCACCATACGATGGACATGCTATGCTCCACCGTACGATGGACATTTGACGCTCCACCGTACGATGGACATGAGACGCTCCACCGTACGATCGACATGCGATGCTTCACAGTACGATTGACATGTGATGCTCCACTGTACGATGGACATCTAACGCTCCACCATACGATGGACATGAGATGCTCCACCGTACGATGGACATGTGACGCTCCACCGAATGATGGACATGCGAGGTTCCACCGTAAGATGGACATGTGACGCTCCATCGTACGATAGACATGCGATGCTCCACCGTACGATGGACATGTGATGCTCCACTGTACAATGGACATGTGACGCTCCACCGTATGATGGACATGCAAGGCTCCACTGTACCATGGACATGTGACACTCCACCGTACGATGGACATGCGACGCTCTACCGTAGGATGGACTAGCGAAGCTCCACCGTAAGATGGACATGTGACGCTCCACCGTACGATGGACATCTGACGCTCCACCGTACGATGGACATGCTATGCTCCAGCGTACGATAGACATGTGACGCTCCACCGTACGATGGACATGGGACGCTACACCATATAATGGACATGTGACGCTCCACCGTACGATGGACATGAGACGCTCCACCGTATATGGACATGTGACGCTCCACCGTACGATGGACATGTGACGCTCCACTGTATGATGGACATGCAAAGCTCCACTGTACGATGGACATGTGACGCTCCACTGTACAATGGACATGTGACGCTCCACCGTATGATGGACATGCAAGGCTCCACTGTACAATGGACATGGGACGCTCCACCGAATGATGGACATGCGAGGCTCCACCATAAGATGGACATGTGACGCTCCACCGTACGATGGACATGCGACACTCCACCGTACGATGGACATGTGACGCTCCACCGAAGGATGGACATGTGATGCTCCACCGAAGGATGGACATGCGAGGCTCCACTGTAAGATGGACATGTTATGCTCCACCGTACGATGGACATGTGATGCTCCACCGTACGATGGACATGGGATGCTCCATCGTACGATGGACATGTGATGCTCCACCATACGATGGACATGCTATGCTCTACCATACGATGGACATGTGACGCTCCACCGTACGATGGACATGAGACGCTCCACCGTACGATCGACATGCGATGTTTCACAGTACGATTGACATGTGATGCTCCACTGTACGATGGACATCTAACGCTCCACCATACGATGGACATGAGATGCTCCACCGTACGATGGACATGTGACGCTCCACCGAATGATGGACATGCGAGGTTCCACCGTAAGATGGACATGTGACGCTCCACCGTACGATAGACATGCGATGCTCCACCGTACGATGGACATGTGACGCTCCACTGTACAATGGACATGTGACGCTCCACCGTATGATGGACATGCAAGGCTCCACTGTACAATGGACATGTGACACTCCACCGTACGATGGACATGCGACGCTCTACCGTAGGATGGACTAGCGAAGCTCCACCGTACGATGGACATGTGACGCTCCACTGTACAATGGACATGTGACGCTCCACCGTATGATGGACATGCAAGGCTCCACTGTACAATGGACATGTGACACTCCACCGTACGATGGACATGCGACGCTCTACCGTAGGATGGACTAGCGAAGCTCCACCGTAAGATGGACATCTGACGCTCCACCGTACGATGGACATGTGATGCTCCACTGTACGATGGACATGTGACGCTCCAACGTACGATGGACATGGGACGCTCCAATGTACGATGGACATGCGACGCTCCACTGTACGATGGACATGCGATGCTCCACTGTACGACGGACATGTGACGCTCCACCTTACGATGGACATCTGATGCTCCACTGTACGATCGGCATGTGATGCTCCACTGTACAATGCACATGTGACGCTCCACCGTATGATGGACATGCAAGGCTCCACTGTACAATGGACATGTGACACTCCACCGTACGATGGACATGCGACGCTCTACCGTAGGATGGACTAGCGAAGCTCCACCGTAAGATGGACATGTGACGCTCCACAGTACGATGGACATCTGACGCTCCACCGTACGATGGACATGTGATGCTCCACTGTACGATGGACATGTGACGCTCCACCGTACGATGGACATGGGACGCTCCAATGTACGATGGACATGCGACGCTCCACTGTACGATGGACATGCGATGCTCCACTGTACGACGGACATGTGACGCTCCACTGTATGATGGACATGCGAGGTTCCACCGTACGATGGACATGGGATGCTCCATCGTACGATGGACATGTGACGCTCCACCGTACGATCGACATGCGATGCTCCACCGTACGATGGACATGTGATGCTCCATCGTACGATGGACATCTGACGCTCCACCGTACGATGGACATGCTATGCTCCACCGTACGATGGACATGTGACGCTCCACCGTACGATGGACATGGGACGCTCCACCGTACAATGGACATGTGACGCTCCATCGTACGATGGACATGTGACGCTATACTGAATGATGGACATGCGAGGCTCCACCGTAAGATGGACATGTGACGCTCCACCGTATGATGGACATGCGACGCTCAATCGTACGATGGACATGGGATGCTCCACCGTATGATGGACATGCGACGCTCAATCGTACGATGGACATGGGATGCTCCACCGTATGATGGACATGTGACGCTCCACCGTACGATGGACATGTGACGCTCCAATGTATGATGGACATGTGACGCTCCACCGTACGATGGACATGTGACGCTCCACTGTATGATGGAAATGCAAAGCTCCACTGTACGATGGACATGTGACGCTCCACCGTACGATGGACATACGAGGCTCCATCGTAAGATGGACATGTGACGCTCCACCGTACGATAGACATGCGATGCTCCACCGTACGATGGACATGTGATGCTCCACTGTACAATGGACATGTGACGCTCCACCGTATGATGGACATGCAAGGCTCCACTGTACAATGGACATGTGACACTCCACCGTACGATGGACATGCGACGCTCTACCGTAGGATGGACTAGCGAAGCTCCACCGTAAGATGGACATGTGACGCTCCACCGTACGATGGACATCTGACGCTCCACCGTACGATGGACCTGCTATGCTCCAGCGTACGATAGACATGTGACGCTCCACCGTACGATGGACATGCGACGCTCTACCGTAGGATGGACTAGCGAAGCTCCACCGTAAGATGGACATGTGACGCTCCACCGTACGATGGACATCTGACGCTCCACCGTACGATGGACATGCTATGCTCCAGCGTACGATAGACATGTGACGCTCCACCGTACGATGGACATGGGACGCTCCACCGTATAATGGACATGTGACGCTCCACCGTACGATGGACATGAGACGCTCCACCGTATATGGACATGTGACGCTCCACCGTACGATGGACATGTGACGCTCCACTGTATGATGGACATGCAAAGCTCCACTGTACGATGGACATGTGACGCTCCACCGTACGATGGACATACGAGGCTCCACCGTAAGATGGACATGTGACGCTCCACTGTACAATGGACATGTGACGCTCCACCGTATGATGGACATGCAAGGCTCCACTGTACAATGGACATGGGACGCTCCACCGAATGATGGACATGCGAGGCTCCACCATAAGATGGACATGTGACGCTCCACAGTACGATGGACATCTGACGCTCCACCGTACGATGGACATGTGATGCTCCACTGTACGATGGACATGTGACGCTCCACCGTACGATGGACATGGGACGCTCCAATGTACGATGGACATGCGACGCTCCACTGTACGATGGACATGCGATGCTCCACTGTACGACGGACATGTGACGCTCCACTGTATGATGGACATGCGAGGTTCCACCGTACGATGGACATGGGATGCTCCATCGTACGATGGACATGTGACGCTCCACCGTACGATCGACATGCGATGCTCCACCGTACGATGGACATGTGATGCTCCATCGTACGATGGACATCTGACGCTCCACCGTACGATGGACATGCTATGCTCCACCGTACGATGGACATGTGACGCTCCACCGTACGATGGACATGGGACGCTCCACCGTACAATGGACATGTGACGCTCCATCGTACGATGGACATGTGACGCTATACTGAATGATGGACATGCGACGCTCCACCGTATGATGGACATGCGACGCTCAATCGTACGATGGACATGGGATGCTCCACCGTATGATGGACATGTGACGCTCCACCGTACGATGGACATGTGACGCTCCAATGTATGATGGACATGTGACGCTCCACCGTACGATGGACATGTGACGCTCCACTGTATGATGGAAATGCAAAGCTCCACTGTACGATGGACATGTGACGCTCCACCGTACGATGGACATACGAGGCTCCATCGTAAGATGGACATGTGACGCTCCACTGTACAATGGACATGTGACGCTCCACCGTATGATGGACATGCAAGGCTCCACTGTACAATGGACATGTGACACTCCACCGTACGATGGACATGCGACGCTCTACCGTAGGATGGACTAGCGAAGCTCCACCGTAAGATGGACATGTGACGCTCCACAGTACGATGGACATCTGACGCTCCACCGTACGATGGACATGCTATGCTCCAGCGTACGATAGACATGTGACGCTCCACCGTACGATGGACATGGGACGCTCCACCGTATAATGGACATGTGACGCTCCACCGTACGATGGACATGAGACGCTCCACCGTATATGGACATGTGACGCTCCACCGTACGATGGACATGTGACGCTCCACTGTATGATGGACATGCAAAGCTCCACTGTACGATGGACATGTGACGCTCCACCGTACGATGGACATACGAGGCTCCACCGTAAGATGGACATGTGACGCTCCACCGTACGATAGACATGCGATGCTCCACCGTACGATGGACATGTGATGCTCCACTGTACAATGGACATGTGACGCTCCACCGTATGATGGACATGCAAGGCTCCACTGTACAATGGACATGTGACACTCCACCGTACGATGGACATGCGACGCTCTACCGTAGGATGGACTAGCGAAGCTCCACCGTAAGATGGACATGTGACGCTCCACCGTACGATGGACATCTGACGCTCCACCGTACGATGGACCTGCTATGCTCCAGCGTACGATAGACATGTGACGCTCCACCGTACGATGGACATGCGACGCTCTACCGTAGGATGGACTAGCGAAGCTCCACCGTAAGATGGACATGTGACGCTCCACCGTACGATGGACATCTGACGCTCCACCGTACGATGGACATGCTATGCTCCAGCGTACGATAGACATGTGACGCTCCACCGTACGATGGACATGGGACGCTCCACCGTATAATGGACATGTGACGCTCCACCGTACGATGGACATGAGACGCTCCACCGTATATGGACATGTGACGCTATACCGTACGATGGACATGGGACGCTCCAATGTACGATGGACATGCGACGCTCCACTGTACGATGGACATGCGATGCTCCACTGTACGACGGACATGTGACGCTCCACTGTATGATGGACATGCAAGGTTCCACCGTACGATGGACATGGGATGCTCCATCGTACGATGGACATGTGACGCTCCACCGTACGATCGACATGCGATGCTCCACCGTACGATGGACATGTGATGCTCCATCGTACGATGGACATCTGACGCTCCACCGTACGATGGACATGCTATGCTCCACCGTACGATGGACATGTGACGCTCCACCGTACGATGGACATGGGACGCTCCACCGTACAATGGACATGTGACGCTCCATCGTACGATGGACATGTGACGCTATACTGAATGATGGACATGCGAGGCTCCACCGTAAGATGGACATGTGACGCTCCACCGTATGATGGACATGCGACGCTCAATCGTACGATGGACATGTGATGCTCCACCGTATGATGGACATGTGACGCTCCAATGTATGATGGACATGTGACGCTCCACCGTACGATGGACATGTGACGCTCCACTGTATGATGGAAATGCAAAGCTCCACTGTACGATGGACATGTGACGCTCCACCGTACGTTGGACATACCAGGCTCCATCGTAAGATGGACATGTGACGCTCCACTGTACAATGGACATGTGACGCTCCACCGTATGATGGACATGCAAGGCTCCACTGTACAATGGACATGTGACACTCCACCGTACGATGGACATGCGACGCTCTACCGTAGGATGGACTAGCGAAGCTCCACCGTAAGATGGACATGTGACGCTCCACAGTACGATGGACATCTGACGCTCCACCGTACGATGGACATGCTATGCTCCAGCGTACGATAGACATGTGACGCTCCACCGTACGATGGACATGGGACGCTCCACCGTATAATGGACATGTGACGCTCCACCGTACGATGGACATGAGACGCTCCACCGTATATGGACATGTGACGCTCCACCGTACGATGGACATGTGACGCTCCAATGTATGATGGACATGTGACGCTCCACCGTACGATGGACATGTGACGCTCCACTGTATGATGGAAATGCAAAGCTCCACTGTACGATGGACATGTGACGCTCCACCGTACGATGGACATACGAGGCTCCATCGTAAGATGGACATGTGACGCTCCACCGTACGATAGACATGCGATGCTCCACCGTACGATGGACATGTGATGCTCCACTGTACAATGGACATGTGACGCTCCACCGTATGATGGACATGCAAGGCTCCACTGTACAATGGACATGTGACACTCCACCGTACGATGGACATGCGACGCTCTACCGTAGGATGGACTAGCGAAGCTCCACCGTAAGATGGACATGTGACGCTCCACCGTACGATGGACATCTGACGCTCCACCGTACGATGGACCTGCTATGCTCCAGCGTACGATAGACATGTGACGCTCCACCGTACGATGGACATGCGACGCTCTACCGTAGGATGCACTAGCGAAGCTCCACCGTAAGATGGACATGTGACGCTCCACCGTACGATGGACATCTGACGCTCCACCGTACGATGGACATGCTATGCTCCAGCGTACGATAGACATGTGACGCTCCACCGTACGATGGACATGGGACGCTCCACCGTATAATGGACATGTGACGCTCCACCGTACGATGGACATGAGACGCTCCACCGTATATGGACATGTGACGCTCCACCGTACGATGGACATGTGACGCTCCACTGTATGATGGACATGCAAAGCTCCACTGTACGATGGACATGTGACGCTCCACCGTACGATGGACATACGAGGCTCCACCGTAAGATGGACATGTGACGCTCCACTGTACAATGGACATGTGACGCTCCACCGTATGATGGACATGCAAGGCTCCACTGTACAATGGACATGGGACGC
Organism: Terebella lapidaria; assembly: GCA_949152475.1. Lineage (NCBI taxonomy): Eukaryota > Metazoa > Annelida > Polychaeta > Terebellida > Terebellidae > Terebella > Terebella lapidaria. The sequence goes on from OX424563.1 coordinate 39,136,008, forward strand.
TCCACCGAATGATGGACATGCGAGGCTCCACCATAAGATGGACATGTGACGCTCCACAGTACGATGGACATCTGACGCTCCACCGTACGATGGACATGTGATGCTCCACTGTACGATGGACATGTGACGCTCCACCGTACGATGGACATGGGACGCTCCAATGTACGATGGACATGCGACGCTCCACTGTACGATGGACATGCGATGCTCCACTGTACGACGGACATGTGACGCTCCACTGTATGATGGACATGCGAGGTTCCACCGTACGATGGACATGGGATGCTCCATCGTACGATGGACATGTGACGCTCCACCGTACGATCGACATGCGATGCTCCACCGTACGATGGACATGTGATGCTCCATCGTACGATGGACATCTGACGCTCCACCGTACGATGGACATGCTATGCTCCACCGTACGATGGACATGTGACGCTCCACCGTACGATGGACATGGGACGCTCCACCGTACAATGGACATGTGACGCTCCATCGTACGATGGACATGTGACGCTATACTGAATGATGGACATGCGAGGCTCCACCGTAAGATGGACATGTGACGCTCCACCGTATGATGGACATGCGACGCTCAATCGTACGATGGACATGGGATGCTCCACCGTATGATGGACATGTGACGCTCCACCGTACGATGGACATGTGACGCTCCAATGTATGATGGACATGTGACGCTCCACCGTACGATGGACATGTGACGCTCCACTGTATGATGGAAATGCAAAGCTCCACTGTACGATGGACATGTGACGCTCCACCGTACGATGGACATACGAGGCTCCATCGTAAGATGGACATGTGACGCTCCACTGTACAATGGACATGTGACGCTCCACCGTATGATGGACATGCAAGGCTCCACTGTACAATGGACATGTGACACTCCACCGTACGATGGACATGCGACGCTCTACCGTAGGATGGACTAGCGAAGCTCCACCGTAAGATGGACATGTGACGCTCCACAGTACGATGGACATCTGACGCTCCACCGTACGATGGACATGCTATGCTCCAGCGTACGATAGACATGTGACGCTCCACCGTACGATGGACATGGGACGCTCCACCGTATAATGGACATGTGACGCTCCACCGTACGATGGACATGAGACGCTCCACCGTATATGGACATGTGACGCTCCACCGTACGATGGACATGTGACGCTCCACTGTATGATGGACATGCAAAGCTCCACTGTACGATGGACATGTGACGCTCCACCGTACGATGGACATACGAGGCTCCACCGTAAGATGGACATGTGACGCTCCACCGTACGATAGACATGCGATGCTCCACCGTACGATGGACATGTGATGCTCCACTGTACAATGGACATGTGACGCTCCACCGTATGATGGACATGCAAGGCTCCACTGTACAATGGACATGTGACACTCCACCGTACGATGGACATGCGACGCTCTACCGTAGGATGGACTAGCGAAGCTCCACCGTAAGATGGACATGTGACGCTCCACCGTACGATGGACATCTGACGCTCCACCGTACGATGGACCTGCTATGCTCCAGCGTACGATAGACATGTGACGCTCCACCGTACGATGGACATGCGACGCTCTACCGTAGGATGGACTAGCGAAGCTCCACCGTAAGATGGACATGTGACGCTCCACCGTACGATGGACATCTGACGCTCCACCGTACGATGGACATGCTATGCTCCAGCGTACGATAGACATGTGACGCTCCACCGTACGATGGACATGGGACGCTCCACCGTATAATGGACATGTGACGCTCCACCGTACGATGGACATGAGACGCTCCACCGTATATGGACATGTGACGCTCCACCGTACGATGGACATGGGACGCTCCAATGTACGATGGACATGCGACGCTCCACTGTACGATGGACATGCGATGCTCCACTGTACGACGGACATGTGACGCTCCACTGTATGATGGACATGCAAGGTTCCACCGTACGATGGACATGGGATGCTCCATCGTACGATGGACATGTGACGCTCCACCGTACGATCGACATGCGATGCTCCACCGTACGATGGACATGTGATGCTCCATCGTACGATGGACATCTGACGCTCCACCGTACGATGGACATGCTATGCTCCACCGTACGATGGACATGTGACGCTCCACCGTACGATGGACATGGGACGCTCCACCGTACAATGGACATGTGACGCTCCATCGTACGATGGACATGTGACGCTATACTGAATGATGGACATGCGAGGCTCCACCGTAAGATGGACATGTGACGCTCCACCGTATGATGGACATGCGACGCTCAATCGTACGATGGACATGTGATGCTCCACCGTATGATGGACATGTGACGCTCCAATGTATGATGGACATGTGACGCTCCACCGTACGATGGACATGTGACGCTCCACTGTATGATGGAAATGCAAAGCTCCACTGTACGATGGACATGTGACGCTCCACCGTACGATGGACATACCAGGCTCCATCGTAAGATGGACATGTGACGCTCCACTGTACAATGGACATGTGACGCTCCACCGTATGATGGACATGCAAGGCTCCACTGTACAATGGACATGTGACACTCCACCGTACGATGGACATGCGACGCTCTACCGTAGGATGGACTAGCGAAGCTCCACCGTAAGATGGACATGTGACGCTCCACAGTACGATGGACATCTGACGCTCCACCGTACGATGGACATGCTATTCTCCAGCGTACGATAGACATGTGACACTCCACCGTACGATGGACATGGGACGCTCCACCGTATAATGGACATGTGACGCTCCACCGTACGATGGACATGAGACGCTCCACCGTATATGGACATGTGACGCTCCACCGTACGATGGACATGTGATGCTCCACTGTATGATGGACATGCAAAGCTCCACTGTACGATGGACATGTGACGCTCCACCGTACGATGGACATACGAGGCTCCACCGTAAGATGGACATGTGACGCTCCACCGTACGATAGACATGCGATGCTCCACCGTACGATGGACATGTGATGCTCCACTGTACAATGGACATGTGACGCTCCACCGTATGATGGACATGCAAGGCTCCACTGTACAATGGACATGTGACACTCCACCGTACGATGGACATGCGACGCTCTACCGTAGGATGGACTAGCGAAGCTCAACCGTAAGATGGACATGTGACGCTCCACAGTACGATGGACATCTGACGCTCCACCGTACGATGGACATGTGATGCTCCACTGTACGATGGACATGTGACGCTCCACCGTACGATGGACATGGGACGCTCCAATGTACGATGGACATGCGACGCTCCACTGTACGATGGACATGCGATGCTCCACTGTACGACGGACATGTGACGCTCCACTGTAGGATGGACATGCGAGGTTCCACCGTACGATGGACATGGGATGCTCCATCGTACGATGGACATGTGACGCTCCACCGTACGATGGACATGTGACGCTATACTGAATGATGGACATGCGAGGCTCCACCGTAAGATGGACATGTGACGCTCCACCGTATGATGGACATGCGACGCTCAATCGTACGATGGACATGGGATGCTCCACCGTATGATGGACATGTGACGCTCCACCGTACGATGGACATGTGACGCTCCACTGTATGATGGACATGTGACGCTCCACCGTACGATGGACATGTGACGCTCCACTGTATGATGGAAATGCAAAGCTCCACTGTACGATGGACATGTGATGCTCCACCGTACGATGGACATACGAGGCTCCATCGTAAGATGGACATGTGACGCTCCACTGTACAATGGACATGTGACGCTCCACCGTATGATGGACATGCAAGGCTCCACTGTACAATGGACATGTGACACTCCACCGTACGATGGACATGCGACGCTCTACCGTAGGATGGACTAGCGAAGCTCCACCGTAAGATGGACATGTGACGCTCCACAGTACGATGGACATCTGACGCTCCACCGTACGATGGACATGCTATGCTCCAGCGTACGATAGACATGTGACGCTCCACCGTACGATGGACATGGGACGCTCCACCGTATAATGGACATGTGACGCTCCACCGTACGATGGACATGAGACGCTCCACCGTATATGGACATGTGACGCTCCACCGTACGATGGACATGTGACGCTCCACTGTATGATGGACATGCAAAGCTCCACTGTACGATGGACATGTGACGCTCCACCGTACGATGGACATACGAGGCTCCATTGTAAGATGGACATGTGACACTCCCTGTACGATGGACATGCGACGCTCCACTGTACGATGGACATGTTACGCTCCACCGTACGATGGACATGCGACGCTCCATCGTACGATGGACATGGGATGCTCCACCGTATGATGGACATGTGACACTCCGCTGTACGATGGACATGCGACGCTCCACTGTACGATGGACATGTTACGCTCCACCGTACGATGGACATGCGACGCTCCATCGTACGATGGACATGGGATGCTCCACCGTATGATGGACATGTGACACTCCACTGTACGATGGACATGCGACGCTCCACCGTACGATGGACATACGAGGCTCCATTGTAAGATGGACATGTGACACTCCCTGTACGATGGACATGCGACGCTCCACTGTACGATGGACATGTTACGCTCCACCGTACGATGGACATGCGACGCTCCATCGTACGATGGACATGGGATGCTCCACCGTATGATGGACATGTGACACTCCGCTGTACGATGGACATGCGACGCTCCACTGTACGATGGACATGTTACGCTCCACCGTACGATGGACATGCGACGCTCCATCGTACGATGGACATGGGATGCTCCACCGTATGATGGACATGTGACACTCCACTGTACGATGGATATGCGATGCTCCACCGTACGATGGACATGTGATGTTCCACCGTACGATGGACATCTGACGCTCCACCGTAGGATGGACATGTGACGCTCCACCGTACGATGGACATGTGATGATCCACCGTACGATGGACATGGGATGCTCCATCGTACGATGGACAGGTGATGCTCCACCATACGATGGACATGCTATGCTCCACCGTACGATGGACATTTGACGCTCCACCGTACGATGGACATGAGACGCTCCACCGTACGATCGACATGCGATGCTTCACAGTACGATTGACATGTGATGCTCCACTGTACGATGGACATCTAACGCTCCACCATACGATGGACATGAGATGCTCCACCGTACGATGGACATGTGACGCTCCACCGAATGATGGACATGCGAGGTTCCACCGTAAGATGGACATGTGACGCTCCATCGTACGATAGACATGCGATGCTCCACCGTACGATGGACATGTGATGCTCCACTGTACAATGGACATGTGACGCTCCACCGTATGATGGACATGCAAGGCTCCACTGTACCATGGACATGTGACACTCCACCGTACGATGGACATGCGACGCTCTACCGTAGGATGGACTAGCGAAGCTCCACCGTAAGATGGACATGTGACGCTCCACCGTACGATGGACATCTGACGCTCCACCGTACGATGGACATGCTATGCTCCAGCGTACGATAGACATGTGACGCTCCACCGTACGATGGACATGGGACGCTACACCATATAATGGACATGTGACGCTCCACCGTACGATGGACATGAGACGCTCCACCGTATATGGACATGTGACGCTCCACCGTACGATGGACATGTGACGCTCCACTGTATGATGGACATGCAAAGCTCCACTGTACGATGGACATGTGACGCTCCACTGTACAATGGACATGTGACGCTCCACCGTATGATGGACATGCAAGGCTCCACTGTACAATGGACATGGGACGCTCCACCGAATGATGGACATGCGAGGCTCCACCATAAGATGGACATGTGACGCTCCACCGTACGATGGACATGCGACACTCCACCGTACGATGGACATGTGACGCTCCACCGAAGGATGGACATGTGATGCTCCACCGAAGGATGGACATGCGAGGCTCCACTGTAAGATGGACATGTTATGCTCCACCGTACGATGGACATGTGATGCTCCACCGTACGATGGACATGGGATGCTCCATCGTACGATGGACATGTGATGCTCCACCATACGATGGACATGCTATGCTCTACCATACGATGGACATGTGACGCTCCACCGTACGATGGACATGAGACGCTCCACCGTACGATCGACATGCGATGTTTCACAGTACGATTGACATGTGATGCTCCACTGTACGATGGACATCTAACGCTCCACCATACGATGGACATGAGATGCTCCACCGTACGATGGACATGTGACGCTCCACCGAATGATGGACATGCGAGGTTCCACCGTAAGATGGACATGTGACGCTCCACCGTACGATGGACATGTGACGCTCCACCGAAGGATGGACATGTGATGCTCCACCGAAGGATGGACATGCGAGGCTCCACTGTAAGATGGACATGTTATGCTCCACCGTACGATGGACATGTGATGCTCCACCGTACGATGGACATGGGATGCTCCATCGTACGATGGACATGTGATGCTCCACCATACGATGGACATGCTATGCTCTACCATACGATGGACATGTGACGCTCCACCGTACGATGGACATGAGACGCTCCACCGTACGATCGACATGCGATGTTTCACAGTACGATTGACATGTGATGCTCCACTGTACGATGGACATCTAACGCTCCACCATACGATGGACATGAGATGCTCCACCGTACGATGGACATGTGACGCTCCACCGAATGATGGACATGCGAGGTTCCACCGTAAGATGGACATGTGACGCTCCACCGTACGATAGACATGCGATGCTCCACCGTACGATGGACATGTGACGCTCCACTGTACAATGGACATGTGACGCTCCACCGTATGATGGACATGCAAGGCTCCACTGTACAATGGACATGTGACACTCCACCGTACGATGGACATGCGACGCTCTACCGTAGGATGGACTAGCGAAGCTCCACCGTACGATGGACATGTGACGCTCCACTGTACAATGGACATGTGACGCTCCACCGTATGATGGACATGCAAGGCTCCACTGTACAATGGACATGTGACACTCCACCGTACGATGGACATGCGACGCTCTACCGTAGGATGGACTAGCGAAGCTCCACCGTAAGATGGACATCTGACGCTCCACCGTACGATGGACATGTGATGCTCCACTGTACGATGGACATGTGACGCTCCAACGTACGATGGACATGGGACGCTCCAATGTACGATGGACATGCGACGCTCCACTGTACGATGGACATGCGATGCTCCACTGTACGACGGACATGTGACGCTCCACCTTACGATGGACATCTGATGCTCCACTGTACGATCGGCATGTGATGCTCCACTGTACAATGCACATGTGACGCTCCACCGTATGATGGACATGCAAGGCTCCACTGTACAATGGACATGTGACACTCCACCGTACGATGGACATGCGACGCTCTACCGTAGGATGGACTAGCGAAGCTCCACCGTAAGATGGACATGTGACGCTCCACAGTACGATGGACATCTGACGCTCCACCGTACGATGGACATGTGATGCTCCACTGTACGATGGACATGTGACGCTCCACCGTACGATGGACATGGGACGCTCCAATGTACGATGGACATGCGACGCTCCACTGTACGATGGACATGCGATGCTCCACTGTACGACGGACATGTGACGCTCCACTGTATGATGGACATGCGAGGTTCCACCGTACGATGGACATGGGATGCTCCATCGTACGATGGACATGTGACGCTCCACCGTACGATCGACATGCGATGCTCCACCGTACGATGGACATGTGATGCTCCATCGTACGATGGACATCTGACGCTCCACCGTACGATGGACATGCTATGCTCCACCGTACGATGGACATGTGACGCTCCACCGTACGATGGACATGGGACGCTCCACCGTACAATGGACATGTGACGCTCCATCGTACGATGGACATGTGACGCTATACTGAATGATGGACATGCGAGGCTCCACCGTAAGATGGACATGTGACGCTCCACCGTATGATGGACATGCGACGCTCAATCGTACGATGGACATGGGATGCTCCACCGTATGATGGACATGTGACGCTCCACCGTACGATGGACATGTGACGCTCCAATGTATGATGGACATGTGACGCTCCACCGTACGATGGACATGTGACGCTCCACTGTATGATGGAAATGCAAAGCTCCACTGTACGATGGACATGTGACGCTCCACCGTACGATGGACATACGAGGCTCCATCGTAAGATGGACATGTGACGCTCCACCGTACGATAGACATGCGATGCTCCACCGTACGATGGACATGTGATGCTCCACTGTACAATGGACATGTGACGCTCCACCGTATGATGGACATGCAAGGCTCCACTGTACAATGGACATGTGACACTCCACCGTACGATGGACATGCGACGCTCTACCGTAGGATGGACTAGCGAAGCTCCACCGTAAGATGGACATGTGACGCTCCACCGTACGATGGACATCTGACGCTCCACCGTACGATGGACCTGCTATGCTCCAGCGTACGATAGACATGTGACGCTCCACCGTACGATGGACATGCGACGCTCTACCGTAGGATGGACTAGCGAAGCTCCACCGTAAGATGGACATGTGACGCTCCACCGTACGATGGACATCTGACGCTCCACCGTACGATGGACATGCTATGCTCCAGCGTACGATAGACATGTGACGCTCCACCGTACGATGGACATGGGACGCTCCACCGTATAATGGACATGTGACGCTCCACCGTACGATGGACATGAGACGCTCCACCGTATATGGACATGTGACGCTCCACCGTACGATGGACATGTGACGCTCCACTGTATGATGGACATGCAAAGCTCCACTGTACGATGGACATGTGACGCTCCACCGTACGATGGACATACGAGGCTCCACCGTAAGATGGACATGTGACGCTCCACTGTACAATGGACATGTGACGCTCCACCGTATGATGGACATGCAAGGCTCCACTGTACAATGGACATGGGACGCTCCACCGAATGATGGACATGCGAGGCTCCACCATAAGATGGACATGTGACGCTCCACAGTACGATGGACATCTGACGCTCCACCGTACGATGGACATGTGATGCTCCACTGTACGATGGACATGTGACGCTCCACCGTACGATGGACATGGGACGCTCCAATGTACGATGGACATGCGACGCTCCACTGTACGATGGACATGCGATGCTCCACTGTACGACGGACATGTGACGCTCCACTGTATGATGGACATGCGAGGTTCCACCGTACGATGGACATGGGATGCTCCATCGTACGATGGACATGTGACGCTCCACCGTACGATCGACATGCGATGCTCCACCGTACGATGGACATGTGATGCTCCATCGTACGATGGACATCTGACGCTCCACCGTACGATGGACATGCTATGCTCCACCGTACGATGGACATGTGACGCTCCACCGTACGATGGACATGGGACGCTCCACCGTACAATGGACATGTGACGCTCCATCGTACGATGGACATGTGACGCTATACTGAATGATGGACATGCGAGGCTCCACCGTAAGATGGACATGTGACGCTCCACCGTATGATGGACATGCGACGCTCAATCGTACGATGGACATGGGATGCTCCACCGTATGATGGACATGTGACGCTCCACCGTACGATGGACATGTGACGCTCCAATGTATGATGGACATGTGACGCTCCACCGTACGATGGACATGTGACGCTCCACTGTATGATGGAAATGCAAAGCTCCACTGTACGATGGACATGTGACGCTCCACCGTACGATGGACATACGAGGCTCCATCGTAAGATGGACATGTGACGCTCCACTGTACAATGGACATGTGACGCTCCACCGTATGATGGACATGCAAGGCTCCACTGTACAATGGACATGTGACACTCCACCGTACGATGGACATGCGACGCTCTACCGTAGGATGGACTAGCGAAGCTCCACCGTAAGATGGACATGTGACGCTCCACAGTACGATGGACATCTGACGCTCCACCGTACGATGGACATGCTATGCTCCAGCGTACGATAGACATGTGACGCTCCACCGTACGATGGACATGGGACGCTCCACCGTATAATGGACATGTGACGCTCCACCGTACGATGGACATGAGACGCTCCACCGTATATGGACATGTGACGCTCCACCGTACGATGGACATGTGACGCTCCACTGTATGATGGACATGCAAAGCTCCACTGTACGATGGACATGTGACGCTCCACCGTACGATGGACATACGAGGCTCCACCGTAAGATGGACATGTGACGCTCCACCGTACGATAGACATGCGATGCTCCACCGTACGATGGACATGTGATGCTCCACTGTACAATGGACATGTGACGCTCCACCGTATGATGGACATGCAAGGCTCCACTGTACAATGGACATGTGACACTCCACCGTACGATGGACATGCGACGCTCTACCGTAGGATGGACTAGCGAAGCTCCACCGTAAGATGGACATGTGACGCTCCACCGTACGATGGACATCTGACGCTCCACCGTACGATGGACCTGCTATGCTCCAGCGTACGATAGACATGTGACGCTCCACCGTACGATGGACATGCGACGCTCTACCGTAGGATGGACTAGCGAAGCTCCACCGTAAGATGGACATGTGACGCTCCACCGTACGATGGACATCTGACGCTCCACCGTACGATGGACATGCTATGCTCCAGCGTACGATAGACATGTGACGCTCCACCGTACGATGGACATGGGACGCTCCACCGTATAATGGACATGTGACGCTCCACCGTACGATGGACATGAGACGCTCCACCGTATATGGACATGTGACGCTCCACCGTACGATGGACATGTGACGCTCCACTGTATGATGGACATGCAAAGCTCCACTGTACGATGGACATGTGACGCTCCACCGTACGATGGACATACGAGGCTCCACCGTAAGATGGACATGTGACGCTCCACTGTACAATGGACATGTGACGCTCCACCGTATGATGGACATGCAAGGCTCCACTGTACAATGAACATGGGACGCTCCACCGAATGATGGACATGCGAGGCTCCACCATAAGATGGACATGTGACGCTCCACCGTACGATGGACATGCGACGCTCCACCGTACGATGGACATGTGACGCTCCACCGAAGGATGGACATGTGATGCTCCACCGAAGGATGGACATGCGAGGCTCCACTGTAAGATGGACATGTTATGCTCCACCGTACGATGGACATGCGACGCTCCATCGTACGATGGACATGGGATGCTCCACCGTATGATGGACATGTGACACTCCACTGTACGATGGATATGCGATGCTCCACCGTACGATGGACATGTGATGTTCCACCGTACGATGGACATCTGACGCTCCACCGTAGGATGGACATGTGACGCTCCACCGTACGATGGACATGTGATGCTCCACCGTACGATGGACATGGGATGCTCCATCGTACGATGGACATGTGATGCTCCACCATACGATGGACATGCTATGCTCTACCATACGATGGACATGTGACGCTCCACCGTACGATGGACATGAGACGCTCCACCGTACGATCGACATGCGATGTTTCACAGTACGATTGACATGTGATGCTCCACTGTACGATGGACATCTAACGCTCCACCATACGATGGACATGAGATGCTCCACCGCACGATGGACATGTGACGCTCCACCGAATGATGGACATGCGAGGTTCCACCGTAAGATGGACATGTGACGCTCCACCGTACGATAGACATGCGAGGCTCCACCGTACGATGGACATGTGACGCTCCACTGTACAATGGACATGTGACGCTCCACCGTATGATGGACATGCAAGGCTCCACTGTACAATGGACATGTGACACTCCACCGTACGATGGACATGCGACGCTCTACCGTAGGATGGACTAGCGAAGCTCCACCGTACGATGGACATGTGACGCTCCACTGTACAATGGACATGTGACGCTCCACCGTATGATGGACATGCAAGGCTCCACTGTACAATGGACATGTGACACTCCACCGTACGATGGACATGCGACGCTCTACCGTAGGATGGACTAGCGAAGCTCCACCGTAAGATGGACATCTGACGCTCCACCGTACGATGGACATGTGATGCTCCACTGTACGATGGACATGTGACGCTCCACCGTACGATGGACATGGGACGCTCCAATGTACGATGGACATGCGACGCTCCACTGTACGATGGACATGCGATGCTCCACTGTACGACGGACATGTGACGCTCCACCTTACGATGGACATCTGACGCTCCACTGTACGATCGGCATGTGATGCTCCACTGTACAATGCACATGTGACGCTCCACCGTATGATGGACATGCAAGGCTCCACTGTACAATGGACATGTGACACTCCACCGTACGATGGACATGCGACGCTCTACCGTAGGATGGACTAGCGAAGCTCCACCGTAAGATGGACATGTGACGCTCCACAGTACGATGGACATCTGACGCTCCACCGTACGATGGACATGTGATGCTCCACTGTACGATGGACATGTGACGCTCCACCGTACGATGGACATGGGACGCTCCAATGTACGATGGACATGCGACGCTCCACTGTACGATGGACATGCGATGCTCCACTGTACGACGGACATGTGACGCTCCACTGTATGATGGACATGCAAGGTTCCACCGTACGATGGACATGGGATGCTCCATCGTACGATGGACATGTGACGCTCCACCGTACGATCGACATGCGATGCTCCACCGTACGATGGACATGTGATGCTCCATCGTACGATGGACATCTGACGCTCCACCGTACGATGGACATGCTATGCTCCACCGTACGATGGACATGTGACGCTCCACCGTACGATGGACATGGGACGCTCCACCGTACAATGGACATGTGACGCTCCATCGTACGATGGACATGTGACGCTATACTGAATGATGGACATGCGAGGCTCCACCGTAAGATGGACATGTGACGCTCCACCGTATGATGGACATGCGACGCTCAATCGTACGATGGACATGGGATGCTCCACCGTATGATGGACATGTGACGCTCCACCGTACGATGGACATGTGACGCTCCAATGTATGATGGACATGTGACGCTCCACCGTACGATGGACATGTGACGCTCCACTGTATGATGGAAATGCAAAGCTCCACTGTACGATGGACATGTGACGCTCCACCGTACGATGGACATACGAGGCTCCATCGTAAGATGGACATGTGACGCTCCACTGTACAATGGACATGTGACGCTCCACCGTATGATGGACATGCAAGGCTCCACTGTACAATGGACATGTGACACTCCACCGTACGATGGACATGCGACGCTCTACCGTAGGATGGACTAGCGAAGCTCCACCGTAAGATGGACATGTGACGCTCCACAGTACAATGGACATCTGACGCTCCACCGTACGATGGACATGCTATTCTCCAGCGTACGATAGACATGTGACACTCCACCGTACGATGGACATGGGACGCTCCACCGTATAATGGACATGTGACGCTCCACCGTACGATGGACATGAGACGCTCCACCGTATATGGACATGTGACGCTCCACCGTACGATGGACATGTGACGCTCCACTGTATGATGGACATGCAAAGCTCCACTGTACGATGGACATGTGACGCTCCACCGTACGATGGACATACGAGGCTCCAGCGTAAGATGGACATGTGACGCTCCACCGTACGATAGACATGCGATGCTCCACCGTACGATGGACATGTGATGCTCCACTGTACAATGGACATGTGACGCTCCACCGTATGATGGACATGCAAGGCTCCACTGTACAATGGACATGTGACACTCCACCGTACGATGGACATGCGACGCTCTACCGTAGGATGGACTAGCGAAGCTCCACCGTAAGATGGACATGTGACGCTCCACCGTACGATGGACATCTGACGCTCCACCGTACGATGGACCTGCTATGCTCCAGCGTACGATAGACATGTGACGCTCCACCGTACGATGGACATGCGACGCTCTACCGTAGGATGGACTAGCGAAGCTCCACCGTAAGATGGACATGTGACGCTCCACCGTACGATGGACATCTGACGCTCCACCGTACGATGGACATGCTATGCTCCAGCGTACGATAGACATGTGACGCTCCACCGTACGATGGACATGGGACGCTCCACCGTATAATGGACATGTGACGCTCCACCGTACGATGGACATGAGATGCTCCACCGTATATGGACATGTGACGCTCCACCGTACGATGGACATGTGACGCTCCACTGTATGATGGACATGCAAAGCTCCACTGTACGATGGACATGTGACGCTCCACCGTACGATGGACATACGAGGCTCCACCGTAAGATGGACATGTGACGCTCCACTGTACAATGGACATGTGACGCTCCACCGTATGATGGACATGCAAGGCTCCACTGTACAATGGACATGTGACGCTCCACCGTACGATGGACATGCGACGCTCCACCATACGATGGACATGTGACGCTCCACCGAAGGATGGACATGTGATGCTCCACCGAAGAATGGACATGCGAGGCTCCACTGTAAGATGGACATGTTATGCTCCACCGTACGATGGACATGCGACGCTCCATCGTACGATGGACATGGGATGCTCCACCGTATGATGGACATGTGACACTCCACTGTACGATGGATATGCGATGCTCCACCGTACGATGGACATGTGATGTTCCACCGTACGATGGACATCTGACGCTCCACCGTAGGATGGACATGTGACGCTCCACCGTACGATGGACATGTGATGCTCCACCGTACGATGGACATGTGATGCTCCACCGTACGATGGACATGGGATGCTCCATCGTACGATGGACATGTGATGCTCCACCATACGATGGACATGCTATGCTCTACCATACGATGGACATGTGACGCTCCACCGTACGATGGACATGAGACGCTCCACCGTACGATCGACATGCGATGTTTCACAGTACGATTGACATGTGATGCTCCACTGTACGATGGACATCTAACGCTCCACCATACGATGGACATGAGATGCTCCACCGTACGATGGACATGTGACGCTCCACCGAATGATGGACATGCGAGGTTCCACCGTAAGATGGACATGTGACGCTCCACCGTACGATAGACATGAGAGGCTCCACCGTACGATGGACATGTGACGCTCCACTGTACAATGGACATGTGACGCTCCACCGTATGATGGACATGCAAGGCTCCACTGTACAATGGACATGTGACACTCCACCGTACGATGGACATGCGACGCTCTACCGTAGGATGGACTAGCGAAGCTCCACCGTACGATGGACATGTGACGCTCCACTGTACAATGGACATGTGACGCTCCACCGTATGATGGACATGCAAGGCTCCACTGTACAATGGACATGTGACACTCCACCGTACGATGGACATGCGACGCTCTACCGTAGGATGGACTAGCGAAGCTCCACCGTAAGATGGACATCTGACGCTCCACCGTACGATGGACATGTGATGCTCCACTGTACGATGGACATGCGACGCTCTACCGTAGGATGGACTAGCGAAGCTCCACCGTACGATGGACATGTGACGCTCCACTGTACAATGGACATGTGACGCTCCACCGTATGATGGACATGCAAGGCTCCACTGTACAATGGACATGTGACACTCCACCGTACGATGGACATGCGACGCTCTACCGTAGGATGGACTAGCGAAGCTCCACCGTAAGATGGACATCTGACGCTCCACCGTACGATGGACATGTGATGCTCCACTGTACGATGGACATGTGACGCTCCACCGTACGATGGACATGGGACGCTCCAATGTACGATGGACATGCGACGCTCCACTGTACGATGGACATGCGATGCTCCACTGTACGACGGACATGTGACGCTCCACCTTACGATGGACATCTGACGCTCCACTGTACGATCGGCATGTGATGCTCCACTGTACAATGCACATGTGACGCTCCACCGTATGATGGACATGCAAGGCTCCACTGTACAATGGACATGTGATACTCCACCGTACGATGGACATGCGACGCTCTACCTTAGGATGGACTAGCGAAGCTCCACCGTAAGATGGACATGTGACGCTCCACAGTACGATGGACATCTGACGCTCCACCGTACGATGGACATGTGATGCTCCACTGTACGATGGACATGTGACGCTCCACCGTACGATGGACATGGGACGCTCCAATGTACGATGGACATGCGACGCTCCACTGTACGATGGACATGCGATGCTCCACTGTACGACGGACATGTGACGCTCCACTGTATGATGGACATGCAAGGTTCCACCGTACGATGGACATGGGATGCTCCATCGTACGATGGACATGTGACGCTCCACCGTACGATCGACATGCGATGCTCCACCGTACGATGGACATGTGATGCTCCATCGTACGATGGACATCTGACGCTCCACCGTACGATGGACATGCTATGCTCCACCGTACGATGGACATGTGACGCTCCACCGTACGATGGACATGGGACGCTCCACCGTACAATGGACATGTGACGCTCCATCGTACGATGGACATGTGACGCTATACTGAATGATGGACATGCGAGGCTCCACCGTAAGATGGACATGTGACGCTCCACCGTATGATGGACATGCGACGCTCAATCGTACGATGGACATGGGATGCTCCACCGTATGATGGACATGTGACGCTCCACCGTACGATGGACATGTGACGCTCCAATGTATGATGGACATGTGACGCTCCACCGTACGATGGACATGTGACGCTCCACTGTATGATGGAAATGCAAAGCTCCACTGTACGATGGACATGTGACGCTCCACCGTACGATGGACATACGAGGCTCCATCGTAAGATGGACATGTGACGCTCCACTGTACAATGGACATGTGACGCTCCACCGTATGATGGACATGCAAGGCTCCACTGTACAATGGACATGTGACACTCCACCGTACGATGGACATGCGACGCTCTACCGTAGGATGGACTAGCGAAGCTCCACCGTAAGATGGACATGTGACGCTCCACAGTACGATGGACATCTGACGCTCCACCGTACGATGGACATGCTATTCTCCAGCGTACGATAGACATGTGACACTCCACCGTACGATGGACATGGGACGCTCCACCGTATAATGGACATGTGACGCTCCACCGTACGATGGACATGAGACGCTCCACCGTATATGGACATGTGACGCTCCACCGTACGATGGACATGTGACGCTCCACTGTATGATGGACATGCAAAGCTCCACTGTACGATGGACATGTGACGCTCCACCGTACGATGGACATACGAGGCTCCACCGTAAGATGGACATGTGACGCTCCACCGTACGATAGACATGCGATGCTCCACCGTACGATGGACATGTGATGCTCCACTGTACAATGGACATGTGACGCTCCACCGTATGATGGACATGCAAGGCTCCACTGTACAATGGACATGTGACACTCCACCGTACGATGGACATGCGACGCTCTACCGTAGGATGGACTAGCGAAGCTCCACCGTAAGATGGACATGTGACGCTCCACAGTACGATGGACATCTGACGCTCCACCGTACGATGGACATGTGATGCTCCACTGTACGATGGACATGTGACGCTCCACTGTACGACGGACATGTGACGCTCCACTGTAGGATGGACATGCGAGGTTCCACCGTACGATGGACATGGGATGCTCCATCGTACGATGGACATGTGACGCTCCACCGTACGATGGACATGTGACGCTATACTGAATGATGGACATGCGAGGCTCCACCGTAAGATGGACATGTGACGCTCCACCGTACGATGGACATGTGACGCTCCACTGTATGATGGACATGTGACGCTCCACCGTACGATGGACATGTGACGCTCCACTGTATGATGGAAATGCAAAGCTCCACTGTACGATGGACATGTGACGCTCCACTGTATGATGGAAATGCAAAGCTCCACTGTACGATGGACATGTGATGCTCCACCGTACGATGGACATGTGACGCTCCACTGTACGATGGACATGTGACGCTCCACTGTATGATGGAAATGCAAAGCTCCACTGTACGATGGACATGTGACGCTCCACCGTACGATGGACATGTGACGCTCCACTGTATGATGGACATGCAAAGCTCCACTGTACGATGGACATGTGACGCTCCACCGTACGATGGACATACGAGGCTCCATTGTAAGATGGACATGTGACACTCCCTGTACGATGGACATGCGACGCTCCACTGTACGATGGACATGTTACGCTCCACCGTACGATGGACATGCGACGCTCCATCGTACGATGGACATGGGATGCTCCACCGTATGATGGACATGTGACACTCCGCTGTACGATGGACATGCGACGCTCCACTGTACGATGGACATGTTACGCTCCACCGTACGATGGACATGCGACGCTCCATCGTACGATGGACATGGGATGCTCCACCGTATGATGGACATGTGACACTCCACTGTACGATGGATATGCGATGCTCCACCGTACGATGGACATGTGATGTTCCACCGTACGATGGACATCTGACGCTCCACCGTAGGATGGACATGTGACGCTCCACCGTACGATGGACATGTGATGCTCCACCGTACGATGGACATGGGATGCTCCATCGTACGATGGACAGGTGATGCTCCACCATACGATGGACATGCTATGCTCCACCGTACGATGGACATTTGACGCTCCACCGTACGATGGACATGAGACGCTCCACCGTACGATCGACATGCGATGCTTCACAGTACGATTGACATGTGATGCTCCACTGTACGATGGACATCTAACGCTCCACCATACGATGGACATGAGATGCTCCACCGTACGATGGACATGTGACGCTCCACCGAATGATGGACATGCGAGGTTCCACCGTAAGATGGACATGTGACGCTCCATCGTACGATAGACATGCGATGCTCCACCGTACGATGGACATGTGATGCTCCACTGTACAATGGACATGTGACGCTCCACCGTATGATGGACATGCAAGGCTCCACTGTACCATGGACATGTGACACTCCACCGTACGATGGACATGCGACGCTCTACCGTAGGATGGACTAGCGAAGCTCCACCGTAAGATGGACATGTGACGCTCCACCGTACGATGGACATCTGACGCTCCACCGTACGATGGACATGCTATGCTCCAGCGTACGATAGACATGTGACGCTCCACCGTACGATGGACATGGGACGCTACACCATATAATGGACATGTGACGCTCCACCGTACGATGGACATGAGACGCTCCACCGTATATGGACATGTGACGCTCCACCGTACGATGGACATGTGACGCTCCACTGTATGATGGACATGCAAAGCTCCACTGCACGATGGACATGTGACGCTCCACCGTACGATGGACATACGAGGCTCCACCGTAAGATGGACATGTGACGCTCCACTGTACAATGGACATGTGACGCTCCACCGTATGATGGACATGCAAGGCTCCACTGTACAATGGACATGGGACGCTCCACCGAATGATGGACATGCGAGGCTCCACCATAAGATGGACATGTGACGCTCCACCGTACGATGGACATGCGACGCTCCACCGTACGATGGACATGTGACGCTCCACCGAAGGATGGACATGTGATGCTCCACCGAAGGATGGACATGCGAGGCTCCACTGTAAGATGGACATGTTATGCTCCACCGTACGATGGACATGCGACGCTCCATCGTACGATGGACATGGGATGCTCCACCGTATGATGGACATGTGACACTCCACTGTATGATGGATATGCGATGCTCCACTGTACGATGGACATGTGATGTTCCACCGTACGATGGACATCTGACGCTCCACCGTAGGATGGACATGTGACGCTCCACCGTACGATGGACATGTGATGCTCCACCGTACGATGGACATGGGATGCTCCATCGTACGATGGACATGTGATGCTCCACCATACGATGGACATGCTATGCTCTACCATACGATGGACATGTGACGCTCCACCATACGATGGACATGAGACGCTCCACCGTACGATCGACATGCGATGTTTCACAGTACGATTGACATGTGATGCTCCACTGTACGATGGACATCTAACGCTCCACCATACGATGGACATGAGATGCTCCACCGTACGATGGACATGTGACGCTCCACCGAATGATGGACATGCGAGGTTCCACCGTAAGATGGACATGTGACGCTCCACCGTACGATAGACATGCGATGCTCCACCGTACGATGGACATGTGACGCTCCACTGTACAATGGACATGTGACGCTCCACCGTATGATGGACATGCAAGGCTCCACTGTACAATGGACATGTGACACTCCACCGTACGATGGACATGCGACGCTCTACCGTAGGATGGACTAGCGAAGCTCCACCGTACGATGGACATGTGACGCTCCACTGTACAATGGACATGTGACGCTCCACCGTATGATGGACATGCAAGGCTCCACTGTACAATGGACATGTGACACTCCACCGTACGATGGACATGCGACGCTCTACCGTAGGATGGACTAGCGAAGCTCCACCGTAAGATGGACATCTGACGCTCCACCGTACGATGGACATGTGATGCTCCACTGTACGATGGACATGTGACGCTCCACCGTACGATGGACATGGGACGCTCCAATGTACGATGGACATGCGACGCTCCACTGTACGATGGACATGCGATGCTCCACTGTACGACGGACATGTGACGCTCCACCTTACGATGGACATCTGACGCTCCACTGTACGATCGGCATGTGATGCTCCACTGTACAATGCACATGTGACGCTCCACCGTATGATGGACATGCAAGGCTCCACTGTACAATGGACATGTGACACTCCACCGTACGATGGACATGCGACGCTCTACCGTAGGATGGACTAGCGAAGCTCCACCGTAAGATGGACATGTGACGCTCCACAGTACGATGGACATCTGACGCTCCACCGTACGATGGACATGTGATGCTCCACTGTACGATGGACATGTGACGCTCCACCGTACGATGGACATGGGACGCTCCAATGTACGATGGACATGCGACGCTCCACTGTACGATGGACATGCGATGCTCCACTGTACGACGGACATGTGACGCTCCACTGTATGATGGACATGCGAGGTTCCACCGTACGATGGACATGGGATGCTCCATCGTACGATGGACATGTGACGCTCCACCGTACGATCGACATGCGATGCTCCACCGTACGATGGACATGTGATGCTCCATCGTACGATGGACATCTGACGCTCCACCGTACGATGGACATGCTATGCTCCACCGTACGATGGACATGTGACGCTCCACCGTACGATGGACATGGGACGCTCCACCGTACAATGGACATGTGACGCTCCATCGTACGATGGACATGTGACGCTATACTGAATGATGGACATGCGAGGCTCCACCGTAAGATGGACATGTGACGCTCCACCGTATGATGGACATGCGACGCTCAATCGTACGATGGACATGGGATGCTCCACCGTATGATGGACATGTGACGCTCCACCGTACGATGGACATGTGACGCTCCAATGTATGATGGACATGTGACGCTCCACCGTACGATGGACATGTGACGCTCCACTGTATGATGGAAATGCAAAGCTCCACTGTACGATGGACATGTGACGCTCCACCGTACGATGGACATACGAGGCTCCATCGTAAGATGGACATGTGACGCTCCACTGTACAATGGACATGTGACGCTCCACCATATGATGGACATGCAAGGCTCCACTGTACAATGGACATGTGACACTCCACCGTACGATGGACATGCGACGCTCTACCGTAGGATGGACTGGCGAAGCTCCACCGTAAGATGGACATGTGACGCTCCACAGTACGATGGACATCTGACGCTCCACCGTACGATGGACATGCTATGCTCCAGCGTACGATAAACACGTGACACTCTACCGTACGATGGACATGGTACGCTCCACCGTATAATGGACATGTGACGCTCCACCGTACGATGGACATGAGACGCTCCACTGTACGATGGACATGTGACGCTCCACCGTACGATGGACATACGAGGCTCCACCGTAAGATGGACATGTGACGCTCCACCGTACGATAGACATGCGATGCTCCACCGTACGATGGACATGTGATGCTCCACTGTACAATGGACATGTGACGCTCCACCGTATGATGGACATGCAAGGCTCCACTGTACAATGGACATGTGACACTCCACCGTACGATGGACATGCGACGCTCTACCGTAGGATGGACTAGCGTAGCTCCACCGTAAGATGGACATGTGACGCTCCACAGTATGATGGACATCTGACGCTCCACCGTACGATGGACATGTGATGCTCCACTGTACGATGGACATGTGACGCTCCACCGTACGATGGACATGGGATGCTCCAATGTACGATGGACATGCGACGCTCCACTGTACGATGGACATGCGATGCTCCACTGTACGACGGACATGTGACGCTCCACTGTAGGATGGACATGCGAGGTTCCACCGTACGATGGACATGGGATGCTCCATCGTACGATGGACATGTGACGCTCCACCGTACGATGGACATGTGACGCTATACTGAATGATGGACATGCGAGGCTCCACCGTAAGATGGACATGTGACGCTCCACCGTATGATGGACATGCGACGCTCAATCGTACGATGGACATGGGATGCTCCACCGTATGATGGACATGTGACGCTCCACCGTACGATGGACATGTGACGCTCCACTGTATGATGGACATGTGACGCTCCACCGTACGATGGACATGTGACGCTCCACCGAAGGATGGACATGTGATGCTCCACCGAAGGATGGACATGCGAGGCTCCACTGTAAGATGGACATGTTATGCTCCACCGTACGATGGACATGCGACGCTCCATCGTACGATGGACATGGGATGCTCCACCGTATGATGGACATGTGACACTCCACTGTATGATGGATATGCGATGCTCCACTGTACGATGGACATGTGATGTTCCACCGTACGATGGACATCTGACGCTCCACCGTAGGATGGACATGTGACGCTCCACCGTACGATGGACATGTGATGCTCCACCGTACGATGGACATGGGATGCTCCATCGTACGATGGACATGTGATGCTCCACCATACGATGGACATGCTATGCTCTACCATACGATGGACATGTGATGCTCCACCGTACGATGGACATGAGACGCTCCACCGTACGATCGACATGCGATGTTTCACAGTACGATTGACATGTGATGCTCCACTGTACGATGGACATCTAACGCTCCACCATACGATGGACATGAGATGCTCCACCGTACGATGGACATGTGACGCTCCACCGAATGATGGACATGCGAGGTTCCACCGTAAGATGGACATGTGACGCTCCACCGTACGATAGACATGCGATGCTCCACCGTACGATGGACATGTGACGCTCCACTGTACAATGGACATGTGACGCTCCACCGTATGATGGACATGCAAGGCTCCACTGTACAATGGACATGTGACACTCCACCGTACGATGGACATGCGACGCTCTACCGTAGGATGGACTAGCGAAGCTCCACCGTACGATGGACATGTGACGCTCCACCGTATGATGGACATGCAAGGCTCCACTGTACAATGGACATGTGACACTCCACCGTACGATGGACATGCGACGCTCTACCGTAGGATGGACTAGCGAAGCTCCACCGTAAGATGGACATCTGACGCTCCACCGTACGATGGACATGTGATGCTCCACTGTACGATGGACATGTGACGCTCCACCGTACGATGGACATGGGACGCTCCAATGTACGATGGACATGCGACGCTCCACTGTACGATGGACATGCGATGCTCCACTGTACGACGGACATGTGACGCTCCACCTTACGATGGACATCTGACGCTCCACTGTACGATCGGCATGTGATGCTCCACTGTACAATGCACATGTGACGCTCCACCGTATGATGGACATGCAAGGCTCCACTGTACAATGGACATGTGACACTCCACCGTACGATGGACATGCGACGCTCTACCGTAGGATGGACTAGCGAAGCTCCACCGTAAGATGGACATGTGACGCTCCACAGTACGATGGACATCTGACGCTCCACCGTACGATGGACATGTGATGCTCCACTGTACGATGGACATGTGACGCTCCACCGTACGATGGACATGGGACGCTCCAATGTACGATGGACATGCGACGCTCCACTGTACGATGGACATGCGATGCTCCACTGTACGACGGACATGTGACGCTCCACTGTATGATGGACATGCGAGGTTCCACCGTACGATGGACATGGGATGCTCCATCGTACGATGGACATGTGACGCTCCACCGTACGATCGACATGCGATGCTCCACCGTACGATGGACATGTGATGCTCCATCGTACGATGGACATCTGACGCTCCACCGTACGATGGACATGCTATGCTCCACCGTACGATGGACATGTGACGCTCCACCGTACGATGGACATGGGACGCTCCACCGTACAATGGACATGTGACGCTCCATCGTACGATGGACATGTGACGCTATACTGAATGATGGACATGCGAGGCTCCACCGTAAGATGGACATGTGACGCTCCACCGTATGATGGACATGCGACGCTCAATCGTACGATGGACATGGGATGCTCCACCGTATGATGGACATGTGACGCTCCACCGTACGATGGACATGTGACGCTCCAATGTATGATGGACATGTGACGCTCCACCGTACGATGGACATGTGACGCTCCACTGTATGATGGAAATGCAAAGCTCCACTGTACGATGGACATGTGACGCTCCACCGTACGATGGACATACGAGGCTCCATCGTAAGATGGACATGTGACGCTCCACTGTACAATGGACATGTGACGCTCCACCGTATGATGGACATGCGAGGCTCCACTGTAAGATGGACATGTTATGCTCCACCGTACGATGGACATGCGACGCTCCATCGTACGATGGACATGGGATGCTCCACCGTATGATGGACATGTGACACTCCACTGTATGATGGATATGCGATGCTCCACTGTACGATGGACATGTGATGTTCCACCGTACGATGGACATCTGACGCTCCACCGTAGGATGGACATGTGACGCTCCACCGTACGATGGACATGTGATGCTCCACCGTACGATGGACATGGGATGCTCCATCGTACGATGGACATGTGATGCTCCACCATACGATGGACATGCTATGCTCTACCATACGATGGACATGTGACGCTCCACCATACGATGGACATGAGACGCTCCACCGTACGATCGACATGCGATGTTTCACAGTACGATTGACATGTGATGCTCCACTGTACGATGGACATCTAACGCTCCACCATACGATGGACATGAGATGCTCCACCGTACGATGGACATGTGACGCTCCACCGAATGATGGACATGCGAGGTTCCACCGTAAGATGGACATGTGACGCTCCACCGTACGATAGACATGCGATGCTCCACCGTACGATGGACATGTGACGCTCCACTGTACAATGGACATGTGACGCTCCACCGTATGATGGACATGCAAGGCTCCACTGTACAATGGACATGTGACACTCCACCGTACGATGGACATGCGACGCTCTACCGCAGGATGGACTAGCGAAGCTCCACCGTACGATGGACATGTGACACTCCACCGTACGATGGACATGCGACGCTCTACCGTAGGATGGACTAGCGAAGCTCCACCGTAAGATGGACATCTGACGCTCCACCGTACGATGGACATGTGATGCTCCACCGTATGATGGACATGCAAGGCTCCACTGTACAATGGACATGTGACACTCCACCGTACGATGGACATGCGACGCTCTACCGTAGGATGGACTAGCGAAGCTCCACCGTAAGATGGACATCTGACGCTCCACCGTACGATGGACATGTGATGCTCCACTGTACGATGGACATGTGACGCTCCACCGTACGATGGACATGGGACGCTCCAATGTACGATGGACATGCGACGCTCCACTGTACGATGGACATGCGATGCTCTACCGTAGGATGGACTAGCGAAGCTCCACCGTAAGATGGACATCTGACGCTCCACCGTACGATGGACATGTGACGCTCCACCGTATGATGGACATGCAAGGCTCCACTGTACAATGGACATGTGACACTCCACCGTACGATGGACATGCGACGCTCTACCGTAGGATGGACTAGCGAAGCTCCACCGTAAGATGGACATCTGACGCTCCACCGTACGATGGACATGTGATGCTCCACTGTACGATGGACATGTGACGCTCCACCGTACGATGGACATGGGACGCTCCAATGTACGATGGACATGCGACGCTCCACTGTACGATGGACATGCGATGCTCCACTGTACGACGGACATGTGACGCTCCACCTTACGATGGACATCTGACGCTCCACTGTACGATCGGCATGTGATGCTCCACTGTACAATGCACATGTGACGCTCCACCGTATGATGGACATGCAAGGCTCCACTGTACAATGGACATGTGACACTCCACCGTACGATGGACATGCGACGCTCTACCGTAGGATGGACTAGCGAAGCTCCACCGTAAGATGGACATGTGACGCTCCACAGTACGATGGACATCTGACGCTCCACCGTACGATGGACATGTGATGCTCCACTGTACGATGGACATGTGACGCTCCACCGTACGATGGACATGGGACGCTCCAATGTACGATGGACATGCGACGCTCCACTGTACGATGGACATGCGATGCTCCACTGTACGACGGACATGTGACGCTCCACTGTATGATGGACATGCGAGGTTCCACCGTACGATGGACATGGGATGCTCCATCGTACGATGGACATGGGACGCTCCACCGTACGATCGACATGCGATGCTCCACCGTACGATGGACATGTGATGCTCCATCGTACGATGGACATCTGACGCTCCACCGTACGATGGACATGCTATGCTCCACCGTACGATGGACATGTGACGCTCCACCGTACGATGGACATGGGACGCTCCACCGTACAATGGACATGTGACGCTCCATCGTACGATGGACATGTGACGCTATACTGAATGATGGACATGCGAGGCTCCACCGTAAGATGGACATGTGACGCTCCACCGTATGATGGACATGCGACGCTCAATCGTACGATGGACATGGGATGCTCCACCGTATGATGGACATGTGACGCTCCACCGTACGATGGACATGTGACGCTCCAATGTATGATGGACATGTGACGCTCCACCGTACGATGGACATGTGACGCTCCACTGTATGATGGAAATGCAAAGCTCCACTGTACGATGGACATGTGACGCTCCACCGTACGATGGACATACGAGGCTCCATCGTAAGATGGACATGTGACGCTCCACTGTACAATGGACATGTGACGCTCCACCATATGATGGACATGCAAGGCTCCACTGTACAATGGACATGTGACACTCCACCGTACGATGGACATGCGACGCTCTACCGTAGGATGGACTGGCGAAGCTCCACCGTAAGATGGACATGTGACGCTCCACAGTACGATGGACATCTGACGCTCCACCGTACGATGGACATGCTATGCTCCAGCGTACGATAAACACGTGACACTCTACCGTACGATGGACATGGTACGCTCCACCGTATAATGGACATGTGACGCTCCACCGTACGATGGACATGAGACGCTCCACTGTACGATGGACATGTGACGCTCCACCGTACGATGGACATACGAGGCTCCACCGTAAGATGGACATGTGACGCTCCACCGTACGATAGACATGCGATGCTCCACCGTACGATGGACATGTGATGCTCCACTGTACAATGGACATGTGACGCTCCACCGTATGATGGACATGCAAGGCTCCACTGTACAATGGACATGTGACACTCCACCGTACGATGGACATGCGACGCTCTACCGTAGGATGGACTAGCGAAGCTCCACCGTAAGATGGACATGTGACGCTCCACAGTATGATGGACATCTGACGCTCCACCGTACGATGGACATGTGATGCTCCACTGTACGATGGACATGTGACGCTCCACCGTACGATGGACATGGGATGCTCCAATGTACGATGGACATGCGACGCTCCACTGTACGATGGACATGCGATGCTCCACTGTACGACGGACATGTGACGCTCCACTGTAGGATGGACATGCGAGGTTCCACCGTACGATGGACATGGGATGCTCCATCGTACGATGGACATGTGACGCTCCACCGTACGATGGACATGTGACGCTATACTGAATGATGGACATGCGAGGCTCCACCGTAAGATGGACATGTGACGCTCCACCGTATGATGGACATGCGACGCTCAATCGTACGATGGACATGGGATGCTCCACCGTATGATGGACATGTGACGCTCCACCGTACGATGGACATGTGACGCTCCACTGTATGATGGACATGTGACGCTCCACCGTACGATGGACATGTGACGCTCCACTGTATGATGGAAATGCAAAGCTCCACTGTACGATGGACATGTGATGCTCCACCGTACGATGGACATACGAGGCTCCATCGTAAGATGGACATGTGACGCTCCACTGTACAATGGACATGTGACGCTCCACCGTATGATGGACATGCAAGGCTCCACTGTACAATGGACATGTGACACTCCACCGTACGATGGACATGCGACGCTCTACCGTAGGATGGACTAGCGAAGCTCCACCGTAAGATGGACATGTGACGCTCCACAGTACGATGGACATCTGACGCTCCACCGTACGATGGACATGCTATGCTCCAGCGTACGATAGACATGTGACGCTCCACCGTACGATGGACATGGGACGCTCCACCGTATAATGGACATGTGACGCTCCACCGTATGATGGACATGAGACGCTCCACCGTATATGGACATGTGACGCTCCACCGTACGATGGACATGTGACGCTCCACTGTATGATGGACATGCAAAGCTCCACTGTACGATGGACATGTGACGCTCCACCGTACGATGGACATACGAGGCTCCATTGTAAGATGGACATGTGACACTCCCTGTACGATGGACATGCGACGCTCCACTGTACGATGGACATGTTACGCTCCACCGTACGATGGACATGCGACGCTCCATCGTACGATGGACATGGGATGCTCCACCGTATGATGGACATGTGACACTCCGCTGTACGATGGACATGCGACGCTCCACTGTACGATGGACATGTTACGCTCCACCGTACGATGGACATGCGACGCTCCATCGTACGATGGACATGGGATGCTCCACCGTATGATGGACATGTGACACTCCACTGTACGATGGATATGCGATGCTCCACCGTACGATGGACATGTGATGTTCCACCGTACGATGGACATCTGACGCTCCACCGTAGGATGGACATGTGACGCTCCACCGTACGATGGACATGTGATGCTCCACCGTACGATGGACATGGGATGCTCCATCGTACGATGGACAGGTGATGCTCCACCATACGATGGACATGCTATGCTCCACCGTACGATGGACATTTGACGCTCCACCGTACGATGGACATGAGACGCTCCACCGTACGATCGACATGCGATGCTTCACAGTACGATTGACATGTGATGCTCCACTGTACGATGGACATCTAACGCTCCACCATACGATGGACATGAGATGCTCCACCTTACGATGGACATGTGACGCTCCACCGAATGATGGACATGCGAGGTTCCACCGTAAGATGGACATGTGACGCTCCATCGTACGATAGACATGCGATGCTCCACCGTACGATGGACATGTGATGCTCCACTGTACAATGGACATGTGACGCTCCACCGTATGATGGACATGCAAGGCTCCACTGTACCATGGACATGTGACACTCCACCGTACGATGGACATGCGACGCTCTACCGTAGGATGGACTAGCGAAGCTCCACCGTAAGATGGACATGTGACGCTCCACCGTACGATGGACATCTGACGCTCCACCGTACGATGGACATGCTATGCTCCAGCGTACGATAGACATGTGACGCTCCACCGTACGATGGACATGGGACGCTACACCATATAATGGACATGTGACGCTCCACCGTACGATGGACATGAGACGCTCCACCGTATATGGACATGTGACGCTCCACCGTACGATGGACATGTGACGCTCCACTGTATGATGGACATGCAAAGCTCCACTGCACGATGGACATGTGACGCTCCACCGTACGATGGACATACGAGGCTCCACCGTAAGATGGACATGTGACGCTCCACTGTACAATGGACATGTGACGCTCCACCGTATGATGGACATGCAAGGCTCCACTGTACAATGGACATGGGACGCTCCACCGAATGATGGACATGCGAGGCTCCACCATAAGATGGACATGTGACGCTCCACTGTACGATGGACATGCGACGCTCCACCGTACGATGGACATGTGACGCTCCACCGAAGGATGGACATGTGATGCTCCACCGAAGGATGGACATGCGAGGCTCCACTGTAAGATGGACATGTTATGCTCCACCGTACGATGGACATGCGACGCTCCATCGTACGATGGACATGGGATGCTCCACCGTATGATGGACATGTGACACTCCACTGTATGATGGATATGCGATGCTCCACTGTACGATGGACATGTGATGTTCCACCGTACGATGGACATCTGACGCTCCACCGTAGGATGGACATGTGACGCTCCACCATACGATGGACATGTGATGCTCCACCGTACGATGGACATGGGATGCTCCATCGTACGATGGACATGTGATGCTCCACCATACGATGGACATGCTATGCTCTACCATACGATGGACATGTGACGCTCCACCATACGATGGACATGAGACGCTCCACCGTACGATCGACATGCGATGTTTCACAGTACGATTGACATGTGATGCTCCACTGTACGATGGACATCTAACGCTCCACCATACGATGGACATGAGATGCTCCACCGTACGATGGACATGTGACGCTCCACCGAATGATGGACATGCGAGGTTCCACCGTAAGATGGACATGTGACGCTCCACCGTACGATAGACATGCGATGCTCCACCGTACGATGGACATGTGACGCTCCACTGTACAATGGACATGTGACGCTCCACCGTATGATGGACATGCAAGGCTCCACTGTACAATGGACATGTGACACTCCACCGTACGATGGACATGCGACGCTCTACCGTAGGATGGACTAGCGAAGCTCCACCGTACGATGGACATGTGACGCTCCACTGTACAATGGACATGTGACGCTCCACCGTATGATGGACATGCAAGGCTCCACTGTACAATGGACATGTGACACTCCACCGTACGATGGACATGCGACGCTCTACCGTAGGATGGACTAGCGAAGCTCCACCGTAAGATGGACATCTGACGCTCCACCGTACGATGGACATGTGATGCTCCACTGTACGATGGACATGTGACGCTCCACCGTACGATGGACATGGGACGCTCCAATGTACGATGGACATGCGACGCTCCACTGTACGATGGACATGCGATGCTCCACTGTACGACGGACATGTGACGCTCCACCTTACGATGGACATCTGACGCTCCACTGTACGATCGGCATGTGATGCTCCACTGTACAATGCACATGTGACGCTCCACCGTATGATGGACATGCAAGGCTCCACTGTACAATGGACATGTGACACTCCACCGTACGATGGACATGCGACGCTCTACCGTAGGATGGACTAGCGAAGCTCCACCGTAAGATGGACATGTGACGCTCCACAGTACGATGGACATCTGACGCTCCACCGTACGATGGACATGTGATGCTCCAATGTACGATGGACATGCGACGCTCCACTGTACGATGGACATGCGATGCTCCACTGTACGACGGACATGTGACGCTCCACTGTATGATGGACATGCGAGGTTCCACCGTACGATGGACATGGGATGCTCCATCGTACGATGGACATGTGACGCTCCACCGTACGATCGACATGCGATGCTCCACCGTACGATGGACATGTGATGCTCCATCGTACGATGGACATCTGACGCTCCACCGTACGATGGACATGCTATGCTCCACCGTACGATGGACATGTGACGCTCCACCGTACGATGGACATGTGACGCTCCACCGTATGATGGACATGCAAGGCTCCACTGTACAATGGACATGTGACACTCCACCGTACGATGGACATGCGACGCTCTACCGTAGGATGGACTAGCGAAGCTCCACCGTAAGATGGACATCTGACGCTCCACCGTACGATGGACATGTGATGCTCCACTGTACGATGGACATGTGACGCTCCACCGTACGATGGACATGGGACGCTCCAATGTACGATGGACATGCGACGCTCCACTGTACGATGGACATGCGATGCTCCACTGTACGACGGACATGTGACGCTCCACCTTACGATGGACATCTGACGCTCCACTGTACGATCGGCATGTGATGCTCCACTGTACAATGCACATGTGACGCTCCACCGTATGATGGACATGCAAGGCTCCACTGTACAATGGACATGTGACACTCCACCGTACGATGGACATGCGACGCTCTACCGTAGGATGGACTAGCGAAGCTCCACCGTAAGATGGACATGTGACGCTCCACAGTACGATGGACATCTGACGCTCCACCGTACGATGGACATGTGATGCTCCACTGTACGATGGACATGTGACGCTCCACCGTACGATGGACATGGGACGCTCCAATGTACGATGGACATGCGACGCTCCACTGTACGATGGACATGCGATGCTCCACTGTACGACGGACATGTGACGCTCCACTGTATGATGGACATGCGAGGTTCCACCGTACGATGGACATGGGATGCTCCATCGTACGATGGACATGTGACGCTCCACCGTACGATCGACATGCGATGCTCCACCGTACGATGGACATGTGATGCTCCATCGTACGATGGACATCTGACGCTCCACCGTACGATGGACATGCTATGCTCCACCGTACGATGGACATGTGACGCTCCACCGTACGATGGACATGGGACGCTCCACCGTACAATGGACATGTGACGCTCCATCGTACGATGGACATGTGACGCTATACTGAATGATGGACATGCGAGGCTCCACCGTAAGATGGACATGTGACGCTCCACCGTATGATGGACATGCGACGCTCAATCGTACGATGGACATGGGATGCTCCACCGTATGATGGACATGTGACGCTCCACCGTACGATGGACATGTGACGCTCCAATGTATGATGGACATGTGACGCTCCACCGTACGATGGACATGTGACGCTCCACTGTATGATGGAAATGCAAAGCTCCACTGTACGATGGACATGTGACGCTCCACCGTACGATGGACATACGAGGCTCCATCGTAAGATGGACATGTGACGCTCCACTGTACAATGGACATGTGACGCTCCACCGTATGATGGACATGCGAGGCTCCACTGTAAGATGGACATGTTATGCTCCACCGTACGATGGACATGCGACGCTCCATCGTACGATGGACATGGGATGCTCCACCGTATGATGGACATGTGACACTCCACTGTATGATGGATATGCGATGCTCCACTGTACGATGGACATGTGATGTTCCACCGTACGATGGACATCTGACGCTCCACCGTAGGATGGACATGTGACGCTCCACCGTACGATGGACATGTGATGCTCCACCGTACGATGGACATGGGATGCTCCATCGTACGATGGACATGTGATGCTCCACCATACGATGGACATGCTATGCTCTACCATACGATGGACATGTGACGCTCCACCATACGATGGACATGAGACGCTCCACCGTACGATCGACATGCGATGTTTCACAGTACGATTGACATGTGATGCTCCACTGTACGATGGACATCTAACGCTCCACCATACGATGGACATGAGATGCTCCACCGTACGATGGACATGTGACGCTCCACCGAATGATGGACATGCGAGGTTCCACCGTAAGATGGACATGTGACGCTCCACCGTACGATAGACATGCGATGCTCCACCGTACGATGGACATGTGACGCTCCACTGTACAATGGACATGTGACGCTCCACCGTATGATGGACATGCAAGGCTCCACTGTACAATGGACATGTGACACTCCACCGTACGATGGACATGCGACGCTCTACCGCAGGATGGACTAGCGAAGCTCCACCGTACGATGGACATGTGACACTCCACCGTACGATGGACATGCGACGCTCTACCGTAGGATGGACTAGCGAAGCTCCACCGTAAGATGGACATCTGACGCTCCACCGTACGATGGACATGTGATGCTCCACCGTATGATGGACATGCAAGGCTCCACTGTACAATGGACATGTGACACTCCACCGTACGATGGACATGCGACGCTCTACCGTAGGATGGACTAGCGAAGCTCCACCGTAAGATGGACATCTGACGCTCCACCGTACGATGGACATGTGATGCTCCACTGTACGATGGACATGTGACGCTCCACCGTACGATGGACATGGGACGCTCCAATGTACGATGGACATGCGACGCTCCACTGTACGATGGACATGCGATGCTCTACCGTAGGATGGACTAGCGAAGCTCCACCGTAAGATGGACATCTGACGCTCCACCGTACGATGGACATGTGACGCTCCACCGTATGATGGACATGCAAGGCTCCACTGTACAATGGACATGTGACACTCCACCGTACGATGGACATGCGACGCTCTACCGTAGGATGGACTAGCGAAGCTCCACCGTAAGATGGACATCTGACGCTCCACCGTACGATGGACATGTGATGCTCCACTGTACGATGGACATGTGACGCTCCACCGTACGATGGACATGGGACGCTCCAATGTACGATGGACATGCGACGCTCCACTGTACGATGGACATGCGATGCTCCACTGTACGACGGACATGTGACGCTCCACCTTACGATGGACATCTGACGCTCCACTGTACGATCGGCATGTGATGCTCCACTGTACAATGCACATGTGACGCTCCACCGTATGATGGACATGCAAGGCTCCACTGTACAATGGACATGTGACACTCCACCGTACGATGGACATGCGACGCTCTACCGTAGGATGGACTAGCGAAGCTCCACCGTAAGATGGACATGTGACGCTCCACAGTACGATGGACATCTGACGCTCCACCGTACGATGGACATGTGATGCTCCACTGTACGATGGACATGTGACGCTCCACCGTACGATGGACATGGGACGCTCCAATGTACGATGGACATGCGACGCTCCACTGTACGATGGACATGCGATGCTCCACTGTACGACGGACATGTGACGCTCCACTGTATGATGGACATGCGAGGTTCCACCGTACGATGGACATGGGATGCTCCATCGTACGATGGACATGGGACGCTCCACCGTACGATCGACATGCGATGCTCCACCGTACGATGGACATGTGATGCTCCATCGTACGATGGACATCTGACGCTCCACCGTACGATGGACATGCTATGCTCCACCGTACGATGGACATGTGACGCTCCACCGTACGATGGACATGGGACGCTCCACCGTACAATGGACATGTGACGCTCCATCGTACGATGGACATGTGACGCTATACTGAATGATGGACATGCGAGGCTCCACCGTAAGATGGACATGTGACGCTCCACCGTATGATGGACATGCGACGCTCAATCGTACGATGGACATGGGATGCTCCACCGTATGATGGACATGTGACGCTCCACCGTACGATGGACATGTGACGCTCCAATGTATGATGGACATGTGACGCTCCACCGTACGATGGACATGTGACGCTCCACTGTATGATGGAAATGCAAAGCTCCACTGTACGATGGACATGTGACGCTCCACCGTACGATGGACATACGAGGCTCCATCGTAAGATGGACATGTGACGCTCCACTGTACAATGGACATGTGACGCTCCACCATATGATGGACATGCAAGGCTCCACTGTACAATGGACATGTGACACTCCACCGTACGATGGACATGCGACGCTCTACCGTAGGATGGACTGGCGAAGCTCCACCGTAAGATGGACATGTGACGCTCCACAGTACGATGGACATCTGACGCTCCACCGTACGATGGACATGCTATGCTCCAGCGTACGATAAACACGTGACACTCTACCGTACGATGGACATGGTACGCTCCACCGTATAATGGACATGTGACGCTCCACCGTACGATGGACATGAGACGCTCCACTGTACGATGGACATGTGACGCTCCACCGTACGATGGACATACGAGGCTCCACCGTAAGATGGACATGTGACGCTCCACCGTACGATAGACATGCGATGCTCCACCGTACGATGGACATGTGATGCTCCACTGTACAATGGACATGTGACGCTCCACCGTATGATGGACATGCAAGGCTCCACTGTACAATGGACATGTGACACTCCACCGTACGATGGACATGCGACGCTCTACCGTAGGATGGACTAGCGAAGCTCCACCGTAAGATGGACATGTGACGCTCCACAGTATGATGGACATCTGACGCTCCACCGTACG
Source organism: Terebella lapidaria (assembly GCA_949152475.1). Classification (NCBI taxonomy): domain Eukaryota; kingdom Metazoa; phylum Annelida; class Polychaeta; order Terebellida; family Terebellidae; genus Terebella; species Terebella lapidaria. The sequence continues at coordinate 39,172,739 of OX424563.1, forward strand.
ATGGACATGTGATGCTCCACTGTACGATGGACATGTGACGCTCCACCGTACGATGGACATGGGATGCTCCAATGTACGATGGACATGCGACGCTCCACTGTACGATGGACATGCGATGCTCCACTGTACGACGGACATGTGACGCTCCACTGTAGGATGGACATGCGAGGTTCCACCGTACGATGGACATGGGATGCTCCATCGTACGATGGACATGTGACGCTCCACCGTACGATGGACATGTGACGCTATACTGAATGATGGACATGCGAGGCTCCACCGTAAGATGGACATGTGACGCTCCACCGTATGATGGACATGCGACGCTCAATCGTACGATGGACATGGGATGCTCCACCGTATGATGGACATGTGACGCTCCACCGTACGATGGACATGTGACGCTCCACTGTATGATGGACATGTGACGCTCCACCGTACGATGGACATGTGACGCTCCACTGTATGATGGAAATGCAAAGCTCCACTGTACGATGGACATGTGATGCTCCACCGTACGATGGACATACGAGGCTCCATCGTAAGATGGACATGTGACGCTCCACTGTACAATGGACATGTGACGCTCCACCGTATGATGGACATGCAAGGCTCCACTGTACAATGGACATGTGACACTCCACCGTACGATGGACATGCGACGCTCTACCGTAGGATGGACTAGCGAAGCTCCACCGTAAGATGGACATGTGACGCTCCACAGTACGATGGACATCTGACGCTCCACCGTACGATGGACATGCTATGCTCCAGCGTACGATAGACATGTGACGCTCCACCGTACGATGGACATGGGACGCTCCACCGTATAATGGACATGTGACGCTCCACCGTATGATGGACATGAGACGCTCCACCGTATATGGACATGTGACGCTCCACCGTACGATGGACATGTGACGCTCCACTGTATGATGGACATGCAAAGCTCCACTGTACGATGGACATGTGACGCTCCACCGTACGATGGACATACGAGGCTCCATTGTAAGATGGACATGTGACACTCCCTGTACGATGGACATGCGACGCTCCACTGTACGATGGACATGTTACGCTCCACCGTACGATGGACATGCGACGCTCCATCGTACGATGGACATGGGATGCTCCACCGTATGATGGACATGTGACACTCCGCTGTACGATGGACATGCGACGCTCCACTGTACGATGGACATGTTACGCTCCACCGTACGATGGACATGCGACGCTCCATCGTACGATGGACATGGGATGCTCCACCGTATGATGGACATGTGACACTCCACTGTACGATGGATATGCGATGCTCCACCGTACGATGGACATGTGATGTTCCACCGTACGATGGACATCTGACGCTCCACCGTAGGATGGACATGTGACGCTCCACCGTACGATGGACATGTGATGCTCCACCGTACGATGGACATGGGATGCTCCATCGTACGATGGACAGGTGATGCTCCACCATACGATGGACATGCTATGCTCCACCGTACGATGGACATTTGACGCTCCACCGTACGATGGACATGAGACGCTCCACCGTACGATCGACATGCGATGCTTCACAGTACGATTGACATGTGATGCTCCACTGTACGATGGACATCTAACGCTCCACCATACGATGGACATGAGATGCTCCACCTTACGATGGACATGTGACGCTCCACCGAATGATGGACATGCGAGGTTCCACCGTAAGATGGACATGTGACGCTCCATCGTACGATAGACATGCGATGCTCCACCGTACGATGGACATGTGATGCTCCACTGTACAATGGACATGTGACGCTCCACCGTATGATGGACATGCAAGGCTCCACTGTACCATGGACATGTGACACTCCACCGTACGATGGACATGCGACGCTCTACCGTAGGATGGACTAGCGAAGCTCCACCGTAAGATGGACATGTGACGCTCCACCGTACGATGGACATCTGACGCTCCACCGTACGATGGACATGCTATGCTCCAGCGTACGATAGACATGTGACGCTCCACCGTACGATGGACATGGGACGCTACACCATATAATGGACATGTGACGCTCCACCGTACGATGGACATGAGACGCTCCACCGTATATGGACATGTGACGCTCCACCGTACGATGGACATGTGACGCTCCACTGTATGATGGACATGCAAAGCTCCACTGCACGATGGACATGTGACGCTCCACCGTACGATGGACATACGAGGCTCCACCGTAAGATGGACATGTGACGCTCCACTGTACAATGGACATGTGACGCTCCACCGTATGATGGACATGCAAGGCTCCACTGTACAATGGACATGGGACGCTCCACCGAATGATGGACATGCGAGGCTCCACCATAAGATGGACATGTGACGCTCCACTGTACGATGGACATGCGACGCTCCACCGTACGATGGACATGTGACGCTCCACCGAAGGATGGACATGTGATGCTCCACCGAAGGATGGACATGCGAGGCTCCACTGTAAGATGGACATGTTATGCTCCACCGTACGATGGACATGCGACGCTCCATCGTACGATGGACATGGGATGCTCCACCGTATGATGGACATGTGACACTCCACTGTATGATGGATATGCGATGCTCCACTGTACGATGGACATGTGATGTTCCACCGTACGATGGACATCTGACGCTCCACCGTAGGATGGACATGTGACGCTCCACCATACGATGGACATGTGATGCTCCACCGTACGATGGACATGGGATGCTCCATCGTACGATGGACATGTGATGCTCCACCATACGATGGACATGCTATGCTCTACCATACGATGGACATGTGACGCTCCACCATACGATGGACATGAGACGCTCCACCGTACGATCGACATGCGATGTTTCACAGTACGATTGACATGTGATGCTCCACTGTACGATGGACATCTAACGCTCCACCATACGATGGACATGAGATGCTCCACCGTACGATGGACATGTGACGCTCCACCGAATGATGGACATGCGAGGTTCCACCGTAAGATGGACATGTGACGCTCCACCGTACGATAGACATGCGATGCTCCACCGTACGATGGACATGTGACGCTCCACTGTACAATGGACATGTGACGCTCCACCGTATGATGGACATGCAAGGCTCCACTGTACAATGGACATGTGACACTCCACCGTACGATGGACATGCGACGCTCTACCGTAGGATGGACTAGCGAAGCTCCACCGTACGATGGACATGTGACGCTCCACTGTACAATGGACATGTGACGCTCCACCGTATGATGGACATGCAAGGCTCCACTGTACAATGGACATGTGACACTCCACCGTACGATGGACATGCGACGCTCTACCGTAGGATGGACTAGCGAAGCTCCACCGTAAGATGGACATCTGACGCTCCACCGTACGATGGACATGTGATGCTCCACTGTACGATGGACATGTGACGCTCCACCGTACGATGGACATGGGACGCTCCAATGTACGATGGACATGCGACGCTCCACTGTACGATGGACATGCGATGCTCCACTGTACGACGGACATGTGACGCTCCACCTTACGATGGACATCTGACGCTCCACTGTACGATCGGCATGTGATGCTCCACTGTACAATGCACATGTGACGCTCCACCGTATGATGGACATGCAAGGCTCCACTGTACAATGGACATGTGACACTCCACCGTACGATGGACATGCGACGCTCTACCGTAGGATGGACTAGCGAAGCTCCACCGTAAGATGGACATGTGACGCTCCACAGTACGATGGACATCTGACGCTCCACCGTACGATGGACATGTGATGCTCCAATGTACGATGGACATGCGACGCTCCACTGTACGATGGACATGCGATGCTCCACTGTACGACGGACATGTGACGCTCCACTGTATGATGGACATGCGAGGTTCCACCGTACGATGGACATGGGATGCTCCATCGTACGATGGACATGTGACGCTCCACCGTACGATCGACATGCGATGCTCCACCGTACGATGGACATGTGATGCTCCATCGTACGATGGACATCTGACGCTCCACCGTACGATGGACATGCTATGCTCCACCGTACGATGGACATGTGACGCTCCACCGTACGATGGACATGGGACGCTCCACCGTACAATGGACATGTGACGCTCCATCGTACGATGGACATGTGACGCTATACTGAATGATGGACATGCGAGGCTCCACCGTAAGATGGACATGTGACGCTCCACCGTATGATGGACATGCGACGCTCAATCGTACGATGGACATGGGATGCTCCACCGTATGATGGACATGTGACGCTCCACCGTACGATGGACATGTGACGCTCCAATGTATGATGGACATGTGACGCTCCACCGTACGATGGACATGTGACGCTCCACTGTATGATGGAAATGCAAAGCTCCACTGTACGATGGACATGTGACGCTCCACCGTACGATGGACATACGAGGCTCCATCGTAAGATGGACATGTGACGCTCCACTGTACAATGGACATGTGACGCTCCACCATATGATGGACATGCAAGGCTCCACTGTACAATGGACATGTGACACTCCACCGTACGATGGACATGCGACGCTCTACCGTAGGATGGACTGGCGAAGCTCCACCGTAAGATGGACATGTGACGCTCCACAGTACGATGGACATCTGACGCTCCACCGTACGATGGACATGCTATGCTCCAGCGTACGATAAACACGTGACACTCTACCGTACGATGGACATGGTACGCTCCACCGTATAATGGACATGTGACGCTCCACCGTACGATGGACATGAGACGCTCCACTGTACGATGGACATGTGACGCTCCACCGTACGATGGACATACGAGGCTCCACCGTAAGATGGACATGTGACGCTCCACCGTACGATAGACATGCGATGCTCCACCGTACGATGGACATGTGATGCTCCACTGTACAATGGACATGTGACGCTCCACCGTATGATGGACATGCAAGGCTCCACTGTACAATGGACATGTGACACTCCACCGTACGATGGACATGCGACGCTCTACCGTAGGATGGACTAGCGTAGCTCCACCGTAAGATGGACATGTGACGCTCCACAGTATGATGGACATCTGACGCTCCACCGTACGATGGACATGTGATGCTCCACTGTACGATGGACATGTGACGCTCCACCGTACGATGGACATGGGATGCTCCAATGTACGATGGACATGCGACGCTCCACTGTACGATGGACATGCGATGCTCCACTGTACGACGGACATGTGACGCTCCACTGTAGGATGGACATGCGAGGTTCCACCGTACGATGGACATGGGATGCTCCATCGTACGATGGACATGTGACGCTCCACCGTACGATGGACATGTGACGCTATACTGAATGATGGACATGCGAGGCTCCACCGTAAGATGGACATGTGACGCTCCACCGTATGATGGACATGCGACGCTCAATCGTACGATGGACATGGGATGCTCCACCGTATGATGGACATGTGACGCTCCACCGTACGATGGACATGTGACGCTCCACTGTATGATGGACATGTGACGCTCCACCGTACGATGGACATGTGACGCTCCACCGAAGGATGGACATGTGATGCTCCACCGAAGGATGGACATGCGAGGCTCCACTGTAAGATGGACATGTTATGCTCCACCGTACGATGGACATGCGACGCTCCATCGTACGATGGACATGGGATGCTCCACCGTATGATGGACATGTGACACTCCACTGTATGATGGATATGCGATGCTCCACTGTACGATGGACATGTGATGTTCCACCGTACGATGGACATCTGACGCTCCACCGTAGGATGGACATGTGACGCTCCACCGTACGATGGACATGTGATGCTCCACCGTACGATGGACATGGGATGCTCCATCGTACGATGGACATGTGATGCTCCACCATACGATGGACATGCTATGCTCTACCATACGATGGACATGTGATGCTCCACCGTACGATGGACATGAGACGCTCCACCGTACGATCGACATGCGATGTTTCACAGTACGATTGACATGTGATGCTCCACTGTACGATGGACATCTAACGCTCCACCATACGATGGACATGAGATGCTCCACCGTACGATGGACATGTGACGCTCCACCGAATGATGGACATGCGAGGTTCCACCGTAAGATGGACATGTGACGCTCCACCGTACGATAGACATGCGATGCTCCACCGTACGATGGACATGTGACGCTCCACTGTACAATGGACATGTGACGCTCCACCGTATGATGGACATGCAAGGCTCCACTGTACAATGGACATGTGACACTCCACCGTACGATGGACATGCGACGCTCTACCGTAGGATGGACTAGCGAAGCTCCACCGTACGATGGACATGTGACGCTCCACCGTATGATGGACATGCAAGGCTCCACTGTACAATGGACATGTGACACTCCACCGTACGATGGACATGCGACGCTCTACCGTAGGATGGACTAGCGAAGCTCCACCGTAAGATGGACATCTGACGCTCCACCGTACGATGGACATGTGATGCTCCACTGTACGATGGACATGTGACGCTCCACCGTACGATGGACATGGGACGCTCCAATGTACGATGGACATGCGACGCTCCACTGTACGATGGACATGCGATGCTCCACTGTACGACGGACATGTGACGCTCCACCTTACGATGGACATCTGACGCTCCACTGTACGATCGGCATGTGATGCTCCACTGTACAATGCACATGTGACGCTCCACCGTATGATGGACATGCAAGGCTCCACTGTACAATGGACATGTGACACTCCACCGTAGGATGGACATGCGACGCTCTACCGTAGGATGGACTAGCGAAGCTCCACCGTAAGATGGACATGTGACGCTCCACAGTACGATGGACATCTGACGCTCCACCGTACGATGGACATGTGATGCTCCACTGTACGATGGACATGTGACGCTCCACCGTACGATGGACATGGGACGCTCCAATGTACGATGGACATGCGACGCTCCACTGTACGATGGACATGCGATGCTCCACTGTACGACGGACATGTGACGCTCCACTGTATGATGGACATGCGAGGTTCCACCGTACGATGGACATGGGATGCTCCATCGTACGATGGACATGTGACGCTCCACCGTACGATCGACATGCGATGCTCCACCGTACGATGGACATGTGATGCTCCATCGTACGATGGACATCTGACGCTCCACCGTACGATGGACATGCTATGCTCCACCGTACGATGGACATGTGACGCTCCACCGTACGATGGACATGGGACGCTCCACCGTACAATGGACATGTGACGCTCCATCGTACGATGGACATGTGACGCTATACTGAATGATGGACATGCGAGGCTCCACCGTAAGATGGACATGTGACGCTCCACCGTATGATGGACATGCGACGCTCAATCGTACGATGGACATGGGATGCTCCACCGTATGATGGACATGTGACGCTCCACCGTACGATGGACATGTGACGCTCCAATGTATGATGGACATGTGACGCTCCACCGTACGATGGACATGTGACGCTCCACTGTATGATGGAAATGCAAAGCTCCACTGTACGATGGACATGTGACGCTCCACCGTACGATGGACATACGAGGCTCCATCGTAAGATGGACATGTGACGCTCCACTGTACAATGGACATGTGACGCTCCACCGTATGATGGACATGCGAGGCTCCACTGTAAGATGGACATGTTATGCTCCACCGTACGATGGACATGCGACGCTCCATCGTACGATGGACATGGGATGCTCCACCGTATGATGGACATGTGACACTCCACTGTATGATGGATATGCGATGCTCCACTGTACGATGGACATGTGATGTTCCACCGTACGATGGACATCTGACGCTCCACCGTAGGATGGACATGTGACGCTCCACCGTACGATGGACATGTGATGCTCCACCGTACGATGGACATGGGATGCTCCATCGTATGATGGACATGTGATGCTCCACCATACGATGGACATGCTATGCTCTACCATACGATGGACATGTGACGCTCCACCATACGATGGACATGAGACGCTCCACCGTACGATCGACATGCGATGTTTCACAGTACGATTGACATGTGATGCTCCACTGTACGATGGACATCTAACGCTCCACCATACGATGGACATGAGATGCTCCACCGTACGATGGACATGTGACGCTCCACCGAATGATGGACATGCGAGGTTCCACCGTAAGATGGACATGTGACGCTCCACCGTACGATAGACATGCGATGCTCCACCGTACGATGGACATGTGACGCTCCACTGTACAATGGACATGTGACGCTCCACCGTATGATGGACATGCAAGGCTCCACTGTACAATGGACATGTGACACTCCACCGTACGATGGACATGCGACGCTCTACCGTAGGATGGACTAGCGAAGCTCCACCGTAAGATGGACATCTGACGCTCCACCGTACGATGGACATGTGATGCTCCACTGTACGATGGACATGTGACGCTCCACCGTACGATGGACATGGGACGCTCCAATGTACGATGGACATGCGACGCTCCACTGTACGATGGACATGCGATGCTCCACTGTACGACGGACATGTGACGCTCCACCTTACGATGGACATCTGACGCTCCACTGTACGATCGGCATGTGATGCTCCACTGTACAATGCACATGTGACGCTCCACCGTATGATGGACATGCAAGGCTCCACTGTACAATGGACATGTGACACTCCACCGTACGATGGACATGCGACGCTCTACCGTAGGATGGACTAGCGAAGCTCCACCGTAAGATGGACATGTGACGCTCCACAGTACGATGGACATCTGACGCTCCACCGTACGATGGACATGTGATGCTCCACTGTACGATGGACATGTGACGCTCCACCGTACGATGGACATGGGACGCTCCAATGTACGATGGACATGCGACGCTCCACTGTACGATGGACATGCGATGCTCCACTGTACGACGGACATGTGACGCTCCACTGTATGATGGACATGCGAGGTTCCACCGTACGATGGACATGGGATGCTCCATCGTACGATGGACATGTGACGCTCCACCGTACGATCGACATGCGATGCTCCACCGTACGATGGACATGTGATGCTCCATCGTACGATGGACATCTGACGCTCCACCGTACGATGGACATGCTATGCTCCACCGTACGATGGACATGTGACGCTCCACCGTACGATGGACATGGGACGCTCCACCGTACAATGGACATGTGACGCTCCATCGTACGATGGACATGTGACGCTATACTGAATGATGGACATGCGAGGCTCCACCGTAAGATGGACATGTGACGCTCCACCGTATGATGGACATGCGACGCTCAATCGTACGATGGACATGGGATGCTCCACCGTATGATGGACATGTGACGCTCCACCGTACGATGGACATGTGACGCTCCAATGTATGATGGACATGTGACGCTCCACCGTACGATGGACATGTGACGCTCCACTGTATGATGGAAATGCAAAGCTCCACTGTACGATGGACATGTGACGCTCCACCGTACGATGGACATACGAGGCTCCATCGTAAGATGGACATGTGACGCTCCACTGTACAATGGACATGTGACGCTCCACCATATGATGGACATGCAAGGCTCCACTGTACAATGGACATGTGACACTCCACCGTACGATGGACATGCGACGCTCTACCGTAGGATGGACTGGCGAAGCTCCACCGTAAGATGGACATGTGACGCTCCACAGTACGATGGACATCTGACGCTCCACCGTACGATGGACATGCTATGCTCCAGCGTACGATAAACACGTGACACTCTACCGTACGATGGACATGGTACGCTCCACCGTATAATGGACATGTGACGCTCCACCGTACGATGGACATGAGACGCTCCACTGTACGATGGACATGTGACGCTCCACCGTACGATGGACATACGAGGCTCCACCGTAAGATGGACATGTGACGCTCCACCGTACGATAGACATGCGATGCTCCACCGTACGATGGACATGTGATGCTCCACTGTACAATGGACATGTGACGCTCCACTGTACGATGGACATGTGACGCTCCACCGTACGATGGACATACGAGGCTCCACCGTAAGATGGACATGTGACGCTCCACCGTACGATAGACATGCGATGCTCCACCGTACGATGGACATGTGATGCTCCACTGTACAATGGACATGTGACGCTCCACCGTATGATGGACATGCAAGGCTCCACTGTACAATGGACATGTGACACTCCACCGTACGATGGACATGCGACGCTCTACCGTAGGATGGACTAGCGAAGCTCCACCGTAAGATGGACATGTGACGCTCCACAGTATGATGGACATCTGACGCTCCACCGTACGATGGACATGTGATGCTCCACTGTACGATGGACATGTGACGCTCCACCGTACGATGGACATGGGATGCTCCAATGTACGATGGACATGCGACGCTCCACTGTACGATGGACATGCGATGCTCCACTGTACGACGGACATGTGACGCTCCACTGTAGGATGGACATGCGAGGTTCCACCGTACGATGGACATGGGATGCTCCATCGTACGATGGACATGTGACGCTCCACCGTACGATGGACATGTGACGCTATACTGAATGATGGACATGCGAGGCTCCACCGTAAGATGGACATGTGACGCTCCACCGTATGATGGACATGCGACGCTCAATCGTACGATGGACATGGGATGCTCCACCGTATGATGGACATGTGACGCTCCACCGTACGATGGACATGTGACGCTCCACTGTATGATGGACATGTGACGCTCCACCGTACGATGGACATGTGACGCTCCACTGTATGATGGAAATGCAAAGCTCCACTGTACGATGGACATGTGATGCTCCACCGTACGATGGACATACGAGGCTCCATCGTAAGATGGACATGTGACGCTCCACTGTACAATGGACATGTGACGCTCCACCGTATGATGGACATGCAAGGCTCCACTGTACAATGGACATGTGACACTCCACCGTACGATGGACATGCGACGCTCTACCGTAGGATGGACTAGCGAAGCTCCACCGTAAGATGGACATGTGACGCTCCACAGTACGATGGACATCTGACGCTCCACCGTACGATGGACATGCTATGCTCCAGCGTACGATAGACATGTGACGCTCCACCGTACGATGGACATGGGACGCTCCACCGTATAATGGACATGTGACGCTCCACCGTATGATGGACATGAGACGCTCCACCGTATATGGACATGTGACGCTCCACCGTACGATGGACATGTGACGCTCCACTGTATGATGGACATGCAAAGCTCCACTGTACGATGGACATGTGACGCTCCACCGTACGATGGACATACGAGGCTCCATTGTAAGATGGACATGTGACACTCCCTGTACGATGGACATGCGACGCTCCACTGTACGATGGACATGTTACGCTCCACCGTACGATGGACATGCGACGCTCCATCGTACGATGGACATGGGATGCTCCACCGTATGATGGACATGTGACACTCCGCTGTACGATGGACATGCGACGCTCCACTGTACGATGGACATGTTACGCTCCACCGTACGATGGACATGCGACGCTCCATCGTACGATGGACATGGGATGCTCCACCGTATGATGGACATGTGACACTCCACTGTACGATGGATATGCGATGCTCCACCGTACGATGGACATGTGATGTTCCACCGTACGATGGACATCTGACGCTCCACCGTAGGATGGACATGTGACGCTCCACCGTACGATGGACATGTGATGCTCCACCGTACGATGGACATGGGATGCTCCATCGTACGATGGACAGGTGATGCTCCACCATACGATGGACATGCTATGCTCCACCGTACGATGGACATTTGACGCTCCACCGTACGATGGACATGAGACGCTCCACCGTACGATCGACATGCGATGCTTCACAGTACGATTGACATGTGATGCTCCACTGTACGATGGACATCTAACGCTCCACCATACGATGGACATGAGATGCTCCACCGTACGATGGACATGTGACGCTCCACCGAATGATGGACATGCGAGGTTCCACCGTAAGATGGACATGTGACGCTCCATCGTACGATAGACATGCGATGCTCCACCGTACGATGGACATGTGATGCTCCACTGTACAATGGACATGTGACGCTCCACCGTATGATGGACATGCAAGGCTCCACTGTACCATGGACATGTGACACTCCACCGTACGATGGACATGCGACGCTCTACCGTAGGATGGACTAGCGAAGCTCCACCGTAAGATGGACATCTGACGCTCCACCGTACGATGGACATGTGATGCTCCACTGTACGATGGACATGTGACGCTCCACCGTACGATGGACATGGGACGCTCCAATGTACGATGGACATGCGACGCTCCACTGTACGATGGACATGCGATGCTCCACTGTACGACGGACATGTGACGCTCCACCTTACGATGGACATCTGACGCTCCACTGTACGATCGGCATGTGATGCTCCACTGTACAATGCACATGTGACGCTCCACCGTATGATGGACATGCAAGGCTCCACTGTACAATGGACATGTGACACTCCACCGTACGATGGACATGCGACGCTCTACCGTAGGATGGACTAGCGAAGCTCCACCGTAAGATGGACATGTGACGCTCCACAGTACGATGGACATCTGACGCTCCACCGTACGATGGACATGTGATGCTCCACTGTACGATGGACATGTGACGCTCCACCGTACGATGGACATGGGACGCTCCAATGTACGATGGACATGCGACGCACCACTGTACGATGGACATGCGATGCTCCACTGTACGACGGACATGTGACGCTCCACTGTATGATGGACATGCGAGGTTCCACCGTACGATGGACATGGGATGCTCCATCGTACGATGGACATGTGACGCTCCACCGTACGATCGACATGCGATGCTCCACCGTACGATGGACATGTGATGCTCCATCGTACGATGGACATCTGACGCTCCACCGTACGATGGACATGCTATGCTCCACCGTACGATGGACATGTGACGCTCCACCGTACGATGGACATGGGACGCTCCACCGTACAATGGACATGTGACGCTCCATCGTACGATGGACATGTGACGCTATACTGAATGATGGACATGCGAGGCTCCACCGTAAGATGGACATGTGACGCTCCACCGTATGATGGACATGCGACGCTCAATCGTACGATGGACATGGGATGCTCCACCGTATGATGGACATGTGACGCTCCACCGTACGATGGACATGTGACGCTCCAATGTATGATGGACATGTGACGCTCCACCGTACGATGGACATGTGACGCTCCACTGTATGATGGAAATGCAAAGCTCCACTGTACGATGGACATGTGACGCTCCACCGTACGATGGACATACGAGGCTCCATCGTAAGATGGACATGTGACGCTCCACTGTACAATGGACATGTGACGCTCCACCGTATGATGGACATGCAAGGCTCCACTGTACAATGGACATGTGACACTCCACCGTACGATGGACATGCGACGCTCTACCGTAGGATGGACTAGCGAAGCTCCACCGTAAGATGGACATGTGACGCTCCACAGTACGATGGACATCTGACGCTCCACCGTACGATGGACATGCTATGCTCCAGCGTACGATAGACATGTGACGCTCCACCGTACGATGGACATGGGACGCTCCACCGTATAATGGACATGTGACGCTCCACCGTACGATGGACATGAGACGCTCCACCGTATATGGACATGTGACGCTCCACCGTACGATGGACATGTGACGCTCCACTGTATGATGGACATGCAAAGCTCCACTGTACGATGGACATGTGACGCTCCACCGTACGATGGACATACGAGGCTCCACCGTAAGATGGACATGTGACGCTCCACCGTACGATAGACATGCGATGCTCCACCGTACGATGGACATGTGATGCTCCACTGTACAATGGACATGTGACGCTCCACCGTATGATGGACATGCAAGGCTCCACTGTACAATGGACATGTGACACTCCACCGTACGATGGACATGCGACGCTCTACCGTAGGATGGACTAGCGAAGCTCCACCGTAAGATGGACATGTGACGCTCCACCGTACGATGGACATCTGACGCTCCACCGTACGATGGACATGCTATGCTCCAGCGTACGATAGACATGTGACGCTCCACCGTACGATGGACATGGGACGCTCCACCGTATAATGGACATGTGACGCTCCACCGTACGATGGACATGAGACGCTCCACCGTATATGGACATGTGACGCTCCACCGTACGATGGACATGTGACGCTCCACTGTATGATGGACATGCAAAGCTCCACTGTACGATGGACATGTGACGCTCCACCGTACGATGGACATACGAGGCTCCACCGTAAGATGGACATGTGACGCTCCACTGTACAATGGACATGTGACGCTCCACCGTATGATGGACATGCAAGGCTCCACTGTACAATGGACATGGGACGCTCCACCGAATGATGGACATGCGAGGCTCCACCATAAGATGGACATGTGACGCTCCACCGTACGATGGACATGCGACGCTCCACCGTACGATGGACATGTGACGCTCCACCGAAGGATGGACATGTGATGCTCCACCGAAGGATGGACATGCGAGGCTCCACTGTAAGATGGACATGTTATGCTCCACCGTACGATGGACATGCGACGCTCCATCGTACGATGGACATGGGATGCTCCACCGTATGATGGACATGTGACACTCCACTGTACGATGGATATGCGATGCTCCACCGTACGATGGACATGTGATGTTCCACCGTACGATGGACATCTGACGCTCCACCGTAGGATGGACATGTGACGCTCCACCATACGATGGACATGTGATGCTCCACCGTACGATGGACATGGGATGCTCCATCGTACGATGGACATGTGATGCTCCACCATACGATGGACATGCTATGCTCTACCATACGATGGACATGTGACGCTCCACCGTACGATGGACATGAGACGCTCCACCGTACGATCGACATGCGATGTTTCACAGTACGATTGACATGTGATGCTCCACTGTACGATGGACATCTAACGCTCCACCATACGATGGACATGAGATGCTCCACCGTACGATGGACATGTGACGCTCCACCGAATGGTGGACATGCGAGGTTCCACCGTAAGATGGACATGTGACGCTCCACCGTACGATAGACATGCGAGGCTCCACCGTACGATGGACATGTGACGCTCCACTGTACAATGGACATGTGACGCTCCACCGTATGATGGACATGCAAGGCTCCACTGTACAATGGACATGTGACACTCCACCGTACGATGGACATGCGACGCTCTACCGTAGGATGGACTAGCGAAGCTCCACCGTACGATGGACATGTGACGCTCCACTGTACAATGGACATGTGACGCTCCACCGTATGATGGACATGCAAGGCTCCACTGTACAATGGACATGTGACACTCCACCGTACGATGGACATGCGACGCTCTACCGTAGGATGGACTAGCGAAGCTCCACCGTAAGATGGACATCTGACGCTCCACCGTACGATGGACATGTGATGCTCCACTGTACGATGGACATGTGACGCTCCACCGTACGATGGACATGGGACGCTCCAATGTACGATGGACATGCGACGCTCCACTGTACGATGGACATGCGATGCTCCACTGTACGACGGACATGTGACGCTCCACCTTACGATGGACATCTGACGCTCCACTGTACGATCGGCATGTGATGCTCCACTGTACAATGCACATGTGACGCTCCACCGTATGATGGACATGCAAGGCTCCACTGTACAATGGACATGTGACACTCCACCGTACGATGGACATGCGACGCTCTACCGTAGGATGGACTAGCGAAGCTCCACCGTAAGATGGACATGTGACGCTCCACAGTACGATGGACATCTGACGCTCCACCGTACGATGGACATGTGATGCTCCACTGTACGATGGACATGTGACGCTCCACCGTACGATGGACATGGGACGCTCCAATGTACGATGGACATGCGACGCTCCACTGTACGATGGACATGCGATGCTCCACTGTACGACGGACATGTGACGCTCCACTGTATGATGGACATGCGAGGTTCCACCGTACGATGGACATGGGATGCTCCATCGTACGATGGACATGTGACGCTCCACCGTACGATCGACATGCGATGCTCCACCGTACGATGGACATGTGATGCTCCATCGTACGATGGACATCTGACGCTCCACCGTATGATGGACATGCTATGCTCCACCGTACGATGGACATGTGACGCTCCACCGTACGATGGACATGGGACGCTCCACCGTACAATGGACATGTGACGCTCCATCGTACGATGGACATGTGACGCTATACTGAATGATGGACATGCGAGGCTCCACCGTAAGATGGACATGTGACGCTCCACCGTATGATGGACATGCGACGCTCAATCGTACGATGGACATGTGATGCTCCACCGTATGATGGACATGTGACGCTCCAATGTATGATGGACATGTGACGCTCCACCGTACGATGGACATGTGACGCTCCACTGTATGATGGACATGCAAAGCTCCACTGTACGATGGACATGTGACGCTCCACCGTACGATGGACATACGACGCTCCACCGTAAGATGGACATGTGACGCTCCACCGTACGATAGACATGCGATGCTCCACCGTACGATGGACATGTGATGCTCCACTGTACAATGGACATGTGACGCTCCACCGTATGATGGACATGCAAGGCTCCACTGTACAATGGACATGTGACACTCCACCGTACGATGGACATGCGACGCTCTACCGTAGGATGGACTAGCGAAGCTCCACCGTAAGATGGACATGTGACGCTCCACCGTACGATGGACATCTGACGCTCCACCGTACGATGGACCTGCTATGCTCCAGCGTACGATAGACATGTGACGCTCCACCGTACGATGGACATGCGACGCTCTACCGTAGGATGGACTAGCGAAGCTCCACCGTAAGATGGACATGTGACGCTCCACCGTACGATGGACATCTGACGCTCCACCGTACGATGGACATGCTATGCTCCAGCGTACGATAGACATGTGACGCTCCACCGTACGATGGACATGGGACGCTCCACCGTATAATGGACATGTGACGCTCCACCGTACGATGGACATGAGACGCTCCACCGTATATGGACATGTGACGCTCCACCGTACGATGGACATGTGACGCTCCACTGTATGATGGACATGCAAAGCTCCACTGTACGATGGACATGTGACGCTCCACCGTACGATGGACATACGAGGCTCCACCGTAAGATGGACATGTGACGCTCCACTGTACAATGGACATGTGACGCTCCACCGTATGATGGACATGCAAGGCTCCACTGTACAATGGACATGGGACGCTCCACCGAATGATGGACATGCGAGGCTCCACCATAAGATGGACATGTGACGCTCCACCGTACGATGGACATGCGACGCTCCACCGTACGATGGACATGTGACGCTCCACCGAAGGATGGACATGTGATGCTCCACCGAAGGATGGACATGCGAGGCTCCACTGTAAGATGGACATGTTATGCTCCACCGTACGATGGACATGCGACGCTCCATCGTACGATGGACATGGGATGCTCCACCGTATGATGGACATGTGACACTCCACTGTACGATGGATATGCGATGCTCCACCGTACGATGGACATGTGATGTTCCACCGTACGATGGACATCTGACGCTCCACCGTAGGATGGACATGTGACGCTCCACCGTACGATGGACATGTGATGCTCCACCGTACGATGGACATGGGATGCTCCATCGTACGATGGACATGTGATGCTCCACCATACGATGGACATGCTATGCTCTACCATACGATGGACATGTGACGCTCCACCGTACGATGGACATGAGACGCTCCACCGTACGATCGACATGCGATGTTTCACAGTACGATTGACATGTGATGCTCCACTGTACGATGGACATCTAACGCTCCACCATACGATGGACATGAGATGCTCCACCGTACGATGGACATGTGACGCTCCACCGAATGATGGACATGCGAGGTTCCACCGTAAGATGGACATGTGACGCTCCACCGTACGATAGACATGCGAGGCTCCACCGTACGATGGACATGTGACGCTCCACTGTACAATGGACATGTGACGCTCCACCGTATGATGGACATGCAAGGCTCCACTGTACAATGGACATGTGACACTCCACCGTACGATGGACATGCGACGCTCTACCGTAGGATGGACTAGCGAAGCTCCACCGTACGATGGACATGTGACGCTCCACTGTACAATGGACATGTGACGCTCCACCGTATGATGGACATGCAAGGCTCCACTGTACAATGGACATGTGACACTCCACCGTACGATGGACATGCGACGCTCTACCGTAGGATGGACTAGCGAAGCTCCACCGTAAGATGGACATGTGACGCTCCACCGTACGATGGACATCTGACGCTCCACCGTACGATGGACATGCTATGCTCCAGCGTACGATAGACATGTGACGCTCCACCGTACGATGGACATGGGACGCTACACCATATAATGGACATGTGACGCTCCACCGTACGATGGACATGAGACGCTCCACCGTATATGGACATGTGACGCTCCACCGTACGATGGACATGTGACGCTCCACTGTATGATGGACATGCAAAGCTCCACTGTACGATGGACATGTGACGCTCCACCGTACGATGGACATACGAGGCTCCACCGTAAGATGGACATGTGACGCTCCACTGTACAATGGACATGTGACGCTCCACCGTATGATGGACATGCAAGGCTCCACTGTACAATGGACATGGGACGCTCCACCGAATGATGGACATGCGAGGCTCCACCATAAGATGGACATGTGACGCTCCACCGTACGATGGACATGCGACGCTCCACCGTACGATGGACATGTGACGCTCCACCGAAGGATGGACATGTGATGCTCCACCGAAGGATGGACATGCGAGGCTCCACTGTAAGATGGACATGTTATGCTCCACCGTACGATGGACATGCGACGCTCCATCGTACGATGGACATGGGATGCTCCACCGTATGATGGACATGTGACACTCCACTGTATGATGGATATGCGATGCTCCACTGTACGATGGACATGTGATGTTCCACCGTACGATGGACATCTGACGCTCCACCGTACGATGGACATGTGATGCTCCACCGTACGATGGACATGGGATGCTCCATCGTACGATGGACATGTGATGCTCCACCATACGATGGACATGCTATGCTCTACCATACGATGGACATGTGACGCTCCACCGTACGATGGACATGAGACGCTCCACCGTACGATCGACATGCGATGTTTCACAGTACGATTGACATGTGATGCTCCACTGTACGATGGACATCTAACGCTCCACCATACGATGGACATGAGATGCTCCACCGTACGATGGACATGTGACGCTCCACCGAATGATGGACATGCGAGGTTCCACCGTAAGATGGACATGTGACGCTCCACCGTACGATAGACATGCGAGGCTCCACCGTACGATGGACATGTGACGCTCCACTGTACAATGGACATGTGACGCTCCACCGTATGATGGACATGCAAGGCTCCACTGTACAATGGACATGTGACACTCCACCGTACGATGGACATGCGACGCTCTACCGTAGGATGGACTAGCGAAGCTCCACCGTACGATGGACATGTGACGCTCCACTGTACAATGGACATGTGACGCTCCACCGTATGATGGACATGCAAGGCTCCACTGTACAATGGACATGTGACACTCCACCGTACGATGGACATGCGACGCTCTACCGTAGGATGGACTAGCGAAGCTCCACTGTAAGATGGACATCTGACGCTCCACCGTACGATGGACATGTGATGCTCCACTGTACGATGGACATGTGACGCTCCACCGTACGATGGACATGGGACGCTCCAATGTACGATGGACATGCGACGCTCCACTGTACGATGGACATGCGATGCTCCACTGTACGACGGACATGTGACGCTCCACCTTACGATGGACATCTGACGCTCCACTGTACGATCGGCATGTGATGCTCCACTGTACAATGCACATGTGACGCTCCACCGTATGATGGACATGCAAGGCTCCACTGTACAATGGACATGTGACACTCCACCGTACGATGGACATGCGACGCTCTACCGTAGGATGGACTAGCGAAGCTCCACCGTAAGATGGACATGTGACGCTCCACAGTACGATGGACATCTGACGCTCCACCGTACGATGGACATGTGATGCTCCACTGTACGATGGACATGTGACGCTCCACCGTACGATGGACATGGGACGCTCCAATGTACGATGGACATGCGACGCTCCACTGTACGATGGACATGCGATGCTCCACTGTACGACGGACATGTGACGCTCCACTGTATGATGGACATGCAAGGTTCCACCGTACGATGGACATGGGATGCTCCATCGTACGATGGACATGTGACGCTCCACCGTACGATTGACATGCGATGCTCCACCGTACGATGGACATGTGATGCTCCATCGTACGATGGACATCTGACGCTCCACCGTACGATGGACATGCTATGCTCCACCGTACGATGGACATGTGACGCTCCACCGTACGATGGACATGGGACGCTCCACCGTACAATGGACATGTGACGCTCCATCGTACGATGGACATGTGACGCTATACTGAATGATGGACATGCGAGGCTCCACCGTAAGATGGACATGTGACGCTCCACCGTATGATGGACATGCGACGCTCAATCGTACGATGGACATGGGATGCTCCACCGTATGATGGACATGTGACGCTCCAATGTATGATGGACATGTGACGCTCCACCGTACGATGGACATGTGACGCTCCACTGTATGATGGAAATGCAAAGCTCCACTGTACGATGGACATGTGACGCTCCACCGTACGATGGACATACCAGGCTCCATCGTAAGATGGACATGTGACGCTCCACTGTACAATGGACATGTGACGCTCCACCGTATGATGGACATGCAAGGCTCCACTGTACAATGGACATGTGACACTCCACCGTACGATGGACATGCGACGCTCTACCGTAGGATGGACTAGCGAAGCTCCACCGTAAGATGGACATGTGACGCTCCACAGTACGATGGACATCTGACGCTCCACCGTACGATGGACATGCTATTCTCCAGCGTACGATAGACATGTGACACTCCACCGTACGATGGACATGGGACGCTCCACCGTATAATGGACATGTGACGCTCCACCGTACGATGGACATGAGACGCTCCACCGTATATGGACATGTGACGCTCCACCGTACGATGGACATGTGACGCTCCACTGTATGATGGACATGCAAAGCTCCACTGTACGATGGACATGTGACGCTCCACCGTACGATGGACATACGAGGCTCCACCGTAAGATGGACATGTGACGCTCCACCGTATGATGGACATGCAAGGCTCCACTGTACAATGGACATGTGACACTCCACCGTACGATGGACATGCGACGCTCTACCGTAGGATGGACTAGCGAAGCTCCACCGTAAGATGGACATGTGACGCTCCACAGTACGATGGACATCTGACGCTCCACCGTACGATGGACATGTGATGCTCCACTGTACGATGGACATGCGATGCTCCACTGTACGACGGACATGTGACGCTCCACTGTAGGATGGACATGCGAGGTTCCACCGTACGATGGACATGGGATGCTCCATCGTATGATGGACATGTGACACTCCACTGTACGATGGATATGCGATGCTCCACCGTACGATGGACATGTGATGTTCCACCGTACGATGGACATCTGACGCTCCACCGTAGGATGGACATGTGACGCTCCACCGTACGATGGACATGTGATGCTCCACCGTACGATGGACATGGGATGCTCCACCATACGATGGACATGAGATGCTCCACCATACGATGGACATGCTATGCTCCACCGTACGATGGACATTTGACGCTCCACCGTACGATGGACATGAGACGCTCCACCGTACGATCGACATGCGATGCTTCACAGTACGATTGACATGTGATGCTCCACTGTACGATGGACATCTAACGCTCCACCATACGATGGACATGAGATGCTCCACCGTACGATGGACATGTGACGCTCCACCGAATGATGGACATGCGAGGTTCCACCGTAAGATGGACATGTGACGCTCCATCGTACGATAGACATGCGATGCTCCACCGTACGATGGACATGTGATGCTCCACTGTACAATGGACATGTGACGCTCCACCGTATGATGGACATGCAAGGCTCCACTGTACCATGGACATGTGACACTCCACCGTACGATGGACATGCGACGCTCTACCGTAGAATGGACTAGCGAAGCTCCACCGTAAGATGGACATGTGACGCTCCACCGTACGATGGACATCTGACGCTCCACCGTACGATGGACATGCTATGCTCCAGCGTACGATAGACATGTGACGCTCCACCGTACGATGGACATGGGACGCTACACCATATAATGGACATGTGACGCTCCACCGTACGATGGACATGAGACGCTCCACCGTATATGGACATGTGACGCTCCACCGTACGATGGACATGTGACGCTCCACTGTATGATGGACATGCAAAGCTCCACTGTACGATGGACATGTGACGCTCCACCGTACGATGGACATACGAGGCTCCACCGTAAGATGGACATGTGACGCTCCACTGTACAATGGACATGTGACGCTCCACCGTATGATGGACATGCAAGGCTCCACTGTACAATGGACATGGGACGCTCCACCGAATGATGGACATGCGAGGCACCACCATAAGATGGACATGTGACGCTCCACCGTACGATGGACATGCGACACTCCACCGTACGATGGACATGTGACGCTCCACCGAAGGATGGACATGTGATGCCCCACCGAAGGATGGACATGCGAGGCTCCACTGTAAGATGGACATGTTATGCTCCACCGTACGATGGACATGTGATGCTCCACCGTACGATGGACATGGGATGCTCCATCGTACGATGGACATGTGATGCTCCACCATACGATGGACATGCTATGCTCTACCATACGATGGACATGTGACGCTCCACCGTACGATGGACATGAGACGCTCCACCGTACGATCGACATGCGATGTTTCACAGTACGATTGACATGTGATGCTCCACTGTACGATGGACATCTAACGCTCCACCATACGATGGACATGAGATGCTCCACCGTACGATGGACATGTGACGCTCCACCGAATGATGGACATGCGAGGTTCCACCGTAAGATGGACATGTGACGCTCCACCGTACGATAGACATGCGATGCTCCACCGTACGATGGACATGTGACGCTCCACTGTACAATGGACATGTGACGCTCCACCGTATGATGGACATGCAAGGCTCCACTGTACAATGGACATGTGACACTCCACCGTACGATGGACATGCGACGCTCTACCGTAGGATGGACTAGCGAAGCTCCACCGTACGATGGACATGTGACGCTCCACTGTACAATGGACATGTGACGCTCCACCGTATGATGGACATGCAAGGCTCCACTGTACAATGGACATGTGACACTCCACCGTACGATGGACATGCGACGCTCTACCATAGGATGGACTAGCGAAGCTCCACCGTAAGATGGACATCTGACGCTCCACCGTACGATGGACATGTGATGCTCCACTGTACGATGGACATGTGACGCTCCAACGTACGATGGACATGGGACGCTCCAATGTACGATGGACATGCGACGCTCCACTGTACGATGGACATGCGATGCTCCACTGTACGACGGACATGTGACGCTCCACCTTACGATGGACATCTGATGCTCCACTGTACGATCGGCATGTGATGCTCCACTGTACAATGCACATGTGACGCTCCACCGTATGATGGACATGCAAGGCTCCACTGTACAATGGACATGTGACACTCCACCGTACGATGGACATGCGACGCTCTACCGTAGGATGGACTAGCGAAGCTCCACCGTAAGATGGACATGTGACGCTCCACAGTACGATGGACATCTGACGCTCCACCGTACGATGGACATGTGATGCTCCACTGTACGATGGACATGTGACGCTCCACCGTACGATGGACATGGGACGCTCCAATGTACGATGGACATGTGACGCTCCACCGTACGATGGACATGGGACGCTCCAATGTACGATGGACATGCGACGCTCCACTGTACGATGGACATGCGATGCTCCACTGTACGACGGACATGTGACGCTCCACTGTATGATGGACATGCGAGGTTCCACCGTACGATGGACATGGGATGCTCCATCGTACGATGGACATGTGACGCTCCACCGTACGATCGACATGCGATGCTCCACCGTACGATGGACATGTGATGCTCCATCGTACGATGGACATCTGACGCTCCACCGTACGATGGACATGCTATGCTCCACCGTACGATGGACATGTGACGCTCCACCGTACGATGGACATGGGACGCTCCACCGTACAATGGACATGTGACGCTCCATCGTACGATGGACATGTGACGCTATACTGAATGATGGACATGCGAGGCTCCACCGTAAGATGGACATGTGACGCTCCACCGTATGATGGACATGCGACGCTCAATCGTACGATGGACATGGGATGCTCCACCGTATGATGAACATGCGACGCTCAATCGTACGATGGACATGGGATGCTCCACCGTATGATGGACATGTGACGCTCCACCGTACGATGGACATGTGACGCTCCAATGTATGATGGACATGTGACGCTCCACCGTACGATGGACATGTGACGCTCCACTGTATGATGGAAATGCAAAGCTCCACTGTACGATGGACATACGAGGCTCCATCGTAAGATGGACATGTGACGCTCCACTGTACAATGGACATGTGACGCTCCACCGTATGATGGACATGCAAGGCTCCACTGTACAATGGACATGTGACACTCCACCGTACGATGGACATGCGACGCTCTACCGTAGGATGGACTAGCGAAGCTCCACCGTAAGATGGACATGTGACGCTCCACAGTACGATGGACATCTGACGCTCCACCGTACGATGGACATGCTATGCTCCAGCGTACGATAGACATGTGACGCTCCACCGTACGATGGACATGGGACGCTCCACCGTATAATGGACATGTGACGCTCCACCGTACGATGGACATGAGACGCTCCACCGTATATGGACATGTGACGCTCCACCGTACGATGGACATGTGACGCTCCACTGTATGATGGACATGCAAAGCTCCACTGTACGATGGACATGTGACGCTCCACCGTACGATGGACATACGAGGCTCCACCGTAAGATGGACATGTGACGCTCCACCGTACGATAGACATGCGATGCTCCACCGTACGATGGACATGTGATGCTCCACTGTACAATGGACATGTGACGCTCCACCGTATGATGGACATGCAAGGCTCCACTGTACAATGGACATGTGACACTCCACCGTACGATGGACATGCGACGCTCTACCGTAGGATGGACTAGCGAAGCTCCACCGTAAGATGGACATGTGACGCTCCACCGTACGATGGACATCTGACGCTCCACCGTACGATGGACCTGCTATGCTCCAGCGTACGATAGACATGTGACGCTCCACCGTACGATGGACATGCGACGCTCTACCGTAGGATGGACTAGCGAAGCTCCACCGTAAGATGGACATGTGACGCTCCACCGTACGATGGACATCTGACGCTCCACCGTACGATGGACATGCTATGCTCCAGCGTACGATAGACATGTGACGCTCCACCGTACGATGGACATGGGACGCTCCACCGTATAATGGACATGTGACGCTCCACCGTACGATGGACATGAGACGCTCCACCGTATATGGACATGTGACGCTCCACCGTACGATGGACATGTGACGCTCCACTGTATGATGGACATGCAAAGCTCCACTGTACGATGGACATGTGACGCTCCACCGTACGATGGACATACGAGGCTCCACCGTAAGATGGACATGTGACGCTCCACTGTACAATGGACATGTGACGCTCCACCGTATGATGGACATGCAAGGCTCCACTGTACAATGGACATGGGACGCTCCACCGAATGATGGACATGCGAGGCTCCACCATAAGATGGACATGTGACGCTCCACCGTACGATGGACATGCGACGCTCCACCGTACGATGGACATGTGACGCTCCACCGAAGGATGGACATGTGATGCTCCACCGAAGGATGGACATGCGAGGCTCCACAGTAAGATGGACATGTTATGCTCCACCGTACGATGGACATGCGACGCTCCATCGTACGATGGACATGGGATGCTCCACCGTATGATGGACATGTGACACTCCACTGTACGATGGATATGCGATGCTCCACCGTACGATGGACATGTGATGTTCCACCGTACGATGGACATCTGACGCTCCACCGTAGGATGGACATGTGACGCTCCACCGTACGATGGACATGTGATGCTCCACCGTACGATGGACATGGGATGCGCCATCGTACGATGGACATGTGATGCTCCACCATACGATGGACATGCTATGCTGTACCATACGATGGACATGTGACGCTCCACCGTACGATGGACATGAGACGCTCCACCGTACGATCGACATGCGATGTTTCACAGTTCGATTGACATGTGATGCTCCACTGTACGATGGACATCTAACGCTCCACCATACGATGGACATGAGATGCTCCACCGTACGATGGACATGTGACGCTCCACCGAATGATGGACATGCGAGGTTCCACCGTAAGATGGACATGTGACGCTCCACCGTACGATAGACATGCGATGCTCCACCGTACGATGGACATGTGACGCTCCACTGTACAATGGACAAGTGACGCTCCACCGTATGATATACATGCAAGGCTCCACTGTACAATGGACATGTGACACTCCACCGTACGATGGACATGCGACGCTCTACCGTAGGATGGACTAGCGAAGCTCCACCGTACGATGGACATGTGACGCTCCACTGTACAATGGACATGTGACGCTCCACCGTATGATGGACATGCAAGGCTCCACTGTACAATGGACATGTGACACTCCACCGTACGATGGACATGCGACGCTCTACCGTAGGATGGACTAGCGAAGCTCCACCGTAAGATGGACATCTGACGCTCCACCGTACGATGGACATGTGATGCTCCACTGTACGATGGACATGTGACGCTCCACCGTACGATGGACATGGGACGCTCCAATGTACGATGGACATGCGACGCTCCACTGTACGATGGACATGCGATGCTCCACTGTACGACGGACATGTGACGCTCCACCTTACGATGGACATCTGACGCTCCACTGTACGATCGGCATGTGATGCTCCACTGTACAATGCACATGTGACGCTCCACCGTATGATGGACATGCAAGGCTCCACTGTACAATGGACATGTGACACTCCACCGTACGATGGACATGCGACGCTCTACCGTAGGATGGACTAGCGAAGCTCCACCGTAAGATGGACATGTGACGCTCCACAGTACGATGGACATCTGACGCTCCACCGTACGATGGACATGTGATGCTCCACTGTACGATGGACATGTGATGCTCCACCGTACGATGGACATGGGACGCTCCAATGTACGATGGACATGCGACGCTCCACTGTACGATGGACATGCGATGCTCCACTGTACGACGGACATGTGACGCTCCACTGTATGATGGACATGCGAGGTTCCACCGTACGATGGACATGGGATGCTCCATCGTACGATGGACATGTGACGTTCCACCGTACGATCGACATGCGATGCTCCACCGTACGATGGACATGTGATGCTCCATCGTACGATGGACATCTGACGCTCCACCGTACGATGGACATGCTATGCTCCACCGTACGATGGACATGTGACGCTCCACCGTACGATGGACATGGGACGCTCCACCGTACAATGGACATGTGACGCTCCATCGTACGATGGACATGTGACGCTATACTGAATGATGGACATGCGAGGCTCCACCGTAAGATGGACATGTGACGCTCCACCGTATGATGGACATGCGACGCTCAATCGTACGATGGACATGGGATGCTCCACCGTATGATGGACATGTGACGCTCCACCGTACGATGGACATGTGACGCTCCACTGTATGATGGACATGTGACGCTCCACCGTACGATGGACATGTGACGCTCCACTGTATGATGGAAATGCAAAGCTCCACTGTACGATGGACATGTGACGCTCCACCGTACAATGGACATACGAGGCTCCATCGTAAGATGGACATGTGACGCTCCACTGTACAATGGACATGTGACGCTCCACCGTATGATGGACATGCAAGGCTCCACTGTACAATGGACATGTGACACTCCACCGTACGATGGACATGCGACGCTCTACCGTAGGATGGACTAGCGAAGCTCCACCGTAAGATGGACATGTGACGCTCCACAGTACGATGGACATCTGACGCTCCACCGTACGATGGACATGCTATGCTCCAGCGTACGATAGACATGTGACGCTCCACCGTACGATGGACATGGGACGCTCCACCGTATAATGGACATGTGACGCTCCACCGTACGATGGACATGAGACGCTCCACCGTATATGGACATGTGACGCTCCACCGTACGATGGACATGTGACGCTCCACTGTATGATGGACATGCAAAGCTCCACTGTACGATGGACATGTGACGCTCCACCGTACGATGGACATGTGATGTTCCACCGTACGATGGACATCTGACGCTCCACCGTAGGATGGACATGTGACGCTCCACCGTACGATGGACATGTGATGCTCCACCGTACGATGGACATGGGATGCTCCATCGTACGATGGACAGGTGATGCTCCACCATACGATGGACATGCTATGCTCCACCGTACGATGGACATTTGACGCTCCACCGTACGATGGACATGAGACGCTCCACCGTACGATCGACATGCGATGCTTCACAGTACGATTGACATGTGATGCTCCACTGTACGATGGACATCTAACGCTCCACCATACGATGGACATGAGATGCTCCACCGTACGATGGACATGTGACGCTCCACCGAATGATGGACATGGGACGCTCCACCGTACAATGGACATGTGACGCTCCATCGTACGATGGACATGTGACGCTATACTGAATGATGGACATGCGAGGCTCCACCGTAAGATGGACATGTGACGCTCCACCGTATGATGGACATGCGACGCTCAATCGTACGATGGACATGGGATGCTCCACCGTATGATGGACATGTGACGCTCCACCGTACGATGGACATGTGACGCTCCACTGTATGATGGACATGTGACGCTCCACCGTACGATGGACATGTGACGCTCCACTGTATGATGGAAATGCAAAGCTCCACTGTACGATGGACATGTGACGCTCCACCGTACAATGGACATACGAGGCTCCATCGTAAGATGGACATGTGACGCTCCACTGTACAATGGACATGTGACGCTCCACCGTATGATTGACATGCAAGGCTCCACTGTACAATGGACATGTGACACTCCACCGTACGATGGACATGCGACGCTCTACCGTAGGATGGACTAGCGAAGCTCCACCGTAAGATGGACATGTGACGCTCCACAGTACGATGGACATCTGACGCTCCACCGTACGATGGACATGCTATGCTCCAGCGTACGATAGACATGTGACGCTCCACCGTACGATGGACATGGGACGCTCCACCGTATAATGGACATGTGACGCTCCACCGTACGATGGACATGAGACGCTCCACCGTACGATGGACATGAGACGCTCCACCGTATATGGACATGTGACGCTCCACCGTACGATGGACATGTGACGCTCCACTGTATGATGGACATGCAAAGCTCCACTGTACGATGGACATGTGACGCTCCACCGTACGATCGACATGCGATGCTCCACCGTACGATGGACATGTGATGCTCCATCGTACGATGGACATCTGACGCTCCACCGTACGATGGACATGCTATGCTCCACCGTACGATGGACATGTGACGCTCCACCGTACGATGGACATGGGACGCTCCACCGTACAATGGACATGTGACGCTCCATCGTACGATGGACATGTGACGCTATACTGAATGATGGACATGCGAGGCTCCACCGTAAGATGGACATGTGACGCTCCACCGTATGATGGACATGCGACGCTCAATCGTACGATGGACATGGGATGCTCCACCGTATGATGGACATGTGACGCTCCACCGTACGATGGACATGTGACGCTCCACTGTATGATGGACATGTGACGCTCCACCGTACGATGGACATGTGACGCTCCACTGTATGATGGAAATGCAAAGCTCCACTGTACGATGGACATGTGACGCTCCACCGTACAATGGACATACGAGGCTCCATCGTAAGATGGACATGTGACGCTCCACTGTACAATGGACATGTGACGCTCCACCGTATGATGGACATGCAAGGCTCCACTGTACAATGGACATGTGACACTCCACCGTACGATGGACATGCGACGCTCTACCGTAGGATGGACTAGCGAAGCTCCACCGTAAGATGGACATGTGACGCTCCACAGTACGATGGACATCTGACGCTCCACCGTACGATGGACATGCTATGCTCCAGCGTACGATAGACATGTGACGCTCCACCGTACGATGGACATGGGACGCTCCACCGTATAATGGACATGTGACGCTCCACCGTACGATGGACATGAGACGCTCCACCGTATATGGACATGTGACGCTCCACCGTACGATGGACATGTGACGCTCCACTGTATGATGGACATGCAAAGCTCCACTGTACGATGGACATGTGACGCTCCACCGTACGATGGACATGTGATGTTCCACCGTACGATGGACATCTGACGCTCCACCGTAGGATGGACATGTGACGCTCCACCGTACGATGGACATGTGATGCTCCACCGTACGATGGACATGGGACGCTCCATCGTACGATGGACAGGTGATGCTCCACCATACGATGGACATGCTATGCTCCACCGTACGATGGACATTTGACGCTCCACCGTACGATGGACATGAGACGCTCCACCGTACGATCGACATGCGATGCTTCACAGTACGATTGACATGTGATGCTCCACTGTACGATGGACATCTAACGCTCCACCATACGATGGACATGAGATGCTCCACCGTACGATGGACATGTGACGCTCCACCGAATGATGGACATGGGACGCTCCACCGTACAATGGACATGTGACGCTCCATCGTACGATGGACATGTGACGCTATACTGAATGATGGACATGCGAGGCTCCACCGTAAGATGGACATGTGACGCTCCACCGTATGATGGACATGCGACGCTCAATCGTACGATGGACATGGGATGCTCCACCGTATGATGGACATGTGACGCTCCACCGTACGATGGACATGTGACGCTCCACTGTATGATGGACATGTGACGCTCCACCGTACGATGGACATGTGACGCTCCACTGTATGATGGAAATGCAAAGCTCCACTGTACGATGGACATGTGACGCTCCACCGTACAATGGACATACGAGGCTCCATCGTAAGATGGACATGTGACGCTCCACTGTACAATGGACATGTGACGCTCCACCGTATGATTGACATGCAAGGCTCCACTGTACAATGGACATGTGACACTCCACCGTACGATGGACATGCGACGCTCTACCGTAGGATGGACTAGCGAAGCTCCACCGTAAGATGGACATGTGACGCTCCACAGTACGATGGACATCTGACGCTCCACCGTACGATGGACATGCTATGCTCCAGCGTACGATAGACATGTGACGCTCCACCGTACGATGGACATGGGACGCTCCACCGTATAATGGACATGTGACGCTCCACCGTACGATGGACATGAGACGCTCCACCGTACGATGGACATGAGACGCTCCACCGTATATGGACATGTGACGCTCCACCGTACGATGGACATGTGACGCTCCACTGTATGATGGACATGCAAAGCTCCACTGTACGATGGACATGTGACGCTCCACCGTACGATGGACATGTGATGTTCCACCGTACGATGGACATCTGACGCTCCACCGTAGGATGGACATGTGACGCTCCACCGTACGATGGACATGTGATGCTCCACCGTACGATGGACATGGGATGCTCCATCGTACGATGGACAGGTGATGCTCCACCATACGATGGACATGCTATGCTCCACCGTACGATGGACATTTGACGCTCCACCGTACGATGGACATGAGACGCTCTACCGTAGGATGGACTAGCGAAGCTCCACCGTAAGATGGACATCTGACGCTCCACCGTACGATGGACATGTGATGCTCCACTGTACGATGGACATGTGACGCTCCAACGTACGATGGACATGGGACGCTCCAATGTACGATGGACATGCGACGCTCCACTGTACGATGGACATGCGATGCTCCACTGTACGACGGACATGTGACGCTCCACCTTACGATGGACATCTGATGCTCCACTGTACGATCGGCATGTGATGCTCCACTGTACAATGCACATGTGACGCTCCACCGTATGATGGACATGCAAGGCTCCACTGTACAATGGACATGTGACACTCCACCGTACGATGGACATGCGACGCTCTACCGTAGGATGGACTAGCGAAGCTCCACCGTAAGATGGACATGTGACGCTCCACAGTACGATGGACATCTGACGCTCCACCGTACGATGGACATGTGATGCTCCACTGTACGATGGACATGTGACGCTCCACCGTACGATGGACATGGGACGCTCCAATGTACGATGGACATGTGACGCTCCACCGTACGATGGACATGGGACGCTCCAATGTACGATGGACATGCGACGCTCCACTGTACGATGGACATGCGATGCTCCACTGTACGACGGACATGTGACGCTCCACTGTATGATGGACATGCGAGGTTCCACCGTACGATGGACATGGGATGCTCCATCGTACGATGGACATGTGACGCTCCACCGTACGATCGACATGCGATGCTCCACCGTACGATGGACATGTGATGCTCCATCGTACGATGGACATCTGACGCTCCACCGTACGATGGACATGCTATGCTCCACCGTACGATGGACATGTGACGCTCCACCGTACGATGGACATGGGACGCTCCACCGTACAATGGACATGTGACGCTCCATCGTACGATGGACATGTGACGCTATACTGAATGATGGACATGCGAGGCTCCACCGTAAGATGGACATGTGACGCTCCACCGTATGATGGACATGCGACGCTCAATCGTACGATGGACATGGGATGCTCCACCGTATGATGAACATGCGACGCTCAATCGTACGATGGACATGGGATGCTCCACCGTATGATGGACATGTGACGCTCCACCGTACGATGGACATGTGACGCTCCAATGTATGATGGACATGTGACGCTCCACCGTACGATGGACATGTGACGCTCCACTGTATGATGGAAATGCAAAGCTCCACTGTACGATGGACATACGAGGCTCCATCGTAAGATGGACATGTGACGCTCCACTGTACAATGGACATGTGACGCTCCACCGTATGATGGACATGCAAGGCTCCACTGTACAATGGACATGTGACACTCCACCGTACGATGGACATGCGACGCTCTACCGTAGGATGGACTAGCGAAGCTCCACCGTAAGATGGACATGTGACGCTCCACAGTACGATGGACATCTGACGCTCCACCGTACGATGGACATGCTATGCTCCAGCGTACGATAGACATGTGACGCTCCACCGTACGATGGACATGGGACGCTCCACCGTATAATGGACATGTGACGCTCCACCGTACGATGGACATGAGACGCTCCACCGTATATGGACATGTGACGCTCCACCGTACGATGGACATGTGACGCTCCACTGTATGATGGACATGCAAAGCTCCACTGTACGATGGACATGTGACGCTCCACCGTACGATGGACATACGAGGCTCCACCGTAAGATGGACATGTGACGCTCCACCGTACGATAGACATGCGATGCTCCACCGTACGATGGACATGTGATGCTCCACTGTACAATGGACATGTGACGCTCCACCGTATGATGGACATGCAAGGCTCCACTGTACAATGGACATGTGACACTCCACCGTACGATGGACATGCGACGCTCTACCGTAGGATGGACTAGCGAAGCTCCACCGTAAGATGGACATGTGACGCTCCACCGTACGATGGACATCTGACGCTCCACCGTACGATGGACCTGCTATGCTCCAGCGTACGATAGACATGTGACGCTCCACCGTACGATGGACATGCGACGCTCTACCGTAGGATGGACTAGCGAAGCTCCACCGTAAGATGGACATGTGACGCTCCACCGTACGATGGACATCTGACGCTCCACCGTACGATGGACATGCTATGCTCCAGCGTACGATAGACATGTGACGCTCCACCGTACGATGGACATGGGACGCTCCACCGTATAATGGACATGTGACGCTCCACCGTACGATGGACATGAGACGCTCCACCGTATATGGACATGTGACGCTCCACCGTACGATGGACATGTGACGCTCCACTGTATGATGGACATGCAAAGCTCCACTGTACGATGGACATGTGACGCTCCACCGTACGATGGACATACGAGGCTCCACCGTAAGATGGACATGTGACGCTCCACTGTACAATGGACATGTGACGCTCCACCGTATGATGGACATGCAAGGCTCCACTGTACAATGGACATGGGACGCTCCACCGAATGATGGACATGCGAGGCTCCACCATAAGATGGACATGTGACGCTCCACCGTACGATGGACATGCGACGCTCCACCGTACGATGGACATGTGACGCTCCACCGAAGGATGGACATGTGATGCTCCACCGAAGGATGGACATGCGAGGCTCCACAGTAAGATGGACATGTTATGCTCCACCGTACGATGGACATGCGACGCTCCATCGTACGATGGACATGGGATGCTCCACCGTATGATGGACATGTGACACTCCACTGTACGATGGATATGCGATGCTCCACCGTACGATGGACATGTGATGTTCCACCGTACGATGGACATCTGACGCTCCACCGTAGGATGGACATGTGACGCTCCACCGTACGATGGACATGTGATGCTCCACCGTACGATGGACATGGGATGCGCCATCGTACGATGGACATGTGATGCTCCACCATACGATGGACATGCTATGCTGTACCATACGATGGACATGTGACGCTCCACCGTACGATGGACATGAGACGCTCCACCGTACGATCGACATGCGATGTTTCACAGTTCGATTGACATGTGATGCTCCACTGTACGATGGACATCTAACGCTCCACCATACGATGGACATGAGATGCTCCACCGTACGATGGACATGTGACGCTCCACCGAATGATGGACATGCGAGGTTCCACCGTAAGATGGACATGTGACGCTCCACCGTACGATAGACATGCGATGCTCCACCGTACGATGGACATGTGACGCTCCACTGTACAATGGACAAGTGACGCTCCACCGTATGATATACATGCAAGGCTCCACTGTACAATGGACATGTGACACTCCACCGTACGATGGACATGCGACGCTCTACCGTAGGATGGACTAGCGAAGCTCCACCGTACGATGGACATGTGACGCTCCACTGTACAATGGACATGTGACGCTCCACCGTATGATGGACATGCAAGGCTCCACTGTACAATGGACATGTGACACTCCACCGTACGATGGACATGCGACGCTCTACCGTAGGATGGACTAGCGAAGCTCCACCGTAAGATGGACATCTGACGCTCCACCGTACGATGGACATGTGATGCTCCACTGTACGATGGACATGTGACGCTCCACCGTACGATGGACATGGGACGCTCCAATGTACGATGGACATGCGACGCTCCACTGTACGATGGACATGCGATGCTCCACTGTACGACGGACATGTGACGCTCCACCTTACGATGGACATCTGACGCTCCACTGTACGATCGGCATGTGATGCTCCACTGTACAATGCACATGTGACGCTCCACCGTATGATGGACATGCAAGGCTCCACTGTACAATGGACATGTGACACTCCACCGTACGATGGACATGCGACGCTCTACCGTAGGATGGACTAGCGAAGCTCCACCGTAAGATGGACATGTGACGCTCCACAGTACGATGGACATCTGACGCTCCACCGTACGATGGACATGTGATGCTCCACTGTACGATGGACATGTGATGCTCCACCGTACGATGGACATGGGACGCTCCAATGTACGATGGACATGCGACGCTCCACTGTACGATGGACATGCGATGCTCCACTGTACGACGGACATGTGACGCTCCACTGTATGATGGACATGCGAGGTTCCACCGTACGATGGACATGGGATGCTCCATCGTACGATGGACATGTGACGCTCCACCGTACGATCGACATGCGATGCTCCACCGTACGATGGACATGTGATGCTCCATCGTACGATGGACATCTGACGCTCCACCGTACGATGGACATGCTATGCTCCACCGTACGATGGACATGTGACGCTCCACCGTACGATGGACATGGGACGCTCCACCGTACAATGGACATGTGACGCTCCATCGTACGATGGACATGTGACGCTATACTGAATGATGGACATGCGAGGCTCCACCGTAAGATGGACATGTGACGCTCCACCGTATGATGGACATGCGACGCTCAATCGTACGATGGACATGGGATGCTCCACCGTATGATGGACATGTGACGCTCCACCGTACGATGGACATGTGACGCTCCACTGTATGATGGACATGTGACGCTCCACCGTACGATGGACATGTGACGCTCCACTGTATGATGGAAATGCAAAGCTCCACTGTACGATGGACATGTGACGCTCCACCGTACAATGGACATACGAGGCTCCATCGTAAGATGGACATGTGACGCTCCACTGTACAATGGACATGTGACGCTCCACCGTATGATGGACATGCAAGGCTCCACTGTACAATGGACATGTGACACTCCACCGTACGATGGACATGCGACGCTCTACCGTAGGATGGACTAGCGAAGCTCCACCGTAAGATGGACATGTGACGCTCCACAGTACGATGGACATCTGACGCTCCACCGTACGATGGACATGCTATGCTCCAGCGTACGATAGACATGTGACGCTCCACCGTACGATGGACATGGGACGCTCCACCGTATAATGGACATGTGACGCTCCACCGTACGATGGACATGAGACGCTCCACCGTATATGGACATGTGACGCTCCACCGTACGATGGACATGTGACGCTCCACTGTATGATGGACATGCAAAGCTCCACTGTACGATGGACATGTGACGCTCCACCGTACGATGGACATGTGATGTTCCACCGTACGATGGACATCTGACGCTCCACCGTAGGATGGACATGTGACGCTCCACCGTACGATGGACATGTGATGCTCCACCGTACGATGGACATGGGATGCTCCATCGTACGATGGACAGGTGATGCTCCACCATACGATGGACATGCTATGCTCCACCGTACGATGGACATTTGACGCTCCACCGTACGATGGACATGAGACGCTCCACCGTACGATCGACATGCGATGCTTCACAGTACGATTGACATGTGATGCTCCACTGTACGATGGACATCTAACGCTCCACCATACGATGGACATGAGATGCTCCACCGTACGATGGACATGTGACGCTCCACCGAATGATGGACATGGGACGCTCCACCGTACAATGGACATGTGACGCTCCATCGTACGATGGACATGTGACGCTATACTGAATGATGGACATGCGAGGCTCCACCGTAAGATGGACATGTGACGCTCCACCGTATGATGGACATGCGACGCTCAATCGTACGATGGACATGGGATGCTCCACCGTATGATGGACATGTGACGCTCCACCGTACGATGGACATGTGACGCTCCACTGTATGATGGACATGTGACGCTCCACCGTACGATGGACATGTGACGCTCCACTGTATGATGGAAATGCAAAGCTCCACTGTACGATGGACATGTGACGCTCCACCGTACAATGGACATACGAGGCTCCATCGTAAGATGGACATGTGACGCTCCACTGTACAATGGACATGTGACGCTCCACCGTATGATTGACATGCAAGGCTCCACTGTACAATGGACATGTGACACTCCACCGTACGATGGACATGCGACGCTCTACCGTAGGATGGACTAGCGAAGCTCCACCGTAAGATGGACATGTGACGCTCCACAGTACGATGGACATCTGACGCTCCACCGTACGATGGACATGCTATGCTCCAGCGTACGATAGACATGTGACGCTCCACCGTACGATGGACATGGGACGCTCCACCGTATAATGGACATGTGACGCTCCACCGTACGATGGACATGAGACGCTCCACCGTACGATGGACATGAGACGCTCCACCGTATATGGACATGTGACGCTCCACCGTACGATGGACATGTGACGCTCCACTGTATGATGGACATGCAAAGCTCCACTGTACGATGGACATGTGACGCTCCACCGTACGATCGACATGCGATGCTCCACCGTACGATGGACATGTGATGCTCCATCGTACGATGGACATCTGACGCTCCACCGTACGATGGACATGCTATGCTCCACCGTACGATGGACATGTGACGCTCCACCGTACGATGGACATGGGACGCTCCACCGTACAATGGACATGTGACGCTCCATCGTACGATGGACATGTGACGCTATACTGAATGATGGACATGCGAGGCTCCACCGTAAGATGGACATGTGACGCTCCACCGTATGATGGACATGCGACGCTCAATCGTACGATGGACATGGGATGCTCCACCGTATGATGGACATGTGACGCTCCACCGTACGATGGACATGTGACGCTCCACTGTATGATGGACATGTGACGCTCCACCGTACGATGGACATGTGACGCTCCACTGTATGATGGAAATGCAAAGCTCCACTGTACGATGGACATGTGACGCTCCACCGTACAATGGACATACGAGGCTCCATCGTAAGATGGACATGTGACGCTCCACTGTACAATGGACATGTGACGCTCCACCGTATGATGGACATGCAAGGCTCCACTGTACAATGGACATGTGACACTCCACCGTACGATGGACATGCGACGCTCTACCGTAGGATGGACTAGCGAAGCTCCACCGTAAGATGGACATGTGACGCTCCACAGTACGATGGACATCTGACGCTCCACCGTACGATGGACATGCTATGCTCCAGCGTACGATAGACATGTGACGCTCCACCGTACGATGGACATGGGACGCTCCACCGTATAATGGACATGTGACGCTCCACCGTACGATGGACATGAGACGCTCCACCGTATATGGACATGTGACGCTCCACCGTACGATGGACATGTGACGCTCCACTGTATGATGGACATGCAAAGCTCCACTGTACGATGGACATGTGACGCTCCACCGTACGATGGACATGTGATGTTCCACCGTACGATGGACATCTGACGCTCCACCGTAGGATGGACATGTGACGCTCCACCGTACGATGGACATGTGATGCTCCACCGTACGATGGACATGGGACGCTCCATCGTACGATGGACAGGTGATGCTCCACCATACGATGGACATGCTATGCTCCACCGTACGATGGACATTTGACGCTCCACCGTACGATGGACATGAGACGCTCCACCGTACGATCGACATGCGATGCTTCACAGTACGATTGACATGTGATGCTCCACTGTACGATGGACATCTAACGCTCCACCATACGATGGACATGAGATGCTCCACCGTACGATGGACATGTGACGCTCCACCGAATGATGGACATGGGACGCTCCACCGTACAATGGACATGTGACGCTCCATCGTACGATGGACATGTGACGCTATACTGAATGATGGACATGCGAGGCTCCACCGTAAGATGGACATGTGACGCTCCACCGTATGATGGACATGCGACGCTCAATCGTACGATGGACATGGGATGCTCCACCGTATGATGGACATGTGACGCTCCACCGTACGATGGACATGTGACGCTCCACTGTATGATGGACATGTGACGCTCCACCGTACGATGGACATGTGACGCTCCACTGTATGATGGAAATGCAAAGCTCCACTGTACGATGGACATGTGACGCTCCACCGTACAATGGACATACGAGGCTCCATCGTAAGATGGACATGTGACGCTCCACTGTACAATGGACATGTGACGCTCCACCGTATGATTGACATGCAAGGCTCCACTGTACAATGGACATGTGACACTCCACCGTACGATGGACATGCGACGCTCTACCGTAGGATGGACTAGCGAAGCTCCACCGTAAGATGGACATGTGACGCTCCACAGTACGATGGACATCTGACGCTCCACCGTACGATGGACATGCTATGCTCCAGCGTACGATAGACATGTGACGCTCCACCGTACGATGGACATGGGACGCTCCACCGTATAATGGACATGTGACGCTCCACCGTACGATGGACATGAGACGCTCCACCGTACGATGGACATGAGACGCTCCACCGTATATGGACATGTGACGCTCCACCGTACGATGGACATGTGACGCTCCACTGTATGATGGACATGCAAAGCTCCACTGTACGATGGACATGTGACGCTCCACCGTACGATGGACATGTGATGTTCCACCGTACGATGGACATCTGACGCTCCACCGTAGGATGGACATGTGACGCTCCACCGTACGATGGACATGTGATGCTCCACCGTACGATGGACATGGGATGCTCCATCGTACGATGGACAGGTGATGCTCCACCATACGATGGACATGCTATGCTCCACCGTACGATGGACATTTGACGCTCCACCGTACGATGGACATGAGACGCTCCACCGTACGATCGACATGCGATGCTTCACAGTACGATTGACATGTGATGCTCCACTGTACGATGGACATCTAACGCTCCACCATACGATGGACATGAGATGCTCCACCGTACGATGGACATGTGACGCTCCACCGAATGATGGACATGCGAGGTTCCACCGTAAGATGGACATGTGACGCTCCACCGTACGATAGACATGCGATGCTCCACCGTACGATGGACATGTGATGCTCCACTGTACAATGGACATGTGACGCTCCACCGTATGATGGACATGCAAGGCTCCACTGTACAATGGACATGTGACACTCCACCGTACGATGGACATGCGACGCTCTACCGTAGGATGGACTAGCGAAGCTCCACCGTAAGATGGACATGTGACGCTCCACAGTACGATGGACATCTGACGCTCCACCGTACGATGGACATGCTATGCTCCAGCGTACGATAGACATGTGACGCTCCACTGTACGATGGACATGGGACGCTAAACCGTATAATGGACATGTGACGCTCCACCGTACGATGGACATGAGACGCTCCACCGTATATGGACATGTGACGCTCCACCGTACGATGGACATGTGACGCTCCACTGTATGATGGACATGCAAAGCTCCACTGTACGATGGACATGTGACGCTCCACCGTACGATGGACATACGAGGCTCCACCGTAAGATGGACATGTGACGCTCCACCGTACGATAGACATGCGATGCTCCACCGTACGATGGACATGTGATGCTCCACTGTACAATGGACATGTGACGCTCCACCGTATGATGGACATGCAAGGCTCCACTGTACAATGGACATGTGACACTCCACCGTACGATGGACATGCGACGCTCTACCGTAGGATGGACTAGCGAAGCTCCACCGTAAGATGGACATGTGACGCTCCACCGTACGATGGACATCTGACGCTCCACCGTACGATGGACCTGCTATGCTCCAGCGTACGATAGACATGTGACGCTCCACCGTACGATGGACATGCGACGCTCTACCGTAGGATGGACTAGCGAAGCTCCACCGTAAGATGGACATGTGACGCTCCACCGTACGATGGACATCTGACGCTCCACCGTACGATGGACATGCTATGCTCCAGCGTACGATAGACATGTGACGCTCCACCGTACGATGGACATGTGACGCTCCACTGTATGATGGACATGCAAAGCTCCACTGTACGATGGACATGTGACGCTCCACCGTACGATGGACATACGAGGCTCCACCGTAAGATGGACATGTGACGCTCCACTGTACAATGGACATGTGACGCTCCACCGTATGATGGACATGCAAGGCTCCACTGTACAATGGACATGGGACGCTCCACCGAATGATGGACATGCGAGGCTCCACCATAAGATGGACATGTGACGCTCCACCGTACGATGGACATGCGACGCTCCACCGTACGATGGACATGTGACGCTCCACCGAAGGATGGACATGTGATGCTCCACCGAAGGATGGACATGCGAGGCTCCACTGTAAGATGGACATGTTATGCTCCACCGTACGATGGACATGCGACGCTCCATCGTACGATGGACATGGGATGCTCCACCGTATGATGGACATGTGACACTCCACTGTACGATGGATATGCGATGCTCCACCGTACGATGGACATGTGATGTTCCACCGTACGATGGACATCTGACGCTCCACCGTAGGATGGACATGTGACGCTCCACCGTACGATGGACATGTGATGCTCCACCGTACGATGGACATGGGATGCTCCATCGTACGATGGACATGTGATGCTCCACCATACGATGGACATGCTATGCTCTACCATACGATGGACATGTGACGCTCCACCGTACGATGGACATGAGACGCTCCACCGTACGATCGACATGCGATGTTTCACAGTACGATTGACATGTGATGCTCCACTGTACGATGGACATCTAACGCTCCACCATACGATGGACATGAGATGCTCCACCGTACGATGGACATGTGACGCTCCACCGAATGATGGACATGCGAGGTTCCACCGTAAGATGGACATGTGACGCTCCACCGTACGATAGACATGCGATGCTCCACCGTACGATGGACATGTGACGCTCCACTGTACAATGGACATGTGACGCTCCACCGTATGATGGACATGCAAGGCTCCACTGTACAATGGACATGTGACACTCCACCGTACGATGGACATGCGACGCTCTACCGTAGGATGGACTAGCGAAGCTCCACCGTACGATGGACATGTGACGCTCCACTGTACAATGGACATGTGACGCTCCACCGTATGATGGACATGCAAGGCTCCACTGTACAATGGACATGTGACACTCCACCGTACGATGGACATGCGACGCTCTACCGTAGGATGGACTAGCGAAGCTCCACCGTAAGATGGACATCTGACGCTCCACCGTACGATGGACATGTGATGCTCCACTGTACGATGGACATGTGACGCTCCACCGTACGATGGACA
Source organism: Terebella lapidaria (assembly GCA_949152475.1). Lineage (NCBI taxonomy): Eukaryota > Metazoa > Annelida > Polychaeta > Terebellida > Terebellidae > Terebella > Terebella lapidaria. Next base: position 39,216,324 of record OX424563.1, read on the forward strand.
TGGGACGCTCCAATGTACGATGGACATGCGACGCTCCACTGTACGATGGACATGCGATGCTCCACTGTACGACGGACATGTGACGCTCCACTTTACGATGGACATCTGACGCTCCACTGTACGATCGGCATGTGATGCTCCACTGTACAATGCACATGTGACGCTCCACCGTATGATGGACATGCAAGGCTCCACTGTACAATGGACATGTGACACTCCACCGTACAATGGACATGCGACGCTCTACCGTAGGATGGACTAGCGAAGCTCCACCGTAAGATGGACATGTGACGCTCCACAGTACGATGGACATCTGACGCTCCACCGTACGATGGACATGTGATGCTCCACTGTACGATGGACATGTGATGCTCCACCGTACGATGGACATGGGACGCTCCAATGTACGATGGACATGCGACGCTCCACTGTACGATGGACATGCGATGCTCCACTGTACGACGGACATGTGACGCTCCACTGTATGATGGACATGCGAGGTTCCACCGTACGATGGACATGCAAAGCTCCACTGTACGATGGACATGTGACGCTCCACCGTACGATGGACATACGAGGCTCCACCGTAAGATGGACATGTGACGCTCCACCGTATGATGGACATGCAAGGCTCCACTGTACAATGGACATGTGACACTCCACCGTACGATGGACATGCGACGCTCTACCGTAGGATGGACTAGCGAAGCTCCACCGTAAGATGGACATGTGACGCTCCACAGTACGATGGACATCTGACGCTCCACCGTACGATGGACATGTGATGCTCCACTGTACGATGGACATGCGATGCTCCACTGTACGACGGACATGTGACGCTCCACTGTAGGATGGACATGCGAGGTTCCACCGTACGATGGACATGGGATGCTCCATCGTATGATGGACATGTGACACTCCACTGTACGATGGATATGCGATGCTCCACCGTACGATGGACATGTGATGTTCCACCGTACGATGGACATCTGACGCTCCACCGTAGGATGGACATGTGACGCTCCACCGTACGATGGACATGTGATGCTCCACCGTACGATGGACATGGGATGCTCCACCATACGATGGACATGAGATGCTCCACCATACGATGGACATGCTATGCTCCACCGTACGATGGACATTTGACGCTCCACCGTACGATGGACATGAGACGCTCCACCGTACGATCGACATGCGATGCTTCACAGTACGATTGACATGTGATGCTCCACTGTACGATGGACATCTAACGCTCCACCATACGATGGACATGAGATGCTCCACCGTACTATGGACATGTGACGCTCCACCGAATGATGGACATGCGAGGTTCCACCGTAAGATGGACATGTGACGCTCCATCGTACGATAGACATGCGATGCTCCACCGTACGATGGACATGTGATGCTCCACTGTACAATGGACATGTGACGCTCCACCGTATGATGGACATGCAAGGCTCCACTGTACCATGGACATGTGACACTCCACCGTACGATGGACATGCGACGCTCTACCGTAGAATGGACTAGCGAAGCTCCACCGTAAGATGGACATGTGACGCTCCACCGTACGATGGACATCTGACGCTCCACCGTACGATGGACATGCTATGCTCCAGCGTACGATAGACATGTGACGCTCCACCGTACGATGGACATGGGACGCTACACCATATAATGGACATGTGACGCTCCACCGTACGATGGACATGAGACGCTCCACCGTATATGGACATGTGACGCTCCACAGTACGATGGACATCTGACGCTCCACCGTACGATGGACATGTGATGCTCCACTGTACGATGGACATGTGACGCTCCACCGTACGATGGACATGGGACGCTCCAATGTACGATGGACATGCGACGCTCCACTGTACGATGGACATGCGATGCTCCACTGTACGACGGACATGTGACGCTCCACTGTATGATGGACATGCAAGGTTCCACCGTACGATGGACATGGGATGCTCCATCGTACGATGGACATGTGACGCTCCACCGTACGATCGACATGCGATGCTCCACCGTACGATGGACATGTGATGCTCCATCGTACGATGGACATCTGACGCTCCACCGTACGATGGACATGCTATGCTCCACCGTACGATGGACATGTGACGCTCCACCGTACGATGGACATGTGACGCTCCACCGTATGATGGACATGCAAGGCTCCACTGTACAATGGACATGTGACACTCCACCGTACGATGGACATGCGACGCTCTACCGTAGGATGGACTAGCGAAGCTCCACCGTAAGATGGACATGTGACGCTCCACAGTACGATGGACATCTGACGCTCCACCGTACGATGGACATGCTATTCTCCAGCGTACGATAGACATGTGACACTCCACCGTACGATGGACATGGGACGCTCCACCGTATAATGGACATGTGACGCTCCACCGTACGATGGACATGAGACGCTCCACCGTATATGGACATGTGACGCTCCACCGTACGATGGACATGTGACGCTCCACTGTATGATGGACATGCAAAGCTCCACTGTACGATGGACATGTGACACTCCACCGTACGATGGACATACGAGGCTCCACCGTAAGATGGACATGTGACGCTCCACCGTATGATGGACATGCAAGGCTCCACTGTACAATGGACATGTGACACTCCACCGTACGATGGACATGCGACGCTCTACCGTAGGATGGACTAGCGAAGCTCCACCGTAAGATGGACATGTGACGCTCCACAGTACGATGGACATCTGACGCTCCACCGTACGATGGACATGTGATGCTCCACTGTACGATGGACATGCGATGCTCCACTGTACGACGGACATGTGACGCTCCACTGTAGGATGGACATGCGAGGTTCCACCGTACGATGGACATGGGATGCTCCATCGTATGATGGACATGTGACACTCCACTGTACGATGGATATGCGATGCTCCACCGTACGATGGACATGTGATGTTCCACCGTACGATGGACATCTGACGCTCCACCGTAGGATGGACATGTGACGCTCCACCGTACGATGGACATGTGATGCTCCACCGTACGATGGACATGGGATGCTCCACCATACGATGGACATGAGATGCTCCACCATACGATGGACATGCTATGCTCCACCGTACGATGGACATTTGACGCTCCACCGTACGATGGACATGAGACGCTCCACCGTACGATCGACATGCGATGCTTCACAGTACGATTGACATGTGATGCTCCACTGTACGATGGACATCTAACGCTCCACCATACGATGGACATGAGATGCTCCACCGTACGATGGACATGTGACGCTCCACCGAATGATGGACATGCGAGGTTCCACCGTAAGATGGACATATGACGCTCCATCGTACGATAGACATGCGATGCTCCACCGTACGATGGACATGTGATGCTCCACTGTACAATGGACATGTGACGCTCCACCGTATGATGGACATGCAAGGCTCCACTGTACCATGGACATGTGACACTCCACCGTACGATGGACATGCGACGCTCTACCGTAGAATGGACTAGCGAAGCTCCACCGTAAGATGGACATGTGACGCTCCACCGTACGATGGACATCTGACGCTCCACCGTACGATGGACATGCTATGCTCCAGCGTACGATAGACATGTGACGCTCCACCGTACGATGGACATGGGACGCTACACCATATAATGGACATGTGACGCTCCACCGTACGATGGACATGAGACGCTCCACCGTATATGGACATGTGACGCTCCACCGTACGATGGACATGTGACGCTCCACTGTATGATGGACATGCAAAGCTCCACTGTACGATGGACATGTGACGCTCCACCGTACGATGGACATACGAGGCTCCACCGTAAGATGGACATGTGACGCTCCACTGTACAATGGACATGTGACGCTCCACCGTATGATGGACATGCAAGGCTCCACTGTACAATGGACATGGGACGCTCCACCGAATGATGGACATGCGAGGCACCACCATAAGATGGACATGTGACGCTCCACCGTACGATGGACATGCGACACTCCACCGTACGATGGACATGTGACGCTCCACCGAAGGATGGACATGTGATGCCCCACCGAAGGATGGACATGCGAGGCTCCACTGTAAGATGGACATGTTATGCTCCACCGTACGATGGACATGTGATGCTCCACCGTACGATGGACATGGGATGCTCCATCGTACGATGGACATGTGATGCTCCACCATACGATGGACATGCTATGCTCTACCATACGATGGACATGTGACGCTCCACCGTACGATGGACATGAGACGCTCCACCGTACGATCGACATGCGATGTTTCACAGTACAATTGACATGTGATGCTCCACTGTACGATGGACATCTAACGCTCCACCATACGATGGACATGAGATGCTCCACCGTACGATGGACATGTGACGCTCCACCGAATGATGGACATGCGAGGTTCCACCGTAAGATGGACATGTGACGCTCCACCGTACGATAGACATGCGATGCTCCACCGTACGATGGACATGTGACGCTCCACTGTACAATGGACATGTGACGCTCCACCGTATGATGGACATGCAAGGCTCCACTGTACAATGGACATGTGACACTCCACCGTACGATGGACATGCGACGCTCTACCGTAGGATGGACTAGCGAAGCTCCACCGTACGATGGACATGTGACGCTCCACTGTACAATGGACATGTGACGCTCCACCGTATGATGGACATGCAAGGCTCCACTGTACAATGGACATGTGACACTCCACCGTACGATGGACATGCGACGCTCTACCATAGGATGGACTAGCGAAGCTCCACCGTAAGATGGACATCTGACGCTCCACCGTACGATGGACATGTGATGCTCCACTGTACGATGGACATGTGACGCTCCAACGTACGATGGACATGGGACGCTCCAATGTACGATGGACATGCGACGCTCCACTGTACGATGGACATGCGATGCTCCACTGTACGACGGACATGTGACGCTCCACCTTACGATGGACATCTGATGCTCCACTGTACGATCGGCATGTGATGCTCCACTGTACAATGCACATGTGACGCTCCACCGTATGATGGACATGCAAGGCTCCACTGTACAATGGACATGTGACACTCCACCGTACGATGGACATGCGACGCTCTACCGTAGGATGGACTAGCGAAGCTCCACCGTAAGATGGACATGTGACGCTCCACAGTACGATGGACATCTGACGCTCCACCGTACGATGGACATGTGATGCTCCACTGTACGATGGACATGTGACGCTCCACCGTACGATGGACATGGGACGCTCCAATGTACGATGGACATGTGACGCTCCACCGTACGATGGACATGGGACGCTCCAATGTACGATGGACATGCGACGCTCCACTGTACGATGGACATGCGATGCTCCACTGTACGACGGACATGTGACGCTCCACTGTATGATGGACATGCGAGGTTCCACCGTACGATGGACATGGGATGCTCCATCGTACGATGGACATGTGACGCTCCACCGTACGATCGACATGCGATGCTCCACCGTACGATGGACATGTGATGCTCCATCGTACGATGGACATCTGACGCTCCACCGTACGATGGACATGCTATGCTCCACCGTACGATGGACATGTGACGCTCCACCGTACGATGGACATGGGACGCTCCACCGTACAATGGACATGTGACGCTCCATCGTACGATGGACATGTGACGCTATACTGAATGATGGACATGCGAGGCTCCACCGTAAGATGGACATGTGACGCTCCACCGTATGATGGACATGCGACGCTCAATCGTACGATGGACATGGGATGCTCCACCGTATGATGGACATGCGACGCTCAATCGTACGATGGACATGGGATGCTCCACCGTATGATGGACATGTGACGCTCCACCGTACGATGGACATGTGACGCTCCAATGTATGATGGACATGTGACGCTCCACCGTACGATGGACATGTGACGCTCCACTGTATGATGGAAATGCAAAGCTCCACTGTACGATGGACATACGAGGCTCCATCGTAAGATGGACATGTGACGCTCCACTGTACAATGGACATGTGACGCTCCACCGTATGATGGACATGCAAGGCTCCACTGTACAATGGACATGTGACACTCCACCGTACGATGGACATGCGACGCTCTACCGTAGGATGGACTAGCGAAGCTCCACCGTAAGATGGACATGTGACGCTCCACAGTACGATGGACATCTGACGCTCCACCGTACGATGGACATGCTATGCTCCAGCGTACGATAGACATGTGACGCTCCACCGTACGATGGACATGGGACGCTCCACCGTATAATGGACATGTGACGCTCCACCGTACGATGGACATGAGACGCTCCACCGTATATGGACATGTGACGCTCCACCGTACGATGGACATGTGACGCTCCACTGTATGATGGACATGCAAAGCTCCACTGTACGATGGACATGTGACGCTCCACCGTACGATGGACATACGAGGCTCCACCGTAAGATGGACATGTGACGCTCCACCGTACGATAGACATGCGATGCTCCACCGTACGATGGACATGTGATGCTCCACTGTACAATGGACATGTGACGCTCCACCGTATGATGGACATGCAAGGCTCCACTGTACAATGGACATGTGACACTCCACCGTACGATGGACATGCGACGCTCTACCGTAGGATGGACTAGCGAAGCTCCACCGTAAGATGGACATGTGACGCTCCACCGTACGATGGACATCTGACGCTCCACCGTACGATGGACCTGCTATGCTCCAGCGTACGATAGACATGTGACGCTCCACCGTACGATGGACATGCGACGCTCTACCGTAGGATGGACTAGCGAAGCTCCACCGTAAGATGGACATGTGACGCTCCACCGTACGATGGACATCTGACGCTCCACCGTACGATGGACATGCTATGCTCCAGCGTACGATAGACATGTGACGCTCCACCGTACGATGGACATGGGACGCTCCACCGTATAATGGACATGTGACGCTCCACCGTACGATGGACATGAGACGCTCCACCGTATATGGACATGTGACGCTCCACCGTACGATGGACATGTGACGCTCCACTGTATGATGGACATGCAAAGCTCCACTGTACGATGGACATGTGACGCTCCACCGTACGATGGACATACGAGGCTCCACCGTAAGATGGACATGTGACGCTCCACTGTACAATGGACATGTGACGCTCCACCGTATGATGGACATGCAAGGCTCCACTGTACAATGGACATGGGACGCTCCACCGAATGATGGACATGCGAGGCTCCACCATAAGATGGACATGTGACGCTCCACCGTACGATGGACATGCGACGCTCCACCGTACGATGGACATGTGACGCTCCACCGAAGGATGGACATGTGATGCTCCACCGAAGGATGGACATGCGAGGCTCCACAGTAAGATGGACATGTTATGCTCCACCGTACGATGGACATGCGACGCTCCATCGTACGATGGACATGGGATGCTCCACCGTATGATGGACATGTGACACTCCACTGTACGATGGATATGCGATGCTCCACCGTACGATGGACATGTGATGTTCCACCGTACGATGGACATCTGACGCTCCACCGTAGGATGGACATGTGACGCTCCACCGTACGATGGACATGTGATGCTCCACCGTACGATGGACATGGGATGCGCCATCGTACGATGGACATGTGATGCTCCACCATACGATGGACATGCTATGCTGTACCATACGATGGACATGTGACGCTCCACCGTACGATGGACATGAGACGCTCCACCGTACGATCGACATGCGATGTTTCACAGTTCGATTGACATGTGATGCTCCACTGTACGATGGACATCTAACGCTCCACCATACGATGGACATGAGATGCTCCACCGTACGATGGACATGTGACGCTCCACCGAATGATGGACATGCGAGGTTCCACCGTAAGATGGACATGTGACGCTCCACCGTACGATAGACATGCGATGCTCCACCGTACGATGGACATGTGACGCTCCACTGTACAATGGACAAGTGACGCTCCACCGTATGATATACATGCAAGGCTCCACTGTACAATGGACATGTGACACTCCACCGTACGATGGACATGCGACGCTCTACCGTAGGATGGACTAGCGAAGCTCCACCGTACGATGGACATGTGACGCTCCACTGTACAATGGACATGTGACGCTCCACCGTATGATGGACATGCAAGGCTCCACTGTACAATGGACATGTGACACTCCACCGTACGATGGACATGCGACGCTCTACCGTAGGATGGACTAGCGAAGCTCCACCGTAAGATGGACATCTGACGCTCCACCGTACGATGGACATGTGATGCTCCACTGTACGATGGACATGTGACGCTCCACCGTACGATGGACATGGGACGCTCCAATGTACGATGGACATGCGACGCTCCACTGTACGATGGACATGCGATGCTCCACTGTACGACGGACATGTGACGCTCCACCTTACGATGGACATCTGACGCTCCACTGTACGATCGGCATGTGATGCTCCACTGTACAATGCACATGTGACGCTCCACCGTATGATGGACATGCAAGGCTCCACTGTACAATGGACATGTGACACTCCACCGTACGATGGACATGCGACGCTCTACCGTAGGATGGACTAGCGAAGCTCCACCGTAAGATGGACATGTGACGCTCCACAGTACGATGGACATCTGACGCTCCACCGTACGATGGACATGTGATGCTCCACTGTACGATGGACATGTGATGCTCCACCGTACGATGGACATGGGACGCTCCAATGTACGATGGACATGCGACGCTCCACTGTACGATGGACATGCGATGCTCCACTGTACGACGGACATGTGACGCTCCACTGTATGATGGACATGCGAGGTTCCACCGTACGATGGACATGGGATGCTCCATCGTACGATGGACATGTGACGCTCCACCGTACGATCGACATGCGATGCTCCACCGTACGATGGACATGTGATGCTCCATCGTACGATGGACATCTGACGCTCCACCGTACGATGGACATGCTATGCTCCACCGTACGATGGACATGTGACGCTCCACCGTACGATGGACATGGGACGCTCCACCGTACAATGGACATGTGACGCTCCATCGTACGATGGACATGTGACGCTATACTGAATGATGGACATGCGAGGCTCCACCGTAAGATGGACATGTGACGCTCCACCGTATGATGGACATGCGACGCTCAATCGTACGATGGACATGGGATGCTCCACCGTATGATGGACATGTGACGCTCCACCGTACGATGGACATGTGACGCTCCACTGTATGATGGACATGTGACGCTCCACCGTACGATGGACATGTGACGCTCCACTGTATGATGGAAATGCAAAGCTCCACTGTACGATGGACATGTGACGCTCCACCGTACAATGGACATACGAGGCTCCATCGTAAGATGGACATGTGACGCTCCACTGTACAATGGACATGTGACGCTCCACCGTATGATGGACATGCAAGGCTCCACTGTACAATGGACATGTGACACTCCACCGTACGATGGACATGCGACGCTCTACCGTAGGATGGACTAGCGAAGCTCCACCGTAAGATGGACATGTGACGCTCCACAGTACGATGGACATCTGACGCTCCACCGTACGATGGACATGCTATGCTCCAGCGTACGATAGACATGTGACGCTCCACCGTACGATGGACATGGGACGCTCCACCGTATAATGGACATGTGACGCTCCACCGTACGATGGACATGAGACGCTCCACCGTATATGGACATGTGACGCTCCACCGTACGATGGACATGTGACGCTCCACTGTATGATGGACATGCAAAGCTCCACTGTACGATGGACATGTGACGCTCCACCGTACGATGGACATGTGATGTTCCACCGTACGATGGACATCTGACGCTCCACCGTAGGATGGACATGTGACGCTCCACCGTACGATGGACATGTGATGCTCCACCGTACGATGGACATGGGATGCTCCATCGTACGATGGACAGGTGATGCTCCACCATACGATGGACATGCTATGCTCCACCGTACGATGGACATTTGACGCTCCACCGTACGATGGACATGAGACGCTCCACCGTACGATCGACATGCGATGCTTCACAGTACGATTGACATGTGATGCTCCACTGTACGATGGACATCTAACGCTCCACCATACGATGGACATGAGATGCTCCACCGTACGATGGACATGTGACGCTCCACCGAATGATGGACATGGGACGCTCCACCGTACAATGGACATGTGACGCTCCATCGTACGATGGACATGTGACGCTATACTGAATGATGGACATGCGAGGCTCCACCGTAAGATGGACATGTGACGCTCCACCGTATGATGGACATGCGACGCTCAATCGTACGATGGACATGGGATGCTCCACCGTATGATGGACATGTGACGCTCCACCGTACGATGGACATGTGACGCTCCACTGTATGATGGACATGTGACGCTCCACCATACGATGGACATGTGACGCTCCACTGTATGATGGAAATGCAAAGCTCCACTGTACGATGGACATGTGACGCTCCACCGTACAATGGACATACGAGGCTCCATCGTAAGATGGACATGTGACGCTCCACTGTACAATGGACATGTGACGCTCCACCGTATGATTGACATGCAAGGCTCCACTGTACAATGGACATGTGACACTCCACCGTACGATGGACATGCGACGCTCTACCGTAGGATGGACTAGCGAAGCTCCACCGTAAGATGGACATGTGACGCTCCACAGTACGATGGACATCTGACGCTCCACCGTACGATGGACATGCTATGCTCCAGCGTACGATAGACATGTGACGCTCCACCGTACGATGGACATGGGACGCTCCACCGTATAATGGACATGTGACGCTCCACCGTACGATGGACATGAGACGCTCCACCGTACGATGGACATGAGACGCTCCACCGTATATGGACATGTGACGCTCCACCGTACGATGGACATGTGACGCTCCACTGTATGATGGACATGCAAAGCTCCACTGTACGATGGACATGTGACGCTCCACCGTACGATGGACATGTGATGTTCCACCGTACGATGGACATCTGACGCTCCACCGTAGGATGGACATGTGACGCTCCACCGTACGATGGACATGTGATGCTCCACCGTACGATGGACATGGGATGCTCCATCGTACGATGGACAGGTGATGCTCCACCATACGATGGACATGCTATGCTCCACCGTACGATGGACATTTGACGCTCCACCGTACGATGGACATGAGACGCTCCACCGTACGATCGACATGCGATGCTTCACAGTACGATTGACATGTGATGCTCCACTGTACGATGGACATCTAACGCTCCACCATACGATGGACATGAGATGCTCCACCGTACGATGGACATGTGACGCTCCACCGAATGATGGACATGCGAGGTTCCACCGTAAGATGGACATGTGTCGCTCCACCGTACGATAGACATGCGATGCTCCACCGTACGATGGACATGTGATGCTCCACTGTACAATGGACATGTGACGCTCCACCGTATGATGGACATGCAAGGCTCCACTGTACAATGGACATGTGACACTCCACCGTACGATGGACATGCGACGCTCTACCGTAGGATGGACTAGCGAAGCTCCACCGTAAGATGGACATGTGACGCTCCACAGTACGATGGACATCTGACGCTCCACCGTACGATGGACATGCTATGCTCCAGCGTACGATAGACATGTGACGCTCCACCGTACGATGGACATGGGACGCTAAACCGTATAATGGACATGTGACGCTCCACCGTACGATGGACATGAGACGCTCCACCGTATATGGACATGTGACGCTCCACCGTACGATGGACATGTGACGCTCCACTGTATGATGGACATGCAAAGCTCCACTGTACGATGGACATGTGACGCTCCACCGTACGATGGACATACGAGGCTCCACCGTAAGATGGACATGTGACGCTCCACCGTACGATAGACATGCGATGCTCCACCGTACGATGGACATGTGATGCTCCACTGTACAATGGACATGTGACGCTCCACCGTATGATGGACATGCAAGGCTCCACTGTACAATGGACATGTGACACTCCACCGTACGATGGACATGCGACGCTCTACCGTAGGATGGACTAGCGAAGCTCCACCGTAAGATGGACATGTGACGCTCCACCGTACGATGGACATCTGACGCTCCACCGTACGATGGACCTGCTATGCTCCAGCGTACGATAGACATGTGACGCTCCACCGTACGATGGACATGCGACGCTCTACCGTAGGATGGACTAGCGAAGCTCCACCGTAAGATGGACATGTGACGCTCCACCGTACGATGGACATCTGACGCTCCACCGTACGATGGACATGCTATGCTCCAGCGTACGATAGACATGTGACGCTCCACCGTACGATGGACATGTGACGCTCCACTGTATGATGGACATGCAAAGCTCCACTGTACGATGGACATGTGACGCTCCACCGTACGATGGACATACGAGGCTCCACCGTAAGATGGACATGTGACGCTCCACTGTACAATGGACATGTGACGCTCCACCGTATGATGGACATGCAAGGCTCCACTGTACAATGGACATGGGACGCTCCACCGAATGATGGACATGCGAGGCTCCACCATAAGATGGACATGTGACGCTCCACCGTACGATGGACATGCGACGCTCCACCGTACGATGGACATGTGACGCTCCACCGAAGGATGGACATGTGATGCTCCACCGAAGGATGGACATGCGAGGCTCCACTGTAAGATGGACATGTTATGCTCCACCGTACGATGGACATGCGACGCTCCATCGTACGATGGACATGGGATGCTCCACCGTATGATGGACATGTGACACTCCACTGTACGATGGATATGCGATGCTCCACCGTACGATGGACATGTGATGTTCCACCGTACGATGGACATCTGACGCTCCACCGTAGGATGGACATGTGACGCTCCACCGTACGATGGACATGTGATGCTCCACCGTACGATGGACATGGGATGCTCCATCGTACGATGGACATGTGATGCTCCACCATACGATGGACATGCTATGCTCTACCATACGATGGACATGTGACGCTCCACCGTACGATGGACATGAGACGCTCCACCGTACGATCGACATGCGATGTTTCACAGTACGATTGACATGTGATGCTCCACTGTACGATGGACATCTAACGCTCCACCATACGATGGACATGAGATGCTCCACCGTACGATGGACATGTGACGCTCCACCGAATGATGGACATGCGAGGTTCCACCGTAAGATGGACATGTGACGCTCCACCGTACGATAGACATGCGATGCTCCACCGTACGATGGACATGTGACGCTCCACTGTACAATGGACATGTGACGCTCCACCGTATGATGGACATGCAAGGCTCCACTGTACAATGGACATGTGACACTCCACCGTACGATGGACATGCGACGCTCTACCGTAGGATGGACTAGCGAAGCTCCACCGTACGATGGACATGTGACGCTCCACTGTACAATGGACATGTGACGCTCCACCGTATGATGGACATGCAAGGCTCCACTGTACAATGGACATGTGACACTCCACCGTACGATGGACATGCGACGCTCTACCGTAGGATGGACTAGCGAAGCTCCACCGTAAGATGGACATCTGACGCTCCACCGTACGATGGACATGTGATGCTCCACTGTACGATGGACATGTGACGCTCCACCGTACGATGGACATGGGACGCTCCAATGTACGATGGACATGCGACGCTCCACTGTACGATGGACATGCGATGCTCCACTGTACGACGGACATGTGACGCTCCACTTTACGATGGACATCTGACGCTCCACTGTACGATCGGCATGTGATGCTCCACTGTACAATGCACATGTGACGCTCCACCGTATGATGGACATGCAAGGCTCCACTGTACAATGGACATGTGACACTCCACCGTACGATGGACATGCGACGCTCTACCGTAGGATGGACTAGCGAAGCTCCACCGTAAGATGGACATGTGACGCTCCACAGTACGATGGACATCTGACGCTCCACCGTACGATGGACATGTGATGCTCCACTGTACGATGGACATGTGATGCTCCACCGTACGATGGACATGGGACGCTCCAATGTACGATGGACATGCGACGCTCCACTGTACGATGGACATGCGATGCTCCACTGTACGACGGACATGTGACGCTCCACTGTATGATGGACATGCGAGGTTCCACCGTACGATGGACATGGGATGCTCCATCGTACGATGGACATGTGACGCTCCACCGTACGATCGACATGCGATGCTCCACCGTACGATGGACATGTGATGCTCCATCGTACGATGGACATCTGACGCTCCACCGTACGATGGACATGCTATGCTCCACCGTACGATGGACATGTGACGCTCCACCGTACGATGGACATGGGACGCTCCACCGTACAATGGACATGTGACGCTCCATCGTACGATGGACATGTGACGCTATACTGAATGATGGACATGCGAGGCTCCACCGTAAGATGGACATGTGACGCTCCACCGTATGATGGACATGCGACGCTCAATCGTACGATGGACATGGGATGCTCCACCGTATGATGGACATGTGACGCTCCACCGTACGATGGACATGTGACGCTCCACTGTATGATGGACATGTGACGCTCCACCGTACGATGGACATGTGACGCTCCACTGTATGATGGAAATGCAAAGCTCCACTGTACGATGGACATGTGACGCTCCACCGTACAATGGACATACGAGGCTCCATCGTAAGATGGACATGTGACGCTCCACTGTACAATGGACATGTGACGCTCCACCGTATGATGGACATGCAAGGCTCCACTGTACAATGGACATGTGACACTCCACCGTACGATGGACATGCGACGCTCTACCGTAGGATGGACTAGCGAAGCTCCACCGTAAGATGGACATGTGACGCTCCACAGTACGATGGACATCTGACGCTCCACCGTACGATGGACATGCTATGCTCCAGCGTACGATAGACATGTGACGCTCCACCGTACGATGGACATGGGACGCTCCACCGTATAATGGACATGTGACGCTCCACCGTACGATGGACATGAGACGCTCCACCGTATATGGACATGTGACGCTCCACCGTACGATGGACATGTGACGCTCCACTGTATGATGGACATGCAAAGCTCCACTGTACGATGGACATGTGACGCTCCACCGTACGATGGACATACGAGGCTCCACCGTAAGATGGACATGTGACGCTCCACCGTACGATAGACATGCGATGCTCCACCGTACGATGGACATGTGATGCTCCACTGTACAATGGACATGTGACGCTCCACCGTATGATGGACATGCAAGGCTCCACTGTACAATGGACATGTGACACTCCACCGTACGATGGACATGCGACGCTCTACCGTAGGATGGACTAGCGAAGCTCCACCGTAAGATGGACATGTGACGCTCCACAGTACGATGGACATCTGACGCTCCACCGTACGATGGACATGTGATGCTCCACTGTACGATGGACATGTGACGCTCCACCGTACGATGGACATGGGACGCTCCAATGTACGATGGACATGCGACGCTCCACTGTACGATGGACATGCGATGCTCCACTGTACGACGGACATGTGACGCTCCACTGTATGATGGACATGCGAGGTTCCACCGTACGATGGACATGGGATGCTCCATCGTACGATGGACATGTGACGCTCCACCGTACGATCGACATGTGATGCTCCACCGTACGATGGACATGTGATGCTCCATCGTACGATGGACATCTGACGCTCCACCGTACGATGGACATGCTATGCTCCACCGTACGATGGACATGTGACGCTCCACCGTACGATGGACACGGGACGCTCCACCGTACAATGGACATGTGACGCTCCATCGTACGATGGACATGCGACGCTATACTGAATGATGGACATGCGAGGCTCCACTGTAAGATGGACATGTGACGCTCCACCGTATGATGGACATGCGACGCTCAATCGTACGATGGACATGGGATGCTCCACCGTATGATGGACATGTGACGCTCCACCGTACGATGGACATGTGACGCTCCACTGTATGATGGACATGTGACGCTCCACCGTACGATGGACATGTGACGCTCCACTGTATGATGGAAATGCAAAGCTCCACTGTACGATGGACATGTGACGCTCCATCGTACGATGGACATACGAGGCTCCATCGTAAGATGGACATGTGACGCTCCACTGTACAATGGACATGTGACGCTCCACCGTATGATGGACATGCAAGGCTCCACTGTACAATGGACATGTGACACTCCACCGTACGATGGACATGCGACGCTCTACCGTAGGATGGACTAGCGAAGCTCCACCGTAAGATGGACATGTGACGCTCCACAGTACGATGGACATCTGACGCTCCACCGTACGATGGACATGCTATGCTCCAGCGTACGATAGACATGTGACGCTCCACCGTACGATGGACATGGGACGCTCCACCGTATAATGGACATGTGACGCTCCACCGTACGATGGACATGAGACGCTCCACCGTATATGGACATGTGACGCTCCACCGTACGATGGACATGTGACGCTCCACTGTATGATGGACATGCAAAGCTCCACTGTACGATGGACATGTGACGCTCCACCGTACGATGGACATACGAGGCTCCACCGTAAGATGGACATGTGACACTCCGCTGTACGATGGACATGCGACGCTCCACTGTACGATGGACATGTTACGCTCCACCGTACGATGGACATGCGACGCTCCATCGTACGATGGACATGGGATGCTCCACCGTATGATGGACATGTGACACTCCGCTGTACGATGGACATGCGACGATCCACTGTACGATGGACATGTTACGCTCCACCGTACGATGGACATGCGACGCTCCATCGTACGATGGACATGGGATGCTCCACCGTATGATGGACATGTGACACTCCACTGTACGATGGATATGCGATGCTCCACCGTACGATGGACATGTGATGTTCCACCGTACGATGGACATCTGACGCTCCACCGTAGGATGGACATGTGACGCTCCACCGTACGATGGACATGTGATGCTCCACCGTACGATGGACATGGGATGCTCCATCGTACGATGGACAGGTGATGCTCCACCATACGATGGACATGCTATGCTCCACCGTACGATGGACATTTGACGCTCCACCGTACGATGGACATGAGACGCTCCACCGTACGATCGACATGCGATGCTTCACAGTACGATTGACATGTGATGCTCCACTGTACGATGGACATCTAACGCTCCACCATACGATGGACATGAGATGCTCCACCGTACGATGGACATGTGACGCTCCACCGAATGATGGACATGCGAGGTTCCACCGTAAGATGGACATGTGACGCTCCACCGTACGATAGACATGCGATGCTCCACCGTACGATGGACATGTGATGCTCCACTGTACAATGGACATGTGACGCTCCACCGTATGATGGACATGCAAGGCTCCACTGTACAATGGACATGTGACACTCCACCGTACGATGGACATGCGACGCTCTACCGTAGGATGGACTAGCGAAGCTCCACCGTAAGATGGACATGTGACGCTCCACAGTACGATGGACATCTGACGCTCCACCGTACGATGGACATGCTATGCTCCAGCGTACGATAGACATGTGACGCTCCACCGTACGATGGACATGGGACGCTCCACCGTATAATGGACATGTGACGCTCCACCGTACGATGGACATGAGACGCTCCACCGTATATGGACATGTGACGCTCCACCGTACGATGGACATGTGACGCTCCACTGTATGATGGACATGCAAAGCTCCACTGTACGATGGACATGTGACGCTCCACCGTACGATGGACATACGAGGCTCCACCGTAAGATGGACATGTGATGCTCCACCGTACGATAGACATGCGATGCTCCACCGTACGATGGACATGTGATGCTCCACTGTACAATGGACATGTGACGCTCCACCGTATGATGGACATGCAAGGCTCTACTGTACAATGGACATGTGACACTCCACCGTACGATGGACATGCGACGCTCTACCGTAGGATGGACTAGCGAAGCTCCACCGTAAGATGGACATGTGACGCTCCACCGTACGATGGACATCTGACGCTCCAAAGTACGATGGACCTGCTATGCTCCAGCGTACGATAGACATGTGACGCTCCACCGTACGATGGACATGCGACGCTCTACCGTAGGATGGACTAGCGAAGCTCCACCGTAAGATGGACATGTGACGCTCCACCGTACGATGGACATCTGACGCTCCACCGTACGATGGACATGCTATGCTCCAGCGTACGATAGACATGTGACGCTCCACCGTACGATGGACATGGGACGCTCCACCGTATAATGGACATGTGACGCTCCACCGTACGATGGACATGAGACGCTCCACCGTATATGGACATGTGACGCTCCACCGTACGATGGACATGTGACGCTCCACTGTATGATGGACATGCAAAGCTCCACTGTACGATGGACATGTGACGCTCCACCGTACGATGGACATACGAGGCTCCACCGTAAGATGGACATGTGACGCTCCACTGTACAATGGACATGTGACGCTCCACCGTATGATGGACATGCAAGGCTCCACTGTACAATGGACATGGGACGCTCCAACGAATGATGGACATGCGAGGCTCCACCATAAGATGGACATGTGACGCTCCACCGTACGATGGACATGCGACGCTCCACCGTACGATGGACATGTGACGCTCCACCGAAGGATGGACATGTGATGCTCCACCGAAGGATGGACATGCGAGGCTCCACTGTAAGATGGACATGTTATGCTCCACCGTACGATGGACATGCGACGCTCCATCGTACGATGGACATGGGATGCTCCACCGTATGATGGACATGTGACACTCCACTGTACGATGGATATGCGATGCTCCACCGTACGATGGACATGTGATGTTCCACCGTACGATGGACATCTGACGCTCCACCGTAGGATGGACATGTGACGCTCCACCGTACGATGGACATGTGATGCTCCACCGTACGATGGACATGGGATGCTCCATCGTACGATGGACATGTGATGCTCCACCATACGATGGACATGCTATGCTCTACCATACGATGGACATGTGACGCTCCACCGTACGATGGACATGAGACGCTCCACCGTACGATCGACATGCGATGTTTCACAGTACGATTGACATGTGATGCTCCACTGTACGATGGACATCTAACGCTCCACCATACGATGGACATGAGATGCTCCACCGTACGATGGACATGTGACGCTCCACCGAATGATGGACATGCGAGGTTCCACCGTAAGATGGACATGTGACGCTCCACCGTACGATAGACATGCGATGCTCCACCGTACGATGGACATGTGACGCTCCACTGTACAATGGACATGTGACGCTCCACCGTATGATGGACATGCAAGGCTCCACTGTACAATGGACATGTGACACTCCACCGTACGATGGACATGCGACGCTCTACCGTAGGATGGACTAGCGAAGCTCCACCGTACGATGGACATGTGACGCTCCACTGTACAATGGACATGTGACGCTCCACCGTATGATGGACATGCAAGGCTCCACTGTACAATGGACATGTGACACTCCACCGTACGATGGACATGCGACGCTCTACCGTAGGATGGACTAGCGAAGCTCCACCGTAAGATGGACATCTGACGCTCCACCGTACGATGGACATGTGATGCTCCACTGTACGATGGACATGTGACGCTCCACCGTACGATGGACATGGGACGCTCCAATGTACGATGGACATGCGACGCTCCACTGTACGATGGACATGCGATGCTCCACTGTACGACGGACATGTGACGCTCCACTTTACGATGGACATCTGACGCTCCACTGTACGATCGGCATGTGATGCTCCACTGTACAATGCACATGTGACGCTCCACCGTATGATGGACATGCAAGGCTCCACTGTACAATGGACATGTGACACTCCACCGTACGATGGACATGCGACGCTCTACCGTAGGATGGACTAGCGAAGCTCCACCGTAAGATGGACATGTGACGCTCCACAGTACGATGGACATCTGACGCTCCACCGTACGATGGACATGTGATGCTCCACTGTACGATGGACATGTGATGCTCCACCGTACGATGGACATGGGACGCTCCAATGTACGATGGACATGCGACGCTCCACTGTACGATGGACATGCGATGCTCCACTGTACGACGGACATGTGACGCTCCACTGTATGATGGACATGCGAGGTTCCACCGTACGATGGACATGGGATGCTCCATCGTACGATGGACATGTGACGCTCCACCGTACGATCGACATGCGATGCTCCACCGTACGATGGACATGTGATGCTCCATCGTACGATGGACATCTGACGCTCCACCGTACGATGGACATGCTATGCTCCACCGTACGATGGACATGTGACGCTCCACCGTACGATGGACATGGGACGCTCCACCGTACAATGGACATGTGACGCTCCATCGTACGATGGACATGTGACGCTATACTGAATGATGGACATGCGAGGCTCCACCGTAAGATGGACATGTGACGCTCCACCGTATGATGGACATGCGACGCTCAATCGTACGATGGACATGGGATGCTCCACCGTATGATGGACATGTGACGCTCCACCGTACGATGGACATGTGACGCTCCACTGTATGATGGACATGTGACGCTCCACCGTACGATGGACATGTGACGCTCCACTGTATGATGGAAATGCAAAGCTCCACTGTACGATGGACATGTGACGCTCCACCGTACAATGGACATACGAGGCTCCATCGTAAGATGGACATGTGACGCTCCACTGTACAATGGACATGTGACGCTCCACCGTATGATGGACATGCAAGGCTCCACTGTACAATGGACATGTGACACTCCACCGTACGATGGACATGCGACGCTCTACCGTAGGATGGACTAGCGAAGCTCCACCGTAAGATGGACATGTGACGCTCCACAGTACGATGGACATCTGACGCTCCACCGTACGATGGACATGCTATGCTCCAGCGTACGATAGACATGTGACGCTCCACCGTACGATGGACATGGGACGCTCCACCGTATAATGGACATGTGACGCTCCACCGTACGATGGACATGAGACGCTCCACCGTATATGGACATGTGACGCTCCACCGTACGATGGACATGTGACGCTCCACTGTATGATGGACATGCAAAGCTCCACTGTACGATGGACATGTGACGCTCCACCGTACGATGGACATACGAGGCTCCACCGTAAGATGGACATGTGACGCTCCACCGTACGATAGACATGCGATGCTCCACCGTACGATGGACATGTGATGCTCCACTGTACAATGGACATGTGACGCTCCACCGTATGATGGACATGCAAGGCTCCACTGTACAATGGACATGTGACACTCCACCGTACGATGGACATGCGACGCTCTACCGTAGGATGGACTAGCGAAGCTCCACCGTAAGATGGACATGTGACGCTCCACAGTACGATGGACATCTGACGCTCCACCGTACGATGGACATGTGATGCTCCACTGTACGATGGACATGTGACGCTCCACCGTACGATGGACATGGGACGCTCCAATGTACGATGGACATGCGACGCTCCACTGTACGATGGACATGCGATGCTCCACTGTACGACGGACATGTGACGCTCCACTGTATGATGGACATGCGAGGTTCCACCGTACGATGGACATGGGATGCTCCATCGTACGATGGACATGTGACGCTCCACCGTACGATCGACATGTGATGCTCCACCGTACGATGGACATGTGATGCTCCATCGTACGATGGACATCTGACGCTCCACCGTACGATGGACATGCTATGCTCCACCGTACGATGGACATGTGACGCTCCACCGTACGATGGACACGGGACGCTCCACCGTACAATGGACATGTGACGCTCCATCGTACGATGGACATGCGACGCTATACTGAATGATGGACATGCGAGGCTCCACTGTAAGATGGACATGTGACGCTCCACCGTATGATGGACATGCGACGCTCAATCGTACGATGGACATGGGATGCTCCACCGTATGATGGACATGTGACGCTCCACCGTACGATGGACATGTGACGCTCCACTGTATGATGGACATGTGACGCTCCACCGTACGATGGACATGTGACGCTCCACTGTATGATGGAAATGCAAAGCTCCACTGTACGATGGACATGTGACGCTCCATCGTACGATGGACATACGAGGCTCCATCGTAAGATGGACATGTGACGCTCCACTGTACAATGGACATGTGACGCTCCACCGTATGATGGACATGCAAGGCTCCACTGTACAATGGACATGTGACACTCCACCGTACGATGGACATGCGACGCTCTACCGTAGGATGGACTAGCGAAGCTCCACCGTAAGATGGACATGTGACGCTCCACAGTACGATGGACATCTGACGCTCCACCGTACGATGGACATGCTATGCTCCAGCGTACGATAGACATGTGACGCTCCACCGTACGATGGACATGGGACGCTCCACCGTATAATGGACATGTGACGCTCCACCGTACGATGGACATGAGACGCTCCACCGTATATGGACATGTGACGCTCCACCGTACGATGGACATGTGACGCTCCACTGTATGATGGACATGCAAAGCTCCACTGTACGATGGACATGTGACGCTCCACCGTACGATGGACATACGAGGCTCCACCGTAAGATGGACATGTGACACTCCGCTGTACGATGGACATGCGACGCTCCACTGTACGATGGACATGTTACGCTCCACCGTACGATGGACATGCGACGCTCCATCGTACGATGGACATGGGATGCTCCACCGTATGATGGACATGTGACACTCCGCTGTACGATGGACATGCGACGATCCACTGTACGATGGACATGTTACGCTCCACCGTACGATGGACATGCGACGCTCCATCGTACGATGGACATGGGATGCTCCACCGTATGATGGACATGTGACACTCCACTGTACGATGGATATGCGATGCTCCACCGTACGATGGACATGTGATGTTCCACCGTACGATGGACATCTGACGCTCCACCGTAGGATGGACATGTGACGCTCCACCGTACGATGGACATGTGATGCTCCACCGTACGATGGACATGGGATGCTCCATCGTACGATGGACAGGTGATGCTCCACCATACGATGGACATGCTATGCTCCACCGTACGATGGACATTTGACGCTCCACCGTACGATGGACATGAGACGCTCCACCGTACGATCGACATGCGATGCTTCACAGTACGATTGACATGTGATGCTCCACTGTACGATGGACATCTAACGCTCCACCATACGATGGACATGAGATGCTCCACCGTACGATGGACATGTGACGCTCCACCGAATGATGGACATGCGAGGTTCCACCGTAAGATGGACATGTGACGCTCCACCGTACGATAGACATGCGATGCTCCACCGTACGATGGACATGTGATGCTCCACTGTACAATGGACATGTGACGCTCCACCGTATGATGGACATGCAAGGCTCCACTGTACAATGGACATGTGACACTCCACCGTACGATGGACATGCGACGCTCTACCGTAGGATGGACTAGCGAAGCTCCACCGTAAGATGGACATGTGACGCTCCACAGTACGATGGACATCTGACGCTCCACCGTACGATGGACATGCTATGCTCCAGCGTACGATAGACATGTGACGCTCCACCGTACGATGGACATGGGACGCTCCACCGTATAATGGACATGTGACGCTCCACCGTACGATGGACATGAGACGCTCCACCGTATATGGACATGTGACGCTCCACCGTACGATGGACATGTGACGCTCCACTGTATGATGGACATGCAAAGCTCCACTGTACGATGGACATGTGACGCTCCACCGTACGATGGACATACGAGGCTCCACCGTAAGATGGACATGTGACGCTCCACCGTACGATAGACATGCGATGCTCCACCGTACGATGGACATGTGATGCTCCACTGTACAATGGACATGTGACGCTCCACCGTATGATGGACATGCAAGGCTCTACTGTACAATGGACATGTGACACTCCACCGTACGATGGACATGCGACACTCTACCGTAGGATGGACTAGCGAAGCTCCACCGTAAGATGGACATGTGACGCTCCACCGTACGATGGACATCTGACGCTCCAAAGTACGATGGACCTGCTATGCTCCAGCGTACGATAGACATGTGACGCTCCACCGTACGATGGACATGCGACGCTCTACCGTAGGATGGACTAGCGAAGCTCCACCGTAAGATGGACATGTGACGCTCCACCGTACGATGGACATCTGACGCTCCACCGTACGATGGACATGCTATGCTCCAGCGTACGATAGACATGTGACGCTCCACCGTACGATGGACATGGGACGCTCCACCGTATAATGGACATGTGACGCTCCACCGTACGATGGACATGAGACGCTCCACCGTATATGGACATGTGACGCTCCACCGTACGATGGACATGTGACGCTCCACTGTATGATGGACATGCAAAGCTCCACTGTACGATGGACATGTGACGCTCCACCGTACGATGGACATACGAGGCTCCACCGTAAGATGGACATGTGACGCTCCACTGTACAATGGACATGTGACGCTCCACCGTATGATGGACATGCAAGGCTCCACTGTACAATGGACATGGGACTCTCCAACGAATGATGGACATGCGAGGCTCCACCATAAGATGGACATGTGACGCTCCACCGTACGATGGACATGCGACGCTCCACCGTACGATGGACATGTGACGCTCCACCGAAGGATGGACATGTGATGCTCCACCGAAGGATGGACATGCGAGGCTCCACTGTAAGATGGACATGTTATGCTCCACCGTACGATGGACATGCGACGCTCCATCGTACGATGGACATGGGATGCTCCACCGTATGATGGACATGTGACACTCCACTGTACGATGGATATGCGATGCTCCACCGTACGATGGACATGTGATGTTCCACCGTACGATGGACATCTGACGCTCCACCGTAGGATGGACATGTGACGCTCCACCGTACGATGGACATGTGATGCTCCACCGTACGATGGACATGGGATGCTCCATCGTACGATGGACATGTGATGCTCCACCATACGATGGACATGCTATGCTCTACCATACGATGGACATGTGACGCTCCACCGTACGATGGACATGAGACGCTCCACCGTACGATCGACATGCGATGTTTCACAGTACGATTGACATGTGATGCTCCACTGTACGATGGACATCTAACGCTCCACCATACGATGGACATGAGATGCTCCACCGTACGATGGACATGTGACGCTCCACCGAATGATGGACATGCGAGGTTCCACCGTAAGATGGACATGTGACGCTCCACCGTACGATAGACATGCGATGCTCCACCGTACGATGGACATGTGACGCTCCACTGTACAATGGACATGTGACGCTCCACCGTATGATGGACATGCAAGGCTCCACTGTACAATGGACATGTGACACTCCACCGTACGATGGACATGCGACGCTCTACCGTAGGATGGACTAGCGAAGCTCCACCGTCCGATGGACATGTGACGCTCCACTGTACAATGGACATGTGACGCTCCACCGTATGATGGACATGCAAGGCTCCACGGTACAATGGACATGTGACACTCCACCGTACGATGGACATGCGACGCTCTACCGTAGGATGGACTAGCGAAGCTCCACCGTAAGATGGACATCTGACGCTCCACCGTACGATGGACATGTGATGCTCCACTGTACGATGGACATGTGACGCTCCACCGTACGATGGACATGGGACGCTCCAATGTACGATGGACATGCGACGCTCCACTGTACGATGGACATGCGATGCTCCACTGTACGACGGACATGTGACGCTCCACCTTACGATGGACATCTGACGCTCCACTGTACGATCGGCATGTGATGCTCCACTGTACAATGCACATGTGACGCTCCACCGTATGATGGACATGCAAGGCTCCACTGTACAATGGACATGTGACACTCCACCGTACGATGGACATGCGACGCTCTACCGTAGGATGGACTAGCGAAGCTCCACCGTAAGATGGACATGTGACGCTCCACAGTACGATGGACATCTGACGCTCCACCGTACGATGGACATGTGATGCTCCACTGTACGATGGACATGTGATGCTCCACCGTACGATGGACATGGGACGCTCCAATGTACGATGGACATGCGACGCTCCACTGTACGATGGACATGCGATGCTCCACTGTACGACGGACATGTGACGCTCCACTGTATGATGGACATGCGAGGTTCCACCGTACGATGGACATGGGATGCTCCATCGTACGATGGACATGTGACGCTCCACCGTACGATCGACATGCGATGCTCCACCGTACGATGGACATGTGATGCTCCATCGTACGATGGACATCTGACGCTCCACCGTACGATGGACATGCTATGCTCCACCGTACGATGGACATGTGACGCTCCACCGTACGATGGACATGGGACGCTCCACCGTACAATGGACATGTGACGCTCCATCGTACGATGGACATGTGACGCTATACTGAATGATGGACATGCGAGGCTCCACCGTAAGATGGACATGTGACGCTCCACCATATGATGGACATGCGACGCTCAATCGTACGATGGACATGGGATGCTCCACCGTATGATGGACATGTGACGCTCCACCGTACGATGGACATGTGACGCTCCACTGTATGATGGACATGTGACGCTCCACCGTACGATGGACATGTGACGCTCCACTGTATGATGGAAATGCAAAGCTCCACTGTACGATGGACATGTGACGCTCCACCGTACAATGGACATACGAGGCTCCATCGTAAGATGGACATGTGACGCTCCACTGTACAATGGACATGTGACGCTCCACCGTATGATGGACATGCAAGGCTCCACTGTACAATGGACATGTGACACTCCACCGTACGATGGACATGCGACGCTCTACCGTAGGATGGACTAGCGAAGCTCCATTGTAAAATGGACATGTGACGCTCCACAGTACGATGGACATCTGACGCTCCACCGTACGATGGACATGCTATGCTCCAGCGTACGATAGACATGTGACGCTCCACCGTACGATGGACATGGGACGCTCCACCGTACAATGGACATGTGACGCTCCATCGTACGATGGACATGCGACGCTATACTGAATGATGGACATGCGAGGCTCCACTGTAAGATGGACATGTGACGCTCCACCGTATGATGGACATGCGACGCTCAATCGTACGATGGACATGGGATGCTCCACCGTATGATGGACATGTGACGCTCCACCGTACGATGGACATGTGACGCTCCACTGTATGATGGACATGTGACGCTCCACCGTACGATGGACATGTGACGCTCCACTGTATGATGGAAATGCAAAGCTCCACTGTACGATGGACATGTGACGCTCCATCGTACGATGGACATACGAGGCTCCATCGTAAGATGGACATGTGACGCTCCACTGTACAATGGACATGTGACGCTCCACCGTATGATGGACATGCAAGGCTCCACTGTACAATGGACATGTGACACTCCACCGTACGATGGACATGCGACGCTCTACCGTAGGATGGACTAGCGAAGCTCCACCGTAAGATGGACATGTGACGCTCCACAGTACGATGGACATCTGACGCTCCACCGTACGATGGACATGCTATGCTCCAGCGTACGATAGACATGTGACGCTCCACCGTACGATGGACATGGGACGCTCCACCGTATAATGGACATGTGACGCTCCACCGTACGATGGACATGAGACGCTCCACCGTATATGGACATGTGACGCTCCACCGTACGATGGACATGTGACGCTCCACTGTATGATGGACATGCAAAGCTCCACTGTACGATGGACATGTGACGCTCCACCGTACGATGGACATACGAGGCTCCACCGTAAGATGGACATGTGACACTCCGCTGTACGATGGACATGCGACGCTCCACTGTACGATGGACATGTTACGCTCCACCGTACGATGGACATGCGACGCTCCATCGTACGATGGACATGGGATGCTCCACCGTATGATGGACATGTGACACTCCGCTGTACGATGGACATGCGACGATCCACTGTACGATGGACATGTTACGCTCCACCGTACGATGGACATGCGACGCTCCATCGTACGATGGACATGGGATGCTCCACCGTATGATGGACATGTGACACTCCACTGTACGATGGATATGCGATGCTCCACCGTACGATGGACATGTGATGTTCCACCGTACGATGGACATCTGACGCTCCACCGTAGGATGGACATGTGACGCTCCACCGTACGATGGACATGTGATGCTCCACCGTACGATGGACATGGGATGCTCCATCGTACGATGGACAGGTGATGCTCCACCATACGATGGACATGCTATGCTCCACCGTTCGATGGACATTTGACGCTCCACCGTACGATGGACATGAGACGCTCCACCGTACGATCGACATGCGATGCTTCACAGTACGATTGACATGTGATGCTCCACTGTACGATGGACATCTAACGCTCCACCATACGATGGACATGAGATGCTCCACCGTACGATGGACATGTGACGCTCCACCGAATGATGGACATGCGAGGTTCCACCGTAAGATGGACATGTGACGCTCCACCGTACGATAGACATGCGATGCTCCACCGTACGATGGACATGTGATGCTCCACTGTACAATGGACATGTGACGCTCCACCGTATGATGGACATGCAAGGCTCCACTGTACAATGGACATGTGACACTCCACCGTACGATGGACATGCGACGCTCTACCGTAGGATGGACTAGCGAAGCTCCACCGTAAGATGGACATGTGACGCTCCACAGTACGATGGACATCTGACGCTCCACCGTACGATGGACATGCTATGCTCCAGCGTACGATAGACATGTGACGCTCCACCGTACGATGGACATGGGACGCTCCACCGTATAATGGACATGTGACGCTCCACCGTACGATGGACATGAGACGCTCCACCGTATATGGACATGTGACGCTCCACCGTACGATGGACATGTGACGCTCCACTGTATGATGGACATGCAAAGCTCCACTGTACGATGGACATGTGACGCTCCACCGTACGATGGACATACGAGGCTCCACCGTAAGATGGACATGTGACGCTCCACCGTACGATAGACATGCGATGCTCCACCGTACGATGGACATGTGATGCTCCACTGTACAATGGACATGTGACGCTCCACCGTATGATGGACATGCAAGGCTCTACTGTACAATGGACATGTGACACTCCACCGTACGATGGACATGCGACGCTCTACCGTAGGATGGACTAGCGAAGCTCCACCGTAAGATGGACATGTGACGCTCCACCGTACGATGGACATCTGACGCTCCAAAGTACGATGGACCTGCTATGCTCCAGCGTACGATAGACATGTGACGCTCCACCGTACGATGGACATGCGACGCTCTACCGTAGGATGGACTAGCGAAGCTCCACCGTAAGATGGACATGTGACGCTCCACCGTACGATGGACATCTGACGCTCCACCGTACGATGGACATGCTATGCTCCAGCGTACGATAGACATGTGACGCTCCACCGTACGATGGACATGGGACGCTCCACCGTATAATGGACATGTGACGCTCCACCGTACGATGGACATGAGACGCTCCACCGTATATGGACATGTGACGCTCCACCGTACGATGGACATGTGACGCTCCACTGTATGATGGACATGCAAAGCTCCACTGTACGATGGACATGTGACGCTCCACCGTACGATGGACATACGAGGCTCCACCGTAAGATGGACATGTGACGCTCCACTGTACAATGGACATGTGACGCTCCACCGTATGATGGACATGCAAGGCTCCACTGTACAATGGACATGGGACGCTCCAACGAATGATGGACATGCGAGGCTCCACCATAAGATGGACATGTGACGCTCCACCGTACGATGGACATGCGACGCTCCACCGTACGATGGACATGTGACGCTCCACCGAAGGATGGACATGTGATGCTCCACCGAAGGATGGACATGCGAGGCTCCACTGTAAGATGGACATGTTATGCTCCACCGTACGATGGACATGCGACGCTCCATCGTACGATGGACATGGGATGCTCCACCGTATGATGGACATGTGACACTCCACTGTACGATGGATATGCGATGCTCCACCGTACGATGGACATGTGATGTTCCACCGTACGATGGACATCTGACGCTCCACCGTAGGATGGACATGTGACGCTCCACCGTACGATGGACATGTGATGCTCCACCGTACGATGGACATGGGATGCTCCATCGTACGATGGACATGTGATGCTCCACCATACGATGGACATGCTATGCTCTACCATACGATGGACATGTGACGCTCCACCGTACGATGGACATGAGACGCTCCACCGTACGATCGACATGCGATGTTTCACAGTACGATTGACATGTGATGCTCCACTGTACGATGGACATCTAACGCTCCACCATACGATGGACATGAGATGCTCCACCGTACGATGGACATGTGACGCTCCACCGAATGATGGACATGCGAGGTTCCACCGTAAGATGGACATGTGACGCTCCACCGTACGATAGACATGCGATGCTCCACCGTACGATGGACATGTGACGCTCCACTGTACAATGGACATGTGACGCTCCACCGTATGATGGACATGCAAGGCTCCACTGTACAATGGACATGTGACACTCCACCGTACGATGGACATGCGACGCTCTACCGTAGGATGGACTAGCGAAGCTCCACCGTCCGATGGACATGTGACGCTCCACTGTACAATGGACATGTGACGCTCCACCGTATGATGGACATGCAAGGCTCCACGGTACAATGGACATGTGACACTCCACCGTACGATGGACATGCGACGCTCTACCGTAGGATGGACTAGCGAAGCTCCACCGTAAGATGGACATCTGACGCTCCACCGTACGATGGACATGTGATGCTCCACTGTACGATGGACATGTGACGCTCCACCGTACGATGGACATGGGACGCTCCAATGTACGATGGACATGTGACACTCCACCGTACGATGGACATGCGACGCTCTACCGTAGGATGGACTAGCGAAGCTCCACCGTAAAATGGACATGTGACGCTCCACAGTACGATGGACATCTGACGCTCCACCGTACGATGGACATGTGACGCTCCACTGTATGATGGACATGTGACGCTCCACCGTACGATGGACATGTGACGCTCCACTGTATGATGGAAATGCAAAGCTCCACTGTACGATGGACATGTGACGCTCCATCGTACGATGGACATACGAGGCTCCATCGTAAGATGGACATGTGACGCTCCACTGTACAATGGACATGTGACGCTCCACCGTATGATGGACATGCAAGGCTCCACTGTACAATGGACATGTGACACTCCACCGTACGATGGACATGCGACGCTCTACCGTAGGATGGACTAGCGAAGCTCCACCGTAAGATGGACATGTGACGCTCCACAGTACGATGGACATCTGACGCTCCACCGTACGATGGACATGCTATGCTCCAGCGTACGATAGACATGTGACGCTCCACCGTACGATGGACATGGGACGCTCCACCGTATAATGGACATGTGACGCTCCACCGTACGATGGACATGAGACGCTCCACCGTATATGGACATGTGACGCTCCACCGTACGATGGACATGTGACGCTCCACTGTATGATGGACATGCAAAGCTCCACTGTACGATGGACATGTGACGCTCCACCGTACGATGGACATACGAGGCTCCACCGTAAGATGGACATGTGACACTCCGCTGTACGATGGACATGCGACGCTCCACTGTACGATGGACATGTTACGCTCCACCGTACGATGGACATGCGACGCTCCATCGTACGATGGACATGGGATGCTCCACCGTATGATGGACATGTGACACTCCGCTGTACGATGGACATGCGACGATCCACTGTACGATGGACATGTTACGCTCCACCGTACGATGGACATGCGACGCTCCATCGTACGATGGACATGGGATGCTCCACCGTATGATGGACATGTGACACTCCACTGTACGATGGATATGCGATGCTCCACCGTACGATGGACATGTGATGTTCCACCGTACGATGGACATCTGACGCTCCACCGTAGGATGGACATGTGACGCTCCACCGTACGATGGACATGTGATGCTCCACCGTACGATGGACATGGGATGCTCCATCGTACGATGGACAGGTGATGCTCCACCATACGATGGACATGCTATGCTCCACCGTTCGATGGACATTTGACGCTCCACCGTACGATGGACATGAGACGCTCCACCGTACGATCGACATGCGATGCTTCACAGTACGATTGACATGTGATGCTCCACTGTACGATGGACATCTAACGCTCCACCATACGATGGACATGAGATGCTCCACCGTACGATGGACATGTGACGCTCCACCGAATGATGGACATGCGAGGTTCCACCGTAAGATGGACATGTGACGCTCCACCGTACGATAGACATGCGATGCTCCACCGTACGATGGACATGTGATGCTCCACTGTACAATGGACATGTGACGCTCCACCGTATGATGGACATGCAAGGCTCCACTGTACAATGGACATGTGACACTCCACCGTACGATGGACATGCGACGCTCTACCGTAGGATGGACTAGCGAAGCTCCACCGTAAGATGGACATGTGACGCTCCACAGTACGATGGACATCTGACGCTCCACCGTACGATGGACATGCTATGCTCCAGCGTACGATAGACATGTGACGCTCCACCGTACGATGGACATGGGACGCTCCACCGTATAATGGACATGTGACGCTCCACCGTACGATGGACATGAGACACTCCACCGTATATGGACATGTGACGCTCCACCGTACGATGGACATGTGACGCTCCACTGTATGATGGACATGCAAAGCTCCACTGTACGATGGACATGTGACGCTCCACCGTACGATGGACATACGAGGCTCCACCGTAAGATGGACATGTGACGCTCCACCGTACGATAGACATGCGATGCTCCACCGTACGATGGACATGTGATGCTCCACTGTACAATGGACATGTGACGCTCCACCGTATGATGGACATGCAAGGCTCTACTGTACAATGGACATGTGACACTCCACCGTACGATGGACATGCGACGCTCTACCGTAGGATGGACTAGCGAAGCTCCACCGTAAGATGGACATGTGACGCTCCACCGTACGATGGACATCTGACGCTCCAAAGTACGATGGACCTGCTATGCTCCAGCGTACGATAGACATGTGACGCTCCACCGTACGATGGACATGCGACGCTCTACCGTAGGATGGACTAGCGAAGCTCCACCGTAAGATGGACATGTGACGCTCCACCGTACGATGGACATCTGACGCTCCACCGTACGATGGACATGCTATGCTCCAGCGTACGATAGACATGTGACGCTCCACCGTACGATGGACATGGGACGCTCCACCGTATAATGGACATGTGACGCTCCACCGTACGATGGACATGAGACGCTCCACCGTATATGGACATGTGACGCTCCACCGTACGATGGACATGTGACGCTCCACTGTATGATGGACATGCAAAGCTCCACTGTACGATGGACATGTGACGCTCCACCGTACGATGGACATACGAGGCTCCACCGTAAGATGGACATGTGACGCTCCACTGTACAATGGACATGTGACGCTCCACCGTATGATGGACATGCAAGGCTCCACTGTACAATGGACATGGGACGCTCCAACGAATGATGGACATGCGAGGCTCCACCATAAGATGGACATGTGACGCTCCACCGTACGATGGACATGCGACGCTCCACCGTACGATGGACATGTGACGCTCCACCGAAGGATGGACATGTGATGCTCCACCGAAGGATGGACATGCGAGGCTCCACTGTAAGATGGACATGTTATGCTCCACCGTACGATGGACATGCGACGCTCCATCGTACGATGGACATGGGATGCTCCACCGTATGATGGACATGTGACACTCCACTGTACGATGGATATGCGATGCTCCACCGTACGATGGACATGTGATGTTCCACCGTACGATGGACATCTGACGCTCCACCGTAGGATGGACATGTGACGCTCCACCGTACGATGGACATGTGATGCTCCACCGTACGATGGACATGGGATGCTCCATCGTACGATGGACATGTGATGCTCCACCATACGATGGACATGCTATGCTCTACCATACGATGGACATGTGACGCTCCACCGTACGATGGACATGAGACGCTCCACCGTACGATCGACATGCGATGTTTCACAGTACGATTGACATGTGATGCTCCACTGTACGATGGACATCTAACGCTCCACCATACGATGGACATGAGATGCTCCACCGTACGATGGACATGTGACGCTCCACCGAATGATGGACATGCGAGGTTCCACCGTAAGATGGACATGTGACGCTCCACCGTACGATAGACATGCGATGCTCCACCGTACGATGGACATGTGACGCTCCACTGTACAATGGACATGTGACGCTCCACCGTATGATGGACATGCAAGGCTCCACTGTACAATGGACATGTGACACTCCACCGTACGATGGACATGCGACGCTCTACCGTAGGATGGACTAGCGAAGCTCCACCGTCCGATGGACATGTGACGCTCCACTGTACAATGGACATGTGACGCTCCACCGTATGATGGACATGCAAGGCTCCACGGTACAATGGACATGTGACACTCCACCGTACGATGGACATGCGACGCTCTACCGTAGGATGGACTAGCGAAGCTCCACCGTAAGATGGACATCTGACGCTCCACCGTACGATGGACATGTGATGCTCCACTGTACGATGGACATGTGACGCTCCACCGTACGATGGACATGGGACGCTCCAATGTACGATGGACATGCGACGCTCCACTGTACGATGGACATGCGATGCTCCACTGTACGACGGACATGTGACGCTCCACCTTACGATGGACATCTGACGCTCCACTGTACGATCGGCATGTGATGCTCCACTGTACAATGCACATGTGACGCTCCACCGTATGATGGACATGCAAGGCTCCACTGTACAATGGACATGTGACACTCCACCGTACGATGGACATGCGACGCTCTACCGTAGGATGGACTAGCGAAGCTCCACCGTAAGATGGACATGTGACGCTCCACAGTACGATGGACATCTGACGCTCCACCGTACGATGGACATGTGATGCTCCACTGTACGATGGACATGTGATGCTCCACCGTACAATGGACATGGGACGCTCCAATGTACGATGGACATGCGACGCTCCACTGTACGATGGACATGCGATGCTCCACTGTACGACGGACATGTGACGCTCCACTGTATGATGGACATGCGAGGTTCCACCGTACGATGGACATGGGATGCTCCATCGTACGATGGACATGTGACGCTCCACCGTACGATCGACATGCGATGCTCCACCGTACGATGGACATGTGATGCTCCATCGTACGATGGACATCTGACGCTCCACCGTACGATGGACATGCTATGCTCCACCGTACGATGGACATGTGACGCTCCACCGTACGATGGACATGGGACGCTCCACCGTACAATGGACATGTGACGCTCCATCGTACGATGGACATGTGACGCTATACTGAATGATGGACATGCGAGGCTCCACCGTAAGATGGACATGTGACGCTCCACCATATGATGGACATGCGACGCTCAATCGTACGATGGACATGGGATGCTCCACCGTATGATGGACATGTGACGCTCCACCGTACGATGGACATGTGACGCTCCACTGTATGATGGACATGTGACGCTCCACCGTACGATGGACATGTGACGCTCCACTGTATGATGGAAATGCAAAGCTCCACTGTACGATGGACATGTGACGCTCCACCGTACAATGGACATACGAGGCTCCATCGTAAGATGGACATGTGACGCTCCACTGTACAATGGACATGTGACGCTCCACCGTATGATGGACATGCAAGGCTCCACTGTACAATGGACATGTGACACTCCACCGTACGATGGACATGCGACGCTCTACCGTAGGATGGACTAGCGAAGCTCCACCGTAAAATGGACATGTGACGCTCCACAGTACGATGGACATCTGACGCTCCACCGTACGATGGACATGCTATGCTCCAGCGTACGATAGACATGTGACGCTCCACCGTACGATGGACATGGGACGCTCCACCGTATAATGGACATGTGACGCTCCACCGTACGATGGACATGAGATGCTCCACCGTATATGGACATGTGACGCTCCACCGTACGATGGACATGTGACGCTCCACTGTATGATGGACATGCAAAGCTCCACTGTACGATGGACATGTGACGCTCCACCGTACGATGGACATACGAGGCTCCACCGTAAGATGGACATGTGACGCTCCACCGTACGATAGACATGCGATGCTCCACCGTACGATGGACATGTGATGCTCCACTGTACAATGGACATGTGACGCTCCACGGTATGATGGACATGCAAGGCTCCACTGTACAATGGACATGTGACACTCCACCGTACGATGGACATGCGACGCTCTACCGTAGGATGGACTAGCGAAGCTCCACCGTAAGATGGACATGTGACGCTCCACAGTACGATGGACATCTGACGCTCCACCGTACGATGGACATGTGATGCTCCACTGTACGAAGTACATGTGACGCTCCACCGTACGATGGACATGGGACGCTCCAATGTACGATGGACATGCGACGCTCCACTGTACGATGGACATGCGATGCTCCACTGTACGACGGACATGTGACGCTCCACTGTATGATGGACATGCGAGGTTCCACCGTACGATGGACATGGGATGCTCCATCGTACGATGGACATGTGACGCTCCACCGTACGATCGACATGTGATGCTCCACCGTACGATGGACATGTGATGCTCCATCGTACGATGGACATCTGACGCTCCACCGTACGATGGACATGCTATGCTCCACCGTACGATGGACATGTGACGCTCCACCGTACGATGGACATGGGACGCTCCACCGTACAATGGACATGTGACGCTCCATCGTACGATGGACATGCGACGCTATACTGAATGATGGACATGCGAGGCTCCACCGTAAGATGGACATGTGACGCTCCACCGTATGATGGACATGCGACGCTCAATCGTACGATGGACATGGGATGCTCCACCGTATGATGGACATGTGACGCTCCACCGTACGATGGACATGTGACGCTCCACTGTATGATGGACATGTGACGCTCCACCGTACGATGGACATGTGACGCTCCACTGTATGATGGAAATGCAAAGCTCCACTGTACGATGGACATGTGACGCTCCATCGTACGATGGACATACGAGGCTCCATCGTAAGATGGACATGTGACGCTCCACTGTACAATGGACATGTGACGCTCCACCGTATGATGGACATGCAAAACTCCACTGTACAATGGACATGTGACACTCCACCGTACGATGGACATGCGACGCTCTACCGTAGGATGGACTAGCGAAGCTCCACCGTAAGATGGACATGTGACGCTCCACAGTACGATGGACATCTGACGCTCCACCGTACGATGGACATGCTATGCTCCAGCGTACGATAGACATGTGACGCTCCACCGTACGATGGACATGGGACGCTCCACCGTATAATGGACATGTGACGCTCCACCGTACGATGGACATGAGACGCTCCACCGTATATGGACATGTGACGCTCCACCGTACGATGGACATGTGACGCTCCACTGTATGATGGACATGCAAAGCTCCACTGTATGATGGACATGTGACGCTCCACCGTACGATGGACATACGAGGCTCCACCGTAAGATGGACATGTGACACTCCGCTGTACGATGGACATGCGACGCTCCACTGTACGATGGACATGTTACGCTCCACCGTACGATGGACATGCGACGCTCCATCGTACGATGGACATGGGATGCTCCACCGTATGATGGACATGTGACACTCCGCTGTACGATGGACATGCGACGCTCCACGGTACGATGGACATGTTACGCTCCACCGTACGATGGACATGCGACGCTCCACTGTACGATGGACATGCGATGCTCCACTGTACGACGGACATGTGACGCTCCACTGTATGATGGACATGCGAGGTTCCACCGTACGATGGACATGGGATGCTCCATCGTACGATGGACATGTGACGCTCCACCGTACGATCGACATGTGATGCTCCACCGTACGATGGACATGTGATGCTCCATCGTACGATGGACATCTGACGCTCCACCGTACGATGGACATGCTATGCTCCACCGTACGATGGATATGGGACGCTCCACCGTACAATGGACATGTGACGCTCCATCGTACGATGGACATGCGACGCTATACTGAATGATGGACATGCGAGGCTCCACCGTAAGATGGACATGTGACGCTCCACCATATGATGGACATGCGACGCTCAATCGTACGATGGACATGGGATGCTCCACCGTATGATGGACATGTGACGCTCCACCGTACGATGGACATGTGACGCTCCACTGTATGATGGACATGTGACGCTCCACCGTACGATGGACATGTGACGCTCCACTGTATGATGGAAATGCAAAGCTCCACTGTACGATGGACATGTGACGCTCCATCGTACGATGGACATACGAGGCTCCATCGTAAGATGGACATGTGACGCTCCACTGTACAATGGACATGTGATGCTCCACCGTATGATGGACATGCAAGGCTCCACTGTACAATGGACATGTGACACTCCACCGTACGATGGACATGCGACGCTCTACCGTAGGATGGACTAGCGAAGCTCCACCGTAAGATGGACATGTGACGCTCCACAGTACGATGGACATCTGACGCTCCACCGTACGATGGACATGCTATGCTCCAGCGTACGATAGACATGTGACGCTCCACCGTACGATGGACATGGGACGCTCCACCGTATAATGGACATGTGAGGCTCCACCGTACGATGGACATGAGACGCTCCACCGTATATGGACATGTGACGCTCCACCGTACGATGGACATGTGACGCTCCACTGTATGATGGACATGCAAAGCTCCACTGTACGATGGACATGTGACGCTCCACCGTACGATGGACATACGAGGCTCCACCGTAAGATGGACATGTGACACTCCGCTGTACGATGGACATGCGACACTCCACTGTACGATGGACATGTTACGCTCCACCGTACGATGGACATGCGACGCTCCATCGTACGATGGACATGGGATGCTCCACCGTATGATGGACATGTGACACTCCGCTGTACGATGGACATGCGACGCTCCACTGTACGATGGACATGTTACGCTCCACCGTACGATGGACATGCGACGCTCCATCGTACGATGGACATGGGATGCTCCACCGTATGATGGACATGTGACACTCCACTGTACGATGGATATGCGATGCTCCACCGTACGATGGACATGTGATGTTCCATCGTACGATGGACATCTGACGCTCCACCGTAGGATGGACATGTGACGCTCCACCGTACGATGGACATGTGATGCTCCACCGTACGATGGACATGGGATGCTCCATCGTACGATGGACAGGTGATGCTCCACCATACGATGGACATGCTATGCTCCACCGTACGATGGACATTTGACGCTCCACCGTACGATGGACATGAGACGCTCCACCGTACGATCGACATGCGATGCTTCACAGTACGATTGACATGTGATGCTCCACTGTACGATGGACATCTAACGCTCCACCATACGATGGACATGAGATGCTCCACCGTACGATGGACATGTGACGCTCCACCGAATGATGGACATGCGAGGTTCCACCGTAAGATGGACATGTGACGCTCCACCGTACGATAGACATGCGATGCTCCACCGTACGATGGACATGTGATGCTCCACTGTACAATGGACATGTGACGCTCCACCGTATGATGGACATGCAAGGCTCCACTGTACAATGGACATGTGACACTCCACCGTACGATGGACATGCGACGCTCTACCGTAGAATGGACTAGCGAAGCTCCACCGTAAGATGGACATGTGACGCTCCACCGTACGATGGACATCTGACGCTCCACCGTACGATGGACATGCTATGCTCCAGCGTACGATAGACATGTGACGCTCCACCGTACGATGGACATGGGACGCTCCACCGTATAATGGACATGTGACGCTCCACCGTACGATGGACATGAGACGCTCCACCGTATATGGACATGTGACGCTCCACCGTACGATGGACATGTGACGCTCCACTGTATGATGGACATGCAAAGCTCCACTGTACGATGGACATGTGACGCTCCACCGTACGATGGACATACGAGGCTCCACCGTAAGATGGACATTTGACGCTCCACCGTACGATGGACATGAGACGCTCCACCGTACGATCGACATGCGATGCTTCACAGTACGATTGACATGTGATGCTCCACTGTACGATGGACATCTAACGCTCCACCATACGATGGACATGAGATGCTCCACCGTACGATGGACATGTGACGCTCCACCGAATGATGGACATGCGAGGTTCCACCGTAAGATGGACATGTGACGCTCCACCGTACGATAGACATGCGATGCTCCACCGTACGATGGACATGTGATGCTCCACTGTACAATGGACATGTGACGCTCCACCGTATGATGGACATGCAAGGCTCCACTGTACAATGGACATGGGACGCTCCACCGAATGATGGACATGCGAGGCTCCACCATAAGATGGACATGTGACGCTCCACCGTACGATGGACATGCGACGCTCCACCGTACGATGGACATGTGACGCTCCACCGAAGGATGGACATGTGATGCTCCACCGAAGGATGGACATGCGAGGCTCCACTGTAAGATGGACATGTTATGCTCCACCGTACGATGGACATGCGACGCTCCATCGTACGATGGACATGGGATGCTCCACCGTATGATGGATATGTGACACTCCACTGTATGATGGATATGCGATGCTCCACCGTACGATGGACATGTGATGTTTCACCGTACGATGGACATCTGACGCTCCACCGTAGGATGGACATGTGACGCTCCACCGTACGATGGACATGTGATGCTCCACCGTACGATGGACATGGGATGCTCCATCGTACGATGGACATGCTATGCTCTACCATACGATGGACATGTGACGCTCCACCGTACGATGGACATGAGACGCTCCACCGTACGATCGACATGCGATGTTTCACAGTACGATTGACATGTGATGCTCCACTGTACGATGGACATCTAACGCTCCACCATACGATGGACATGAGATGCTCCACCGTACGATGGACATGTGACGCTCCACCGAATGATGGACATGCGAGGTTCCACCGTAAGATGGACATGTGACGCTCCACCGTACGATAGACATGCGATGCTCCACCGTACGATGGACATGTGACGCTCCACTGTACAATGGACATGTGACGCTCCACCGTATGATGGACATGCAAGGCTCCACTGTACAATGGACATGTGACACTCCACCGTACGATGGACATGCGACGCTCTACCGTAGGATGGACTAGCGAAGCTCCACCGTACGATGGACATGTGACGCTCCACTGTACAATGGACATGTGACGCTCCACCGTATGATGGACATGCAAGGCTCCACTGTACAATGGACATGTGACACTCCACCGTACGATGGACATGCGACGCTCTACCGTAGGATGGACTAGCGAAGCTCCACCGTAAGATGGACATCTGACGCTCCACCGTACGATGGACATGTGATGCTCCACTGTACGATGGACATGTGACGCTCCACCGTACGATGGACATGGGACGCTCCAATGTACGATGGACATGCGACGCTCCACTGTACGATGGACATGCGATGCTCCACTGTACGACGGACATGTGACGCTCCACCTTACGATGGACATCTGACGCTCCACTGTACGATCGGCATGTGATGCTCCGCTGTACAATGCACATGTGACGCTCCACCGTATGATGGACATGCAAGGCTCCACTGTACAATGGACATGTGACACTCCACCGTACGATGGACATGCGACGCTCTACCGTAGGATGGACTAGCGAAGCTCCACCGTAAGATGGACATGTGACGCTCCACAGTACGATGGACATCTGACGCTCCACCGTACGATGGACATGTGATGCTCCACTGTACGATGGACATGTGACGCTCCACCGTACGATGGACATGGGACGCTCCAATGTACGATGGACATGCGACGCTCCACTGTACGATGGACATGCGATGCTCCACTGTACGACGGACATGTGACGCTCCACTGTATGATGGACATGCGAGGTTCCACCGTACGATGGACATGGGATGCTCCATCGTACGATGGACATGTGACGCTCCACCGTACGATCGACATGCGATGCTCCACCGTACGATGGACATGTGATGCTCCATCGTACGATGGACATCTGACGCTCCACCGTACGATGGACATGCTATGCTCCACCGTACGATGGACATGTGACGCTCCACTGTACAATGGACATGTGACGCTCCACCGTATGATGGACATGCAAGGCTCCACTGTACAATGGACATGGGATGCTCCACCGAATGATGGACATGCGATGCTCCACCGTACGATGGACATGTGACGCTCCACTGTACAATGGACATGTGACGCTCCACCGTATGATGGACATGCAAGGCTCCACTGTACAATGGACATGTGACACTCCACCGTACGATGGACA
This sequence comes from Terebella lapidaria, assembly GCA_949152475.1. Lineage (NCBI taxonomy): Eukaryota > Metazoa > Annelida > Polychaeta > Terebellida > Terebellidae > Terebella > Terebella lapidaria. Next base: position 39,259,406 of record OX424563.1, read on the forward strand.
TGCGACGCTCTACCGTAGGATGGACTAGCGAAGCTCCACCGTACGATGGACATGTGACGCTCCACTGTACAATGGACATGTGACGCTCCACCGTATGATGGACATGCAAGGCTCCACTGTACAATGAACATGTGACACTCCACCGTACGATGGACATGCGACGCTCTACCGTAGGATGGACTAGCGAAGCTCCACCGTAAGATGGACATCTGACGCTCCACCGTACGATGGACATGTGATGCTCCACTGTACGATGGACATGTGACGCTACACCGTACGATGGACACGGGACGCTCCAATGTACGATGGACATGCGACGCTCCACTGTACGATGGACATGCGATGCTCCACTGTACGACGGACATGTGACGCTCCACCTTACGATGGACATCTGACGCTCAACTGTACGATCGGCATGTGATGCTCCAATGTACAATGGACATGTGACGCTCCACCGTATGATGGACATGCAAGGCTCCCCTGTACAATGGACATGTGACACTCCACCGTACGATGGACATGCGACGCTCTACCGTAGGATGGACTAGCGAAGCTCCACTTTAAGATGGACATGTGACGCTCCACAGTACGATGGACATCTGACGCTCCACCGTACGATGGACATGTGATGCTCCACTGTACGATGGACATGTGACGCTCCACCGTACGATGGACATGGGACGCTCCAATGTACGACGGACATGTGACGCTCCACTGTAGGATGGACATGCGAGGTTCCACCGTACGATGGACATGGGATGCTCCATCGTACGATGGACATGTGACGCTCCACCGTACGATGGACATGTGACGCTATGCTGAATGATGGACATGCGAGGCTCCACCGTAAGATGGACATGTGACGCTCCACCGTATGATGGACATGCGACGCTCAATCGTACGATGGACATGGGATGCTCCACCGTATGATGGACATGTGACGCTCCACCGTACGATGGACATGTGACGCTCCCCTGTATGATGGACATGTGACGCTCCACCGTACGATGGACATGTGACGCTCCACTGTATGATGGAAATGCAAAGCTCCACTGTACGATGGACATGTGATGCTCCACCGTACGATGGACATACGAGGCTCCATCGTAAGATGGACATGTGACGCTCCACTGTACAATGGACATGTGACGCTCCACCGTATGATGGACATGCAAGGCTCCACTGTACAATGGACATGTGACACTCCATCGTACGATGGACATGCGACGCTCTACCGTAGGATGGACTAGCGAAGCTCCACCGTAAGATGGACATGTGACGCTCCACAGTACGATGGACATCTGACGCTCCACCGTACGATGGACATGCTATGCTCCAGCGTACGATAGACATGTGACGCTCCACCGTACGATGGACATGGGACGCTCCACCGTATAATGGACATGTGACGCTCCACCGTACGATGGACATGAGACGCTCCACCGTATATGGACATGTGACGCTCCACCGTACGATGGACATGTGACGCTCCACTGTATGATGGACATGCAAAGCTCCACTGTACGATGGACATGTGACGCTCCACCGTACGATGGACATACGAGGCTCCATTGTAAGATGGACATGTGACACTCCCTGTACGATGGACATGCGACGCTCCACTGTACGATGGACATGTTACGCTCCACCGTACGATGGACATGCGACGCTCCATCGTACGATGGACATGGGATGCTCCACCGTATGATGGACATGTGACACTCCGCTGTACGATGGACATGCGACGCTCCACTGTACGATGGACATGTTACGCTCCACCGTACGATGGACATGCGACGCTCCATCGTACGATGGACATGGGATGCTCCACCGTATGATGGACATGTGACACTCCACTGTACGATGGATATGCGATGCTCCACCGTACGATGGACATGTGATGTTCCACCGTACGATGGACATCTGACGCTCCACCGTAGGATGGACATGTGACGCTCCACCGTACGATGGACATGTGATGCTCCACCGTACGATGGACATGGGATGCTCCATCGTACGATGGACAGGTGATGCTCCACCATACGATGGACATGCTATGCTCCACCGTACGATGGACATTTGACGCTCCACCGTACGATGGACATGAGACGCTCCACCGTACGATCGACATGCGATGCTTCACAGTACGATTGACATGTGATGCTCCACTGTACGATGGACATCTAACGCTCCACCATACGATGGACATGAGATGCTCCACCGTACGATGGACATGTGACGCTCCACCGAATGATGGACATGCGAGGTTCCACCGTAAGATGGACATGTGACGCTCCATCGTACGATAGACATGCGATGCTCCACCGTACGATGGACATGTGATGCTCCACTGTACAATGGACATGTGACGCTCCACCGTATGATGGACATGCAAGGCTCCACTGTACCATGGACATGTGACACTCCACCGTACGATGGACATGCGACGCTCTACCGTAGGATGGACTAGCGAAGCTCCACCGTAAGATGGACATGTGACGCTCCACCGTACGATGGACATCTGACGCTCCACCGTACGATGGACATGCTATGCTCCAGCGTACGATAGACATGTGACGCTCCACCGTACGATGGACATGGGACGCTACACCATATAATGGACATGTGACGCTCCACCGTACGATGGACATGAGACGCTCCACCGTATATGGACATGTGACGCTCCACCGTACGATGGACATGTGACGCTCCACTGTATGATGGACATGCAAAGCTCCACTGTACGATGGACATGTGACGCTCCACCGTACGATGGACATACGAGGCTCCACCGTAAGATGGACATGTAACGCTCCACTGTACAATGGACATGTGACGCTCCACCGTATGATGGACATGCAAGGCTCCACTGTACATTGGACATGGGACGCTCCACCGAATGATGGACATGCGAGGCTCCACCATAAGATGGACATGTGACGCTCCACCGTACGATGGACATGCGACGCTCCACCGTACGATGGACATGTGACGCTCCACCGAAGGATGGACATGTGATGCTCCACCGAAGGATGGACATGCGAGGCTCCACTGTAAGATGGACATGTTATGCTCCACCGTACGATGGACATGCGACGCTCCATCGTACGATGGACATGGGATGCTCCACCGTATGATGGACATGTGACACTCCACTGTATGATGGATATGCGATGCTCCACTGTACGATGGACATGTGATGTTCCACCGTACGATGGACATCTGACGCTCCACCGTAGGATGGACATGTGACGCTCCACCGTACGATGGACATGTGATGCTCCACCGTACGATGGACATGGGATGCTCCATCGTACGATGGACATGTGATGCTCCACCATACGATGGACATGCTATGCTCTACCATACGATGGACATGTGACGCTCCACCGTACGATGGACATGAGACGCTCCACCGTACGATCGACATGCGATGTTTCACAGTACGATTGACATGTGATGCTCCACTGTACGATGGACATCTAACGCTCCACCATACGATGGACATGAGATGCTCCACCGTACGATGGACATGTGACGCTCCACCGAATGATGGACATGCGAGGTTCCACCGTAAGATGGACATGTGACGCTCCACCGTACGATAGACATGCGATGCTCCACCGTACGATGGACATGTGACGCTCCACTGTACAATGGACATGTGACGCTCCACCGTATGATGGACATGCAAGGCTCCACTGTACAATGGACATGTGACACTCCACCGTACGATGGACATGCGACGCTCTACCGTAGGATGGACTAGCGAAGCTCCACCGTACGATGGACATGTGACGCTCCACTGTAAAATGGACATGTGACGCTCCACCGTATGATGGACATGCAAGGCTCCACTGTACAATGGACATGTGACACTCCACCGTACGATGGACATGCGACGCTCTACCGTAGGATGGACTAGCGAAGCTCCACCGTAAGATGGACATCTGACGCTCCACCGTACGATGGACATGTGATGCTCCACTGTACGATGGACATGTGACGCTCCACCGTACGATGGACATGGGACGCTCCACTGTATGATGGACATGCAAAGCTCCACTGTACGATGGACATGTGACGCTCCACCGTACGATGGACATACGAGGCTCCACCGTAAGATGGACATGTGACGCTCCACTGTACAATGGACATGTGACGCTCCACCGTATGATGGACATGCAAGGCTCCACTGTACAATGGACATGGGACGCTCCACCGAATGATGGACATGCGAGGCTCCACCATAAGATCGACATGTGACGCTCCACCGTACGATGGACATGCGACGCTCCACCGTACGATGGACATGTGACGCTCCACCGAAGGATGGACATGTGATGCTCCACCGAAGGATGGACATGCGAGGCTCCACTGTAAGATGGACATGTTATGCTCCACCGTACGATGGACATGCGACGCTCCATCGTACGATGGACATGGGATGCTCCACCGTATGATGGACATGTGACACTCCACTGTACGATGGATATGCGATGCTCCACCGTACGATGGACATGTGATGTTCCACCGTACGATGGACATCTGACGCTCCACCGTAGGATGGACATGTGACGCTCCACCGTACGATGGACATGTGATGCTCCACCGTACGATGGACATGGGATGCTCCATCGTACGATGGACATGTGATGCTCCACCATACGATGGACATGCTATGCTCTACCATACGATGGACATGTGACGCTCCACCGTACGATGGACATGAGACGCTCCACCGTACGATCGACATGCGATGTTTCACAGTACGATTGACATGTGATGCTCCACTGTACGATGGACATCTAACGCTCCACCATACGATGGACATGAGATGCTCCACCGTACGATGGACATGTGACGCTCCACCGAATGATGGACATGCGAGGTTCCACCGTAAGATGGACATGTGACGCTCCACCGTACGATAGACATGCGATGCTCCACCGTACGATGGACATGTGACGCTCCACTGTACAATGGACATGTGACGCTCCACCGTATGATGGACATGCAAGGCTCCACTGTACAATGGACATGTGACACTCCACCGTACGATGGACATGCGACGCTCTACCGTAGGATGGACTAGCGAAGCTCCACCGTACGATGGACATGTGACGCTCCACTGTACAATGGACATGTGACGCTCCACCGTATGATGGACATGCAAGGCTCCACTGTACAATGGATATGTGACACTCCACCGTACGATGGACATGCGACGCTCTACCGTAGGATGGACTAGCGAAGCTCCACCGTAAGATGGACATCTGACGCTCCACCGTACGATGGACATGTGATGCTCCACTGTACGATGGACATGTGACGCTCCACCGTACGATGGACATGGGACGCTCCAATGTACGATGGACATGCGACGCTCCACTGTACGATGGACATGCGATGCTCCACTGTACGACGGACATGTGACGCTCCACCTTACGATGGACATCTGACGCTCCACTGTACGATCGGCATGTGATGCTCCACTGTACAATGCACATGTGACGCTCCACCGTATGATGGACATGCAAGGCTCCACTGTACAATGGACATGTGACACTCCACCGTACGATGGACATGCGACGCTCTACCGTAGGATGGACTAGCGAAGCTCCACCGTAAGATGGACATGTGACGCTCCACAGTACGATGGACATCTGACGCTCCACCGTACGATGGACATGTGATGCTCCACTGTACGATGGACATGTGATGCTCCACCGTACGATGGACATGGGACGCTCCAATGTACGATGGACATGCGACGCTCCACTGTACGATGGACATGCGATGCTCCACTGTACGACGGACATGTGACGCTCCACTGTATGATGGACATGCGAGGTTCCACCGTACGATGGACATGGGATGCTCCATCGTACGATGGACATGTGACGCTCCACCGTACGATCGACATGCGATGCTCCACCGTACGATGGACATGTGATGCTCCATCGTACGATGGACATCTGACGCTCCACCGTACGATGGACATGCTATGCTCCACCGTACGATGGACATGTGACGCTCCACCGTACGATGGACATGGGACGCTCCACCGTACAATGGACATGTGACGCTCCATCGTACGATGGACATGTGACGCTATACTGAATGATGGACATGCGAGGCTCCACCGTAAGATGGACATGTGACGCTCCACCGTATGATGGACATGCGACGCTCAATCGTACGATGGACATGGGATGCTCCACCGTATGATGGACATGTGACGCTCCACCGTACGATGGACATGTGACGCTCCACTGTATGATGGACATGTGACGCTCCACCGTACGATGGACATGTGACGCTCCACTGTATGATGGAAATGCAAAGCTCCACTGTACGATGGACATGTGACGCTCCACCGTACGATAGACATACGAGGCTCCATCGTAAGATGGACATGTGACGCTCCACTGTACAATGGACATGTGACGCTCCACCGTATGATGGACATGCAAGGCTCCACTGTACAATGGACATGTGACACTCCACCGTACGATGGACATGCGACGCTCTACCGTAGGACGGACTAGCGAAGCTCCACCGTAAGATGGACATGTGACGCTCCACAGTACGATGGACATCTGACGCTCCACCGTACGATGGACATGTGATGCTCCACTGTACGATGGACATGTGATGCTCCACCGTACGATGGACATGGGACGCTCCAATGTACGATGGACATGCGACGCTCCATTGTACGATGGACATGCGATGCTCCACTGTACGACGGACATGTGACGCTCCACTGTATGATGGACATGCGAGGTTCCACCGTACGATGGACATGGGATGCTCCATCGTACGATGGACATGTGACGCTCCACCGTACGATCGACATGCGATGCTCCACCGTACGATGGACATGTGATGCTCCATCGTACGATGGACATCTGACGCTCCACCGTACGATGGACATGCTATGCTCCACCGTACGATGGACATGTGACGCTCCACCGTACGATGGACATGGGACGCTCCACCGTACAATGGACATGTGACGCTCCATCGTACGATGGACATGTGACGCTATACTGAATGATGGACATGCGAGGCTCCACCGTAAGATGGACATGTGACGCTCCACCATATGATGGACATGCGACGCTCAATCGTACGATGGACATGGGATGCTCCACCGTATGATGGACATGTGACGCTCCACCGTACGATGGACATGTGACGCTCCACTGTATGATGGACATGTGACGCTCCACCGTACGATGGACATGTGACGCTCCACTGTATGATGGAAATGCAAAGCTCCACTGTACGATGGACATGTGACGCTCCACCGTACAATGGACATACGAGGCTCCATCGTAAGATGGACATGTGACGCTCCACTGTACAATGGACATGTGACCCTCCACCGTATGATGGACATGCAAGACTCCACTGTACAATGGACATGTGACACTCCACCGTACGATGGACATGCGACGCTCTACCGTAGGATGGACTAGCGAAGCTCCACCGTAAAATGGACATGTGACGCTCCACAGTACGATGGACATCTGACGCTCCACCGTACGATGGACATGCTATGCTCCAGCGTACGATAGACATGTGACGCTCCACCGTACGATGGACATGGGACGCTCCACCGTATAATGGACATGTGACGCTCCACCGTACGATGGACATGAGATGCTCCACCGTATATGGACATGTGACGCTCCACCGTACGATGGACATGTGACGCTCCACTGTATGATGGACATGCAAAGCTCCACTGTACGATGGACATGTGACGCTCCACCGTACGATGGACATACGAGGCTCCACCGTAAGATGGACATGTGACGCTCCACCGTACGATAGACATGCGATGCTCCACCGTACGATGGACATGTGATGCTCCACTGTACAATGGACATGTGACGCTCCACCGTATGATGGACATGCAAGGCTCCACTGTACAATGGACATGTGACACTCCACCGTACGATGGACATGCGACGCTCTACCGTAGGATGGACTAGCGAAGCTCCACCGTAAGATGGACATGTGACGCTCCACAGTACGATGGACATCTGACGCTCCACCGTACGATGGACATGTGATGCTCCACTGTACGATGTACATGTGACGCTCCACCGTACGATGGACATGGGACGCTCCAATGTACGATGGACATGCGACGCTCCACTGTACGATGGACATGCGATGCTCCACTGTACGACGGACATGTGACGCTCCACTGTATGATGGACATGCGAGGTTCCACCGTACGATGGACATGGGATGCTCCATCGTACGATGGACATGTGACGCTCCACCGTACGATCGACATGTGATGCTCCACCGTACGATGGACATGTGATGCTCCATCGTACGATGGACATCTGACGCTCCACCGTACGATGGACATGCTATGCTCCACCGTACGATGGACATGTGACGCTCCACCGTACGATGGACATGGGACGCTCCACCGTACAATGGACATGTGACGCTCCATCGTACGATGGACATGCGACGCTATACTGAATGATGGACATGCGAGGCTCCACCGTAAGATGGACATGTGACGCTCCACCGTATGATGGACATGCGACGCTCAATCGTACGATGGACATGGGATGCTCCACCGTATGATGGACATGTGACGCTCCACCGTACGATGGACATGTGACGCTCCACTGTATGATGGACATGTGACGCTCCACCGTACGATGGACATGTGACGCCCCACTGTATGATGGAAATGCAAAGCTCCACTGTACGATGGACATGTGACGCTCCATCGTACGATGGACATACGAGGCTCCATCGTAAGATGGACATGTGACGCTCCACTGTACAATGGACATGTGACGCTCCACCGTATGATGGACATGCAAAACTCCACTGTACAATGGACATGTGACACTCCACCGTACGATGGACATGCGACGCTCTACCGTAGGATGGACTAGCGAAGCTCCACCGTAAGATGGACATGTGACGCTCCACAGTACGATGGACATCTGACGCTCCACCGTACGATGGACATGCTATGCTCCAGCATACGATAGACATGTGACGCTCCACCGTACGATGGACATGGGACGCTCCACCGTATAATGGACATGTGACGCTCCACCGTACGATGGACATGAGACGCTCCACCGTATATGGACATGTGACGCTCCACCGTACGATGGACATGTGACGCTCCACTGTATGATGGACATGCAAAGCTCCACTGTATGATGGACATGTGACGCTCCACCGTACGATGGACATACGAGGCTCCACCGTAAGATGGACATGTGACACTCCGCTGTACGATGGACATGCGACGCTCCACTGTACGATGGACATGTTACGCTCCACCGTACGATGGACATGCGACGCTCCATCGTACGATGGACATGGGATGCTCCACCGTATGATGGACATGTGACACTCCGCTGTACGATGGACATGCGACGCTCCACTGTACGATGGACATGTTACGCTCCACCGTACGATGGACATGCGACGCTCCACTGTACGATGGACATGCGATGCTCCACTGTACGACGGACATGTGACGCTCCACTGTATGATGGACATGCGAGGTTCCACCGTACGATGGACATGGGATGCTCCATCGTACGATGGACATGTGACGCTCCACCGTACGATCGACATGTGATGCTCCACCGTACGATGGACATGTGATGCTCCATCGTACGATGGACATCTGACGCTCCACCGTACGATGGACATGCTATGCTCCACCGTACGATGGACATGTGACGCTCCACCGTACGATGGATATGGGACGCTCCACCGTACAATGGACATGTGACGCTCCATCGTACGATGGACATGCGACGCTATACTGAATGATGGACATGCGAGGCTCCACCGTAAGATGGACATGTGACGCTCCACCGTATGATGGACATGCGACGCTCAATCGTACGATGGACATGGGATGCTCCACCGTATGATGGACATGTGACGCTCCACCGTACGATGGACATGTGACGCTCCACTGTATGATGGACATGTGACGCTCCACCGTACGATGGACATGTGACGCTCCACTGTATGATGGAAATGCAAAGCTCCACTGTACGATGGACATGTGACGCTCCATCGTACGATGGACATACGAGGCTCCATCGTAAGATGGACATGTGACGCTCCACTGTACAATGGACATGTGACGCTCCACCGTATGATGGACATGCAAGGCTCCACTGTACAATGGACATGTGACACTCCACCGTACGATGGACATGCGACGCTCTACCGTAGGATGGACTAGCGAAGCTCCACCGTAAGATGGACATGTGACGCTCCACAGTACGATGGACATCTGACGCTCCACCGTACGATGGACATGCTATGCTCCAGCGTACGATAGACATGTGACGCTCCACCGTACGATGGACATGGGACGCTCCACCGTATAATGGACATGTGAGGCTCCACCGTACGATGGACATGAGACGCTCCACCGTATATGGACATGTGACGCTCCACCGTACGATGGACATGTGACGCTCCACTGTATGATGGACATGCAAAGCTCCACTGTACGATGGACATGTGACGCTCCACCGTACGATGGACATACGAGGCTCCACCGTAAGATGGACATGTGACACTCCGCTGTACGATGGACATGCGACACTCCACTGTACGATGGACATGTTACGCTCCACCGTACGATGGACATGCGACGCTCCATCGTACGATGGACATGGGATGCTCCACCGTATGATGGACATGTGACACTCCGCTGTACGATGGACATGCGACGCTCCACTGTACGATGGACATGTTACGCTCCACCGTACGATGGACATGCGACGCTCCATCGTACGATGGACATGGGATGCTCCACTGTATGATGGACATGTGACACTCCACTGTACGATGGATATGCGATGCTCCACCGTACGATGGACATGTGATGTTCCATCGTACGATGGACATGGGATGCTCCACCGTATGATGGACATGTGACACTCCGCTGTACGATGGACATGCGACGCTCCACTGTACGATGGACATGTTACGCTCCACCGTACGATGGACATGCGACGCTCCATCGTACGATGGACATGGGATGCTCCACCGTATGATGGACATGTGACACTCCGCTGTACGATGGACATGCGACGCTCCACTGTACGATGGACATGTTACGCTCCACCGTACGATGGACATGCGACGCTCCATCGTACGATGGACATGGGATGCTCCACCGTATGATGGACATGTGACACTCCGCTGTACGATGGACATGCGACGCTCCACTGTACGATGGACATGTTACGCTCCACCGTACGATGGACATGCGACGCTCCATCGTACGATGGACATGGGATGCTCCACCGTATGATGGACATGTGACACTCCACTGTACGATGGATATGCGATGCTCCACCGTACGATGGACATGTGATGTTCCACCGTACGATGGACATCTGACGCTCCACCGTAGGATGGACATGTGACGCTCCACCGTACGATGGACATGTGATGCTCCACCGTACGATGGACATGGGATGCTCCATCGTACGATGGACAGGTGATGCTCCACCATACGATGGACATGCTATGCTCCACCGTACGATGGACATTTGACGCTCCACCGTACGATGGACATGAGACGCTCCACCGTACGATCGACATGCGATGCTTCACAGTACGATTGACATGTGATGCTCCACTGTACGATGGACATCTAACGCTCCACCATACGATGGACATGAGATGCTCCACCGTACGATGGACATGTGACGCTCCACCGAATGATGGACATGCGAGGTTCCACCGTAAGATGGACATGTGACGCTCCACCGTACGATAGACATGCGATGCTCCACCGTACGATGGACATGTGATGCTCCACTGTACAATGGACATGTGACGCTCCACCGTATGATGGACATGCAAGGCTCCACTGTACAATGGACATGTGACACTCCACCGTACGATGGACATGCGACGCTCTACCGTAGAATGGACTAGCGAAGCTCCACCGTAAGATGGACATGTGACGCTCCACCGTACGATGGACATCTGACGCTCCACCGTACGATGGACATGCTATGCTCCAGCGTACGATAGACATGTGACGCTCCACCGTACGATGGACATGGGACGCTCCACCGTATAATGGACATGTGACGCTCCACCGTACGATGGACATGAGACGCTCCACCGTATATGGACATGTGACGCTCCACCGTACGATGGACATGTGACGCTCCACTGTATGATGGACATGCAAAGCTCCACTGTACGATGGACATGTGACGCTCCACCGTACGATGGACATACGAGGCTCCACCGTAAGATGGACATTTGACGCTCCACCGTACGATGGACATGAGACGCTCCACCGTACGATCTACATGCGATGCTTCACAGTACGATTGACATGTGATGCTCCACTGTACGATGGACATCTAACGCTCCACCATACGATGGACATGAGATGCTCCACCGTACGATGGACATGTGACGCTCCACCGTACGATAGACATGCGATGCTCCACCGTACGATGGACATGTGATGCTCCACTGTACAATGGACATGTGACGCTCCACCGTATGATGGACATGCAAGGCTCCACTGTACAATGGACATGGGACGCTCCACCGAATGATGGACATGCGAGGCTCCACCATAAGATGGACATGTGACGCTCCACCGTACGATGGACATGCGACGCTCCACCGTACGATGGACATGTGACGCTCCACCGAAGGATGGACATGTGATGCTCCACCGAAGGATGGACATGCGAGGCTCCACTGTAAGATGGACATGTTATGCTCCACCGTACGATGGACATGCGACGCTCCATCGTACGATGGACATGGGATGCTCCACCGTATGATGGATATGTGACACTCCACTGTATGATGGATATGCGATGCTCCACCGTACGATGGACATGTGATGTTTCACCGTACGATGGACATCTGACGCTCCACCGTAAAATGGACATGTGACGCTCCACAGTACGATGGACATCTGACGCTCCACCGTACGATGGACATGCTATGCTCCAGCGTACGATAGACATGTGACGCTCCACCGTACGATGGACATGGGACGCTCCACCGTATAATGGACATGTGACGCTCCACCGTACGATGGACATGAGATGCTCCACCGTATATGGACATGTGACGCTCCACCGTACGATGGACATGTGAGGCTCCACTGTATGATGGACATGCAAAGCTCCACTGTACGATGGACATGTGACGCTCCACCGTACGATGGACATACGAGGCTCCACCGTAAGATGGACATGTGACGCTCCACCGTACGATAGACATGCGATGCTCCACCGTACGATGGACATGTGATGCTCCACTGTACAATGGACATGTGACGCTCCACCGTATGATGGACATGCAAGGCTCCACTGTACAATGGACATGTGACACTCCACCGTACGATGGACATGCGACGCTCTACCGTAGGATGGACTAGCGAAGCTCCACCGTAAGATGGACATGTGACGCTCCACAGTACGATGGACATCTGACGCTCCACCGTACGATGGACATGTGATGCTCCACTGTACGATGTACATGTGACGCTCCACCGTACGATGGACATGGGACGCTCCAATGTACGATGGACATGCGACGCTCCACTGTACGATGGACATGCGATGCTCCACTGTACGACGGACATGTGACGCTCCACTGTATGATGGACATGCGAGGTTCCACCGTACGATGGACATGGGATGCTCCATCGTACGATGGACATGTGACGCTCCACCGTACGATCGACATGTGATGCTCCACCGTACGATGGACATGTGATGCTCCATTGTACGATGGACATCTGACGCTCCACCGTACGATGGACATGCTATGCTCCACCGTACGATGGACATGTGACGCTCCACCGTACGATGGACATGGGACGCTCCACCGTACAATGGACATGTGACGCTCCATCGTACGATGGACATGCGACGCTATACTGAATGATGGACATGCGAGGCTCCACCGTAAGATGGACATGTGACGCTCCACCGTATGATGGACATGCGACGCTCAATCGTACGATGGACATGGGATGCTCCACCGTATGATGGACATGTGACGCTCCACCGTACGATGGACATGTGACGCTCCACTGTATGATGGACATGTGACGCTCCACCGTACGATGGACATGTGACGCCCCACTGTATGATGGAAATGCAAAGCTCCACTGTACGATGGACATGTGACGCTCCATCGTACGATGGACATACGAGGCTCCATCGTAAGATGGACATGTGACGCTCCACTGTACAATGGACATGTGACGCTCCACCGTATGATGGACATGCAAAACTCCACTGTACAATGGACATGTGACACTCCACCGTACGATGGACATGCGACGCTCTACCGTAGGATGGACTAGCGAAGCTCCACCGTAAGATGGACATGTGACGCTCCACAGTACGATGGACATCTGACGCTCCACCGTACGATGGACATGCTATGCTCCAGCATACGATAGACATGTGACGCTCCACCGTACGATGGACATGGGACGCTCCACCGTATAATGGACATGTGACGCTCCACCGTACGATGGACATGAGACGCTCCACCGTATATGGACATGTGACGCTCCACCGTACGATGGACATGTGACGCTCCACTGTATGATGGACATGCAAAGCTCCACTGTATGATGGACATGTGACGCTCCACCGTACGATGGACATACGAGGCTCCACCGTAAGATGGACATGTGACACTCCGCTGTACGATGGACATGCGACGCTCCACTGTACGATGGACATGTTACGCTCCACCGTACGATGGACATGCGACGCTCCATCGTACGATGGACATGGGATGCTCCACCGTATGATGGACATGTGACACTCCGCTGTACGATGGACATGCGACGCTCCACTGTACGATGGACATGTTACGCTCCACCGTACGATGGACATGCGACGCTCCACTGTACGATGGACATGCGATGCTCCACTGTACGACGGACATGTGACGCTCCACTGTATGATGGACATGCGAGGTTCCACCGTACGATGGACATGGGATGCTCCATCGTACGATGGACATGTGACGCTCCACCGTACGATCGACATGTGATGCTCCACCGTACGATGGACATGTGATGCTCCATCGTACGATGGACATCTGACGCTCCACCGTACGATGGACATGCTATGCTCCACCGTACGATGGACATGTGACGCTCCACCGTACGATGGATATGGGACGCTCCACCGTACAATGGACATGTGACGCTCCATCGTACGATGGACATGCGACGCTATACTGAATGATGGACATGCGAGGCTCCACCGTAAGATGGACATGTGACGCTCCACCGTATGATGGACATGCGACGCTCAATCGTACGATGGACATGGGATGCTCCACCGTATGATGGACATGTGACGCTCCACCGTACGATGGACATGTGACGCTCCACTGTATGATGGACATGTGACGCTCCACCGTACGATGGACATGTGACGCTCCACTGTATGATGGAAATGCAAAGCTCCACTGTACGATGGACATGTGACGCTCCATCGTACGATGGACATACGAGGCTCCATCGTAAGATGGACATGTGACGCTCCACTGTACAATGGACATGTGACGCTCCACCGTATGATGGACATGCAAGGCTCCACTGTACAATGGACATGTGACACTCCACCGTACGATGGACATGCGACGCTCTACCGTAGGATGGACTAGCGAAGCTCCACCGTAAGATGGACATGTGACGCTCCACAGTACGATGGACATCTGACGCTCCACCGTACGATGGACATGCTATGCTCCAGCGTACGATAGACATGTGACGCTCCACCGTACGATGGACATGGGACGCTCCACCGTATAATGGACATGTGAGGCTCCACCGTACGATGGACATGAGACGCTCCACCGTATATGGACATGTGACGCTCCACCGTACGATGGACATGTGACGCTCCACTGTATGATGGACATGCAAAGCTCCACTGTACGATGGACATGTGACGCTCCACCGTACGATGGACATACGAGGCTCCACCGTAAGATGGACATGTGACACTCCGCTGTACGATGGACATGCGACACTCCACTGTACGATGGACATGTTACGCTCCACCGTACGATGGACATGCGACGCTCCATCGTACGATGGACATGGGATGCTCCACCGTATGATGGACATGTGACACTCCTCTGTACGATGGACATGCGACGCTCCACTGTACGATGGACATGTTACGCTCCACCGTACGATGGACATGCGACGCTCCATCGTACGATGGACATGGGATGCTCCACCGTATGATGGACATGTGACACTCCACTGTACGATGGATATGCGATGCTCCACCGTACGATGGACATGTGATGTTCCACCGTACGATGGACATCTGACGCTCCACCGTAGGATGGACATGTGACGCTCCACCGTACGATGGACATGTGATGCTCCACCGTACGATGGACATGGGATGCTCCATCGTACGATGGACAGGTGATGCTCCACCATACGATGGACATGCTATGCTCCACCGTACGATGGACATTTGACGCTCCACCGTACGATGGACATGAGACGCTCCACCGTACGATCGACATGCGATGCTTCACAGTACGATTGACATGTGATGCTCCACTGTACGATGGACATCTAACGCTCCACCATACGATGGACATGAGATGCTCCACCGTACGATGGACATGTGACGCTCCACCGAATGATGGACATGCGAGGTTCCACCGTAAGATGGACATGTGACGCTCCACCGTACGATAGACATGCGATGCTCCACCGTACGATGGACATGTGATGCTCCACTGTACAATGGACATGTGACGCTCCACCGTATGATGGACATGCAAGGCTCCACTGTACAATGGACATGTGACACTCCACCGTACGATGGACATGCGACGCTCTACCGTAGAATGGACTAGCGAAGCTCCACCGTAAGATGGACATGTGACGCTCCACCGTACGATGGACATCTGACGCTCCACCGTACGATGGACATGCTATGCTCCAGCGTACGATAGACATGTGACGCTCCACCGTACGATGGACATGGGACGCTCCACCGTATAATGGACATGTGACGCTCCACCGTACGATGGACATGAGACGCTCCACCGTATATGGACATGTGACGCTCCACCGTACGATGGACATGTGACGCTCCACTGTATGATGGACATGCAAAGCTCCACTGTACGATGGACATGTGACGCTCCACCGTACGATGGACATACGAGGCTCCACCGTAAGATGGACATTTGACGCTCCACCGTACGATGGACATGAGACGCTCCACCGTACGATCTACATGCGATGCTTCACAGTACGATTGACATGTGATGCTCCACTGTACGATGGACATCTAACGCTCCACCATACGATGGACATGAGATGCTCCACCGTACGATGGACATGTGACGCTCCACCGTACGATAGACATGCGATGCTCCACCGTACGATGGACATGTGATGCTCCACTGTACAATGGACATGTGACGCTCCACCGTATGATGGACATGCAAGGCTCCACTGTACAATGGACATGGGACGCTCCACCGAATGATGGACATGCGAGGCTCCACCATAAGATGGACATGTGACGCTCCACCGTACGATGGACATGCGACGCTCCACCGTACGATGGACATGTGACGCTCCACCGAAGGATGGACATGTGATGCTCCACCGAAGGATGGACATGCGAGGCTCCACTGTAAGATGGACATGTTATGCTCCACCGTACGATGGACATGCGACGCTCCATCGTACGATGGACATGGGATGCTCCACCGTATGATGGATATGTGACACTCCACTGTATGATGGATATGCGATGCTCCACCGTACGATGGACATGTGATGTTTCACCGTACGATGGACATCTGACGCTCCACCGTAGGATGGACATGTGACGCTCCACCGTACGATGGACATGTGATGCTCCACCGTACGATGGACATGGGATGCTCCATCGTACGATGGACATGTGATGCTCCACCATACGATGGACATGCTATGCTCTACCATACGATGGACATGTGACGCTCCACCGTACGATGGACATGAGACGCTCCACCGTACGATCGACATGCGATGTTTCACAGTACGATTGACATGTGATGCTCCACTGTACGATGGACATCTAACGCTCCACCATACGATGGACATGAGATGCTCCACCGTACGATGGACATGTGACGCTCCACCGAATGATGGACATGCGAGGTTCCACCGTAAGATGGACATGTGACGCTCCACCGTACGATAGACATGCGATGCTCCACCGTACGATGGACATGTGACGCTCCACTGTACAATGGACATGTGACGCTCCACCGTATGATGGACATGCAAGGCTCCACTGTACAATGGACATGTGACACTCCACCGTACGATGGACATGCGACGCTCTACTGTAGGATGGACTAGCGAAGCTCCACCGTACGATGGACATGTGACGCTCCACTGTACAATGGACATGTGACGCTCCACCGTATGATGGACATGCAAGGCTCCACTGTACAATGGACATGTGACACTCGACCGTACGATGGACATGCGACGCTCTACCGTAGGATGGACTAGCGAAGCTCCACCGTAAGATGGACATCTGACGCTCCACCGTACGATGGACATGTGATGCTCCACTGTACGATGGACATGTGACGCTCCACCGTACGATGGACATGGGACGCTCCAATGTACGATGGACATGCGACGCTCCACTGTACGATGGACATGCGATGCTCCACTGTACGACGGACATGTGACGCTCCACCTTACGATGGACATCTGACGCTCCACTGTACGATCGGCATGTGATGCTCCGCTGTACAATGCACATGTGACGCTCCACCGTATGATGGACATGCAAGGCTCCACTGTACAATGGACATGTGACACTCCACCGTACGATGGACATGCGACGCTCTACCGTAGGATGGACTAGCGAAGCTCCACCGTAAGATGGACATGTGACGCTCCACAGTACGATGGACATCTGACGCTCCACCGTACGATGGACATGTGATGCTCCACTGTACGATGGACATGTGACGCTCCACCGTACGATGGACATGGGACGCTCCAATGTACGATGGACATGCGACGCTCCACTGTACGATGGACATGCGATGCTCCACTGTACGACGGACATGTGACGCTCCACTGTATGATGGACATGCGAGGTTCCACCGTACGATGGACATGGGATGCTCCATCGTACGATGGACATGTGACGCTCCACCGTACGATCGACATGCGATGCTCCACCGTACGATGGACATGTGATGCTCCATCGTACGATGGACATCTGACGCTCCACCGTACGATGGACATGCTATGCTCCACCGTACGATGGACATGTGACGCTCCACTGTACAATGGACATGTGACGCTCCACCGTATGATGGACATGCAAGGCTCCACTGTACAATGGACATGGGACGCTCCACCGAATGATGGACATGCGATGCTCCACCGTACGATGGACATGTGACGCTCCACTGTACAATGGACATGTGACGCTTCACCGTATGATGGACATGCAAGGCTCCACTGTACAATGGACATGTGACACTCCACCGTACGATGGACATGCGACGCTCTACCGTAGGATGGACTAGCGAAGCTCCACCGTACGATGGACATGTGACGCTCCACTGTACAATGGACATGTGACGCTCCACCGTATGATGGACATGCAAGGCTCCACTGTACAATGGACATGTGACACTCCACCGTACGATGGACATGCGACGCTCTACCGTAGGATGGACTAGCGAAGCTCCACCGTAAGATGGACATCTGACGCTCCACCGTACGATGGACATGTGATGCTCCACTGTACGATGGACATGTGACGCTACACCGTACGATGGACATGGGACGCTCCAATGTACGATGGACATGCGACGCTCCACTGTACGATGGACATGCGATGCTCCACTGTACGACGGACATGTGACGCTCCACCTTACGATGGACATCTGACGCTCAACTGTACGATCGGCATGTGATGCTCCAATGTACAATGGACATGTGACGCTCCACCGTATGATGGACATGCAAGGCTCCCCTGTACAATGGACATGTGACACTCCACCGTACGATGGACATGCGACGCTCTACCGTAGGATGGACTAGCGAAGCTCCACCTTAAGATGGACATGTGACGCTCCACAGTACGATGGACATCTGACGCTCCACCGTACGATGGACATGTGATGCTCCACTGTACGATGGACATGTGACGCTCCACCGTACGATGGACATGGGACGCTCCAATGTACGACGGACATGTGACGCTCCACTGTAGGATGGACATGCGAGGTTCCACCGTACGATGGACATGGGATGCTCCATTGTACGATGGACATGTGACGCTCCACCGTACGATGGACATGTGACGCTATGCTGAATGATGGACATGCGAGGCTCCACCGTAAGATGGACATGTGACGCTCCACCGTATGATGGACATGCGACGCTCAATCGTACGATGGACATGGGATGCTCCACCGTATGATGGACATGTGACGCTCCACCGTACGATGGACATGTGACGCTCCCCTGTATGATGGACATGTGACGCTCCACCGTACGATGGACATGTGACGCTCCACTGTATGATGGAAATGCAAAGCTCCACTGTACGATGGACATGTGATGCTCCACCGTACGATGGACATACGAGGCTCCATCGTAAGATGGACATGTGACGCTCCACTGTACAATGGACATGTGACGCTCCACCGTATGATGGACATGCAAGGCTCCACTGTACAATGGACATGTGACACTCCACCGTACGATGGACATGCGACGCTCTACCGTAGGATGGACTAGCGAAGCTCCACCGTAAGATGGACATGTGACGCTCCACAGTACGATGGACATCTGACGCTCCACCGTACGATGGACATGCTATGCTCCAGCGTACGATAGACATGTGACGCTCCACCGTACGATGGACATGGGACGCTCCACCGTATAATGGACATGTGACGCTCCACCGTACGATGGACATGAGACGCTCCACCGTATATGGACATGTGACGCTCCACCGTACGATGGACATGTGACGCTCCACTGTATGATGGACATGCAAAGCTCCACTGTACGATGGACATGTGACGCTCCACCGTACGATGGACATACGAGGCTCCATTGTAAGATGGACATGTGACACTCCCTGTACGATGGACATGCGACGCTCCACTGTACGATGGACATGTTACGCTCCACCGTACGATGGACATGCGACGCTCCATCGTACGATGGACATGGGATGCTCCACCGTATGATGGACATGTGACACTCCGCTGTACGATGGACATGCGACGCTCCACTGTACGATGGACATGTTACGCTCCACCGTACGATGGACATGCGACGCTCCACCGTACGATGGACATGGGATGCTCCACCGTATGATGGACATGTGACACTCCACTGTACGATGGATATGCGATGCTCCACCGTACGATGGACATGTGATGTTCCACCGTACGATGGACATCTGACGCTCCACCGTAGGATGGACATGTGACGCTCCACCGTACGATGGACATGTGATGCTCCACCGTACGATGGACATGGGATGCTCCATCGTACGATGGACAGGTGATGCTCCACCATACGATGGACATGCTATGCTCCACCGTACGATGGACATTTGACGCTCCACCGTACGATGGACATGAGACGCTCCACCGTACGATCGACATGCGATGCTTCACAGTACGATTGACATGTGATGCTCCACTGTACGATGGACATCTAACGCTCCACCATACGATGGACATGAGATGCTCCACCGTACGATGGACATGTGACGCTCCACCGAATGATGGACATGCGAGGTTCCACCGTAAGATGGACATGTGACGCTCCATCGTACGATAGACATGCGATGCTCCACCGTACGATGGACATGTGATGCTCCACTGTACAATGGACATGTGACGCTCCACCGTATGATGGACATGCAAGGCTCCACTGTACCATGGACATGTGACACTCCACCGTACGATGGACATGCGACGCTCTACCGTAGGATGGACTAGCGAAGCTCCACCGTAAGATGGACATGTGACGCTCCACCGTACGATGGACATCTGACGCTCCACCGTACGATGGACATGCTATGCTCCAGCGTACGATAGACATGTGACGCTCCACCGTACGATGGACATGGGACGCTACACCATATAATGGACATGTGACGCTCCACCGTACGATGGACATGAGACGCTCCACCGTATATGGACATGTGACGCTCCACCGTACGATGGACATGTGACGCTCCACTGTATGATGGACATGCAAAGCTCCACTGTACGATGGACATGTGACGCTCCACCGTACGATGGACATACGAGGCTCCACCGTAAGATGGACATGTGACGCTCCACTGTACAATGGACATGTGACGCTCCACCGTATGATGGACATGCAAGGCTCCACTGTACATTGGACATGGGACGCTCCACCGAATGATGGACATGCGAGGCTCCACCATAAGATGGACATGTGACGCTCCACCGTACGATGGACATGCGACGCTCCACCGTACGATGGACATGTGACGCTCCACCGAAGGATGGACATGTGATGCTCCACCGAAGGATGGACATGCGAGGCTCCACTGTAAGATGGACATGTTATGCTCCACCGTACGATGGACATGCGACGCTCCATCGTACGATGGACATGGGATGCTCCACCGTATGATGGACATGTGACACTCCACTGTATGATGGATATGCGATGCTCCACTGTACGATGGACATGTGATGTTCCACCGTACGATGGACATCTGACGCTCCACCGTAGGATAAACATATAACACTCCACCGTACGATGGACATGTGATGCTCCACCGTACGATGGACATGGGATGCTCCATCGTACGATGGACATGTGATGCTCCACCATACGATGGACATGCTATGCTCTACCATACGATGGACATGTGACGCTCCACCGTACGATGGACATGAGACGCTCCACCGTACGATCGACATGCGATGTTTCACAGTACGATTGACATGTGATGCTCCACTGTACGATGGACATCTAACGCTCCACCATACGATGGACATGAGATGCTCCACCGTACGATGGACATGTGACGCTCCACCGAATGAGGGACATGCGAGGTTCCACCGTAAGATGGACATGTGACGCTCCACCGTACGATAGACATGCGATGCTCCACCGTACGATGGACATGTGACGCTCCACTGTACAATGGACATGTGACGCTCCACCGTATGATGGACATGCAAGGCTCCACTGTACAATGGACATGTGACACTCCACCGTACGATGGACATGCGACGCTCTACCGTAGGATGGACTAGCGAAGCTCCACCGTACGATGGACATGTGACGCTCCACTGTAAAATGGACATGTGACGCTCCACCGTATGATGGACATGCAAGGCTCCACTGTACAATGGACATGTGACACTCCACCGTACGATGGACATGCGACGCTCTACCGTAGGATGGACTAGCGAAGCTCCACCGTAAGATGGACATCTGACGCTCCACCGTACGATGGACATGTGATGCTCCACTGTACGATGGACATGTGACGCTCCACCGTACGATGGACATGGGACGCTCCACTGTATGATGGACATGCAAAGCTCCACTGTACGATGGACATGTGACGCTCCACCGTACGATGGACATACGAGGCTCCACCGTAAGATGGACATGTGACGCTCCACTGTACAATGGACATGTGACGCTCCACCGTATGATGGACATGCAAGGCTCCACTGTACAATGGACATGGGACGCTCCACCGAATGATGGACATGCGAGGCTCCACCATAAGATCGACATGTGACGCTCCACCGTACGATGGACATGCGACGCTCCACCGTACGATGGACATGTGACGCTCCACCGAAGGATGGACATGTGATGCTCCACCGAAGGATGGACATGCGAGGCTCCACTGTAAGATGGACATGTTATGCTCCACCGTACGATGGACATGCGACGCTCCATCGTACGATGGACATGGGATGCTCCACCGTATGATGGACATGTGACACTCCACTGTACGATGGATATGCGATGCTCCACCGTACGATGGACATGTGATGTTCCACCGTACGATGGACATCTGACGCTCCACCGTAGGATGGACATGTGACGCTCCACCGTACGATGGACATGTGATGCTCCACCGTACGATGGACATGGGATGCTCCATCGTACGATGGACAGGTGATGCTCCACCATACGATGGACATGCTATGCTCCACCGTACGATGGACATTTGACGCTCCACCGTACGATGGACATGAGACGCTCCACCGTACGATCGACATGCGATGCTTCACAGTACGATTGACATGTGATGCTCCACTGTACGATGGACATCTAACGCTCCACCATACGATGGACATGAGATGCTCCACCGTACGATGGACATGTGACGCTCCACCGAATGATGGACATGCGAGGTTCCACCGTAAGATGGACATGTGACGCTCCATCGTACGATAGACATGCGATGCTCCACCGTACGATGGACATGTGATGCTCCACTGTACAATGGACATGTGACGCTCCACCGTATGATGGACATGCAAGGCTCCACTGTACCATGGACATGTGACACTCCACCGTACGATGGACATGCGACGCTCTACCGTAGGATGGACTAGCGAAGCTCCACCGTAAGATGGACATGTGACGCTCCACCGTACGATGGACATCTGACGCTCCACCGTACGATGGACATGCTATGCTCCAGCGTACGATAGACATGTGACGCTCCACCGTACGATGGACATGGGACGCTACACCATATAATGGACATGTGACGCTCCACCGTACGATGGACATGAGACGCTCCACCGTATATGGACATGTGACGCTCCACCGTACGATGGACATGTGACGCTCCACTGTATGATGGACATGCAAAGCTCCACTGTACGATGGACATGTGACGCTCCACCGTACGATGGACATACGAGGCTCCACCGTAAGATGGACATGTGACGCTCCACTGTACAATGGACATGTGACGCTCCACCGTATGATGGACATGCAAGGCTCCACTGTACATTGGACATGGGACGCTCCACCGAATGATGGACATGCGAGGCTCCACCATAAGATGGACATGTGACGCTCCACCGTACGATGGACATGCGACGCTCCACCGTACGATGGACATGTGACGCTCCACCGAAGGATGGACATGTGATGCTCCACCGAAGGATGGACATGCGAGGCTCCACTGTAAGATGGACATGTTATGCTCCACCGTACGATGGACATGCGACGCTCCATCGTACGATGGACATGGGATGCTCCACCGTATGATGGACATGTGACACTCCACTGTATGATGGATATGCGATGCTCCACTGTACGATGGACATGTGATGTTCCACCGTACGATGGACATCTGACGCTCCACCGTAGGATGGACATGTGACGCTCCACCGTACGATGGACATGTGATGCTCCACCGTACGATGGACATGGGATGCTCCATCGTACGATGGACATGTGATGCTCCACCATACGATGGACATGCTATGCTCTACCATACGATGGACATGTGACGCTCCACCGTACGATGGACATGAGACGCTCCACCGTACGATCGACATGCGATGTTTCACAGTACGATTGACATGTGATGCTCCACTGTACGATGGACATCTAACGCTCCACCATACGATGGACATGAGATGCTCCACCGTACGATGGACATGTGACGCTCCACCGAATGAGGGACATGCGAGGTTCCACCGTAAGATGGACATGTGACGCTCCACCGTACGATAGACATGCGATGCTCCACCGTACGATGGACATGTGACGCTCCACTGTACAATGGACATGTGACGCTCCACCGTATGATGGACATGCAAGGCTCCACTGTACAATGGACATGTGACACTCCACCGTACGATGGACATGCGATGCTCTATCGTATGATGGACTAGCGAAGCTCCACCGTACGATGGACATGTGACGCTCCACTGTAAAATGGACATGTGACGCTCCACCGTATGATGGACATGCAAGGCTCCACTGTACAATGGACATGTGACACTCCACCGTACGATGGACATGCGACGCTCTACCGTAGGATGGACTAGCGAAGCTCCACCGTAAGATGGACATCTGACGCTCCACCGTACGATGGACATGTGATGCTCCACTGTACGATGGACATGTGACGCTCCACCGTACGATGGACATGGGACGCTCCACTGTATGATGGACATGCAAAGCTCCACTGTACGATGGACATGTGACGCTCCACCGTACGATGGACATACGAGGCTCCACCGTAAGATGGACATGTGACGCTCCACTGTACAATGGACATGTGACGCTCCACCGTATGATGGACATGCAAGGCTCCACTGTACAATGGACATGGGACGCTCCACCGAATGATGGACATGCGAGGCTCCACCATAAGATCGACATGTGACGCTCCACCGTACGATGGACATGCGACGCTCCACCGTACGATGGACATGTGACGCTCCACCGAAGGATGGACATGTGATGCTCCACCGAAGGATGGACATGCGAGGCTCCACTGTAAGATGGACATGTTATGCTCCACCGTACGATGGACATGCGACGCTCCATCGTACGATGGACATGGGATGCTCCACCGTATGATGGACATGTGACACTCCACTGTACGATGGATATGCGATGCTCCACCGTACGATGGACATGTGATGTTCCACTGTACGATGGACATCTGACGCTCCACCGTAGGATGGACATGTGACGCTCCACCGTACGATGGACATGTGATGCTCCACCGTACGATGGACATGGGATGCTCCATCGTACGATGGACAGGTGATGCTCCACCATACGATGGACATGCTATGCTCCACCGTACGATGGACATTTGACGCTCCACCGTACGATGGACATGAGACGCTCCACCGTACGATCGACATGCGATGCTTCACAGTACGATTGACATGTGATGCTCCACTGTACGATGGACATCTAACGCTCCACCATACGATGGACATGAGATGCTCCACCGTACGATGGACATGTGACGCTCCACCGAATGATGGACATGCGAGGTTCCACCGTAAGATGGACATGTGACGCTCCATCGTACGATAGACATGCGATGCTCCACCGTACGATGGACATGTGATGCTCCACTGTACAATGGACATGTGACGCTCCACCGTATGATGGACATGCAAGGCTCCACTGTACCATGGACATGTGACACTCCACCGTACGATGGACATGCGACGCTCTACCGTAGGATGGACTAGCGAAGCTCCACCGTAAGATGGACATGTGACGCTCCACCGTACGATGGACATCTGACGCTCCACCGTACGATGGACATGCTATGCTCCAGCGTACGATAGACATGTGACGCTCCACCGTACGATGGACATGGGACGCTACACCATATAATGGACATGTGACGCTCCACCGTACGATGGACATGAGACGCTCCACCGTATATGGACATGTGACGCTCCACCGTACGATGGACATGTGACGCTCCACTGTATGATGGACATGCAAAGCTCCACTGTACGATGGACATGTGACGCTCCACCGTACGATGGACATACGAGGCTCCACCGTAAGATGGACATGTGACGCTCCACTGTACAATGGACATGTGACGCTCCACCGTATGATGGACATGCAAGGCTCCACTGTACATTGGACATGGGACGCTCCACCGAATGATGGACATGCGAGGCTCCACCATAAGATGGACATGTGACGCTCCACCGTACGATGGACATGCGACGCTCCACCGTACGATGGACATGTGACGCTCCACCGAAGGATGGACATGTGATGCTCCACCGAAGGATGGACATGCGAGGCTCCACTGTAAGATGGACATGTTATGCTCCACCGTACGATGGACATGCGACGCTCCATCGTACGATGGACATGGGATGCTCCACCGTATGATGGACATGTGACACTCCACTGTATGATGGATATGCGATGCTCCACTGTACGATGGACATGTGATGTTCCACCGTACGATGGACATCTGACGCTCCACCGTAGGATGGACATGTGACGCTCCACCGTACGATGGACATGTGATGCTCCACCGTACGATGGACATGGGATGCTCCATCGTACGATGGACATGTGATGCTCCACCATACGATGGACATGCTATGCTCTACCATACGATGGACATGTGACGCTCCACCGTACGATGGACATGAGACGCTCCACCGTACGATCGACATGCGATGTTTCACAGTACGATTGACATGTGATGCTCCACTGTACGATGGACATCTAACGCTCCACCATACGATGGACATGAGATGCTCCACCGTACGATGGACATGTGACGCTCCACCGAATGATGGACATGCGAGGTTCCACCGTAAGATGGACATGTGACGCTCCACCGTACGATAGACATGCGATGCTCCACCGTACGATGGACATGTGACGCTCCACTGTACAATGGACATGTGACGCTCCACCGTATGATGGACATGCAAGGCTCCACTGTACAATGGACATGTGACACTCCACCGTACGATGGACATGCGACGCTCTACCGTAGGATGGACTAGCGAAGCTCCACCGTACGATGGACATGTGACGCTCCACTGTAAAATGGACATGTGACGCTCCACCGTATGATGGACATGCAAGGCTCCACTGTACAATGGACATGTGACACTCCACCGTACGATGGACATGCGACGCTCTACCGTAGGATGGACTAGCGAAGCTCCACCGTAAGATGGACATCTGACGCTCCACCGTACGATGGACATGTGATGCTCCACTGTACGATGGACATGTGACGCTCCACCGTACGATGGACATGGGACGCTCCACTGTATGATGGACATGCAAAGCTCCACTGTACGATGGACATGTGACGCTCCACCGTACGATGGACATACGAGGCTCCACCGTAAGATGGACATGTGACGCTCCACTGTACAATGGACATGTGACGCTCCACCGTATGATGGACATGCAAGGCTCCACTGTACAATGGACATGGGACGCTCCACCGAATGATGGACATGCGAGGCTCCACCATAAGATCGACATGTGACGCTCCACCGTACGATGGACATGCGACGCTCCACCGTACGATGGACATGTGACGCTCCACCGAAGGATGGACATGTGATGCTCCACCGAAGGATGGACATGCGAGGCTCCACTGTAAGATGGACATGTTATGCTCCACCGTACGATGGACATGCGACGCTCCATCGTACGATGGACATGGGATGCTCCACCGTATGATGGACATGTGACACTCCACTGTACGATGGATATGCGATGCTCCACCGTACGATGGACATGTGATGTTCCACCGTACGATGGACATCTGACGCTCCACCGTAGGATGGACATGTGACGCTCCACCGTACCATGGACATGTGATGCTCCACCGTACGATGGACATGGGATGCTCCATCGTACGATGGACATGTGATGCTCCACCATACGATGGACATGCTATGCTCTACCATACGATGGACATGTGACGCTCCACCGTACGATGGACATGAGACGCTCCACCGTACGATCGACATGCGATGTTTCACAGTACGATTGACATGTGATGCTCCACTGTACGATGGACATCTAACGCTCCACCATACGATGGACATGAGATGCTCCACCGTACGATGGACATGTGACGCTCCACCGAATGATGGACATGCGAGGTTCCACCGTAAGATGGACATGTGACGCTCCACCGTACGATAGACATGCGATGCTCCACCGTACGATGGACATGTGACGCTCCACTGTACAATGGACATGTGACGCTCCACCGTATGATGGACATGCAAGGCTCCACTGTACAATGGACATGTGACACTCCACCGTACGATGGACATGCGACGCTCTACCGTAGGATGGACTAGCGAAGCTCCACCGTACGATGGACATGTGACGCTCCACTGTACAATGGACATGTGACGCTCCACCGTATGATGGACATGCAAGGCTCCACTGTACAATGGATATGTGACACTCCACCGTACGATGGACATGCGACGCTCTACCGTAGGATGGACTAGCGAAGCTCCACCGTAAGATGGACATCTGACGCTCCACCGTACGATGGACATGTGATGCTCCACTGTACGATGGACATGTGACGCTCCACCGTACGATGGACATGGGACGCTCCAATGTACGATGGACATGCGACGCTCCACTGTACGATGGACATGCGATGCTCCACTGTACGACGGACATGTGACGCTCCACCTTACGATGGACATCTGACGCTCCACTGTACGATCGGCATGTGATGCTCCACTGTACAATGCACATGTGACGCTCCACCGTATGATGGACATGCAAGGCTCCACTGTACAATGGACATGTGACACTCCACCGTACGATGGACATGCGACGCTCTACCGTAGGATGGACTAGCGAAGCTCCACCGTAAGATGGACATGTGACGCTCCACAGTACGATGGACATCTGACGCTCCACCGTACGATGGACATGTGATGCTCCACTGTACGATGGACATGTGATGCTCCACCGTACGATGGACATGGGACGCTCCAATGTACGATGGACATGCGACGCTCCACTGTACGATGGACATGCGATGCTCCACTGTACGACGGACATGTGACGCTCCACCGTACGATGGACATGGGACGCTCCACTGTATGATGGACATGCAAAGCTCCACTGTACGATGGACATGTGACGCTCCACCGTACGATGGACATACGAGGCTCCACCGTAAGATGGACATGTGACGCTCCACTGTACAATGGACATGTGACGCTCCACCGTATGATGGACATGCAAGGCTCCACTGTACAATGGACATGGGACGCTCCACCGAATGATGGACATGCGAGGCTCCACCATAAGATCGACATGTGACGCTCCACCGTACGATGGACATGCGACGCTCCACCGTACGATGGACATGTGACGCTCCACCGAAGGATGGACATGTGATGCTCCACCAAAGGATGGACATGCGAGGCTCCACTGTAAGATGGACATGTTATGCTCCACCGTACGATGGACATGCGACGCTCCATCGTACGATGGACATGGGATGCTCCACCGTATGATGGACATGTGACACTCCACTGTACGATGGATATGCGATGCTCCACCGTACGATGGACATGTGATGTTCCACCGTACGATGGACATCTGACGCTCCACCGTAGGATGGACATGTGACGCTCCACCGTACCATGGACATGTGATGCTCCACCGTACGATGGACATGGGATGCTCCATCGTACGATGGACATGTGATGCTCCACCATACGATGGACATGCTATGCTCTACCATACGATGGACATGTGACGCTCCACCGTACGATGGACATGAGACGCTCCACCGTACAATCGACATGCGATGTTTCACAGTACGATTGACATGTGATGCTCCACTGTACGATGGACATCTAACGCTCCACCATACGATGGACATGAGATGCTCCACCGTACGATGGACATGTGACGCTCCACCGAATGATGGACATGCGAGGTTCCACCGTAAGATGGACATGTGACGCTCCACCGTACGATAGACATGCGATGCTCCACCGTACGATGGACATGTGACGCTCCACGGTACAATGGACATGTGACGCTCCACCGTATGATGGACATGCAAGGCTCCACTGTACAATGGACATGTGACACTCCACCGTACGATGGACATGCGACGCTCTACCGTAGGATGGACTAGCGAAGCTCCACCGTACGATGGACATGTGACGCTCCACTGTACAATGGACATGTGACGCTCCACCGTATGATGGACATGCAAGGCTCCACTGTACAATGGATATGTGACACTCCACCGTACGATGGACATGCGACGCTCTACCGTAGGATGGACTAGCGAAGCTCCACCGTAAGATGGACATCTGACGCTCCACCGTACGATGGACATGTGATGCTCCACTGTACGATGGACATGTGACGCTCCACCGTACGATGGACATGGGACGCTCCAATGTACGATGGACATGCGACACTCCACTGTACGATGGACATGCGATGCTCCACTGTACGACGGACATGTGACGCTCCACCTTACGATGGACATCTGACGCTCCACTGTACGATCGGCATGTGATGCTCCACTGTACAATGCACATGTGACGCTCCACCGTATGATGGACATGCAAGGCTCCACTGTACAATGGACATGTGACACTCCACCGTACGATGGACATGCGACGCTCTACCGTAGGATGGACTAGCGAAGCTCCACCGTAAGATGGACATGTGACGCTCCACAGTACGATGGACATCTGACGCTCCACCGTACGATGGACATGTGATGCTCCACTGTACGATGGACATGTGATGCTCCACCGTACGATGGACATGGGACGCTCCAATGTACGATGGACATGCGACGCTCCACTGTACGATGGACATGCGATGCTCCACTGTACGACGGACATGTGACGCTCCACTGTATGATGGACATGCGAGGTTCCACCGTACGATGGACATGGGATGCTCCATCGTACGATGGACATGTGACGCTCCACCGTGCGATCGACATGCGATGCTCCACCGTACGATGGACATGTGATGCTCCATCGTACGATGGACATCTGACGCTCCACCGTACGATGGACATGTGACGCTCCACCGTACGATGGACATGGGACGCTCCACCGTACAATGGACATGTGACGCTCCACCGTACAATGGACATGTGACGCTCCATCGTACGATGGACATGTGACGCTATACTGAATGATGGACATGCGAGGCTCCACCGTAAGATGGACATGTGACGCTCCACCGTATGATGGACATGCGACGCTCAATCGTACGATGGACATGGGATGCTCCACCGTATGATGGACATGTGACGCTCCACCGTACGATGGACATGTGACGCTCCACTGTATGATGGACATGTGACGCTCCACCGTACGATGGACATGTGACGCTCCACTGTATGATGGAAATGCAAAGCTCCACTGTACGATGGACATGTGACGCTCCACCGTACGATAGACATACGAGGCTCCATCGTAAGATGGACATGTGACGCTCCACTGTACAATGGACATGTGACGCTCCACCGTATGATGGACATGCAAGGCTCCACTGTACAATGGACATGTGACACTCCACCGTACGATGGACATGCGACGCTCTACCGTAGGACGGAGTAGCGAAGCTCCACCGTAAGATGGACATGTGACGCTCCACAGTACGATGGACATCTGACGCTCCACCGTACGATGGACATGCTATGCTCCAGCGTACGATAGACATGTGACGCTCCACCGTACGATGGACATGGGACGCTCCACCGTATAATGGACATGTGACGCTCCACCGTACGATGGACATGAGACGCTCCACCGTATATGGACATGTGACGCTCCACCGTACGATGGACATGTGACGCTCCACTGTATGATGGACATGCAAAGCTCCACTGTACGATGGACATGTGACGCTCCACCGTACGATGGACATACGAGGCTCCACCGTAAGATGGACATGTGACACTCCGCTGTACGATGGACATGCGACGCTCCACTGTACGATGGACATGTTACGCTCCACCGTACGATGGACATGCGACGCTCCATCGTACGATGGACATGGGATGCTCCACCGTATGATGGACATGTGACACTCCGCTGTACGATGGACATGCGACGCTCCACTGTACGATGGACATGTTACGCTCCACCGTACGATGGACATGCGACGCTCCATCGTACGATGGACATGGGATGCTCCACCGTATGATGGACATGTGACACTCCACTGTACGATGGATATGCTATGCTCCACCGTACGATGGACATGTGACGCTCCACCGTACGATCGACATGCGATGCTCCACCGTACGATGGACATGTGATGCTCCATCGTACGATGGACATCTGACGCTCCACCGTACGATGGACATGGGATGCTCCACCGTATGATGGACATGTGACACTCCACTGTACGATGGATATGCGATGCTCCACCGTACGATGGACATGTGATGTTCCACCGTACGATGGACATCTGACGCTCCACCGTAGGATGGACATGTGACGCTCCACCGTACGATGGACATGTGATGCTCCACCGTACGATGGACATGGGATGCTCCATCGTACGATGGACAGGTGATGCTCCACCATACGATGGACATGCTATGCTCCACCGTACGATGGACATTTGACGCTCCACCGTACGATGGACATGAGACGCTCCACCGTACGATCGACATGCGATGCTTCACAGTACGATTGACATGTGATGCTCCACTGTACGATGGACATCTAACGCTCCACCATACGATGGACATGAGATGCTCCACCGTACGATGGACATGTGACGCTCCACCGAATGATGGACATGCGAGGTTCCACCGTAAGATGGACATGTGACGCTCCATCGTACGATAGACATGCGATGCTCCACCGTACGATGGACATGTGATGCTCCACTGTACAATGGACATGTGACGCTCCACCGTATGATGGACATGCAAGGCTCCACTGTACCATGGACATGTGACACTCCACCGTACGATGGACATGCGACGCTCTACCGTATAATGGACTAGCGAAGCTCCACCGTAAGATGGACATGTGACGCTCCACCGTACGATGGACATCTGACGCTCCACCGTACGATGGACATGCTATGCTCCAGCGTACGATAGACATGTGACGCTCCACCGTACGATGGACATGGGACGCTACACCATATAATGGACATGTGACGCTCCACCGTACGATGGACATGAGACGCTCCACCGTATATGGACATGTGACGCTCCACCGTACGATGGACATGTGACGCTCCACTGTATGATGGACATGCAAAGCTCCACTGTACGATGGACATGTGACGCTCCACCGTACGATGGACATACGAGGCTCCACCGTAAGATGGACATGTGACACTCCGCTGTACGATGGACATGCGACACTCCACTGTACGATGGACATGTTACGCTCCACCGTACGATGGACATGCGACGCTCCATCGTACGATGGACATGGGATGCTCCACCGTATGATGGACATGTGACACTCCGCTGTACGATGGACATGCGACGCTCCACTGTACGATGGACATGTTACGCTCCACCGTACGATGGACATGCGACGCTCCATCGTACGATGGACATGGGATGCTCCACTGTATGATGGACATGTGACACTCCACTGTACGATGGATATGCGATGCTCCACCGTACGATGGACATGTGATGTTCCATCGTACGATGGACATGGGATGCTCCACCGTATGATGGACATGTGACACTCCGCTGTACGATGGACATGCGACGCTCCACTGTACGATGGACATGTTACGCTCCACCGTACGATGGACATGCGACGCTCCATCGTACGATGGACATGGGATGCTCCACCGTATGATGGACATGTGACACTCCGCTGTACGATGGACATGCGACGCTCCACTGTACGATGGACATGTTACGCTCCACCGTACGATGGACATGCGACGCTCCATCGTACGATGGACATGGGATGCTCCACCGTATGATGGACATGTGACACTCCGCTGTACGATGGACATGCGACGCTCCACTGTACGATGGACATGTTACGCTCCACCGTACGATGGACATGCGACGCTCCATCGTACGATGGACATGGGATGCTCCACCGTATGATGGACATGTGACACTCCACTGTACGATGGATATGCGATGCTCCACCGTACGATGGACATGTGATGTTCCACCGTACGATGGACATCTGACGCTCCACCGTAGGATGGACATGTGACGCTCCACCGTACGATGGACATGTGATGCTCCACCGTACGATGGACATGGGATGCTCCATCGTACGATGGACAGGTGATGCTCCACCATACGATGGACATGCTATGCTCCACCGTACGATGGACATTTGACGCTCCACCGTACGATGGACATGAGACGCTCCACCGTACGATCGACATGCGATGCTTCACAGTACGATTGACATGTGATGCTCCACTGTACGATGGACATCTAACGCTCCACCATACGATGGACATGAGATGCTCCACCGTACGATGGACATGTGACGCTCCACCGAATGATGGACATGCGAGGTTCCACCGTAAGATGGACATGTGACGCTCCACCGTACGATAGACATGCGATGCTCCACCGTACGATGGACATGTGATGCTCCACTGTACAATGGACATGTGACGCTCCACCGTATGATGGACATGCAAGGCTCCACTGTACAATGGACATGTGACACTCCACCGTACGATGGACATGCGACGCTCTACCGTAGAATGGACTAGCGAAGCTCCACCGTAAGATGGACATGTGACGCTCCACCGTACGATGGACATCTGACGCTCCACCGTACGATGGACATGCTATGCTCCAGCGTACGATAGACATGTGACGCTCCACCGTACGATGGACATGGGACGCTCCACCGTATAATGGACATGTGACGCTCCACCGTACGATGGACATGAGACGCTCCACCGTATATGGACATGTGACGCTCCACCGTACGATGGACATGTGACGCTCCACTGTATGATGGACATGCAAAGCTCCACTGTACGATGGACATGTGACGCTCCACCGTACGATGGACATACGAGGCTCCACCGTAAGATGGACATTTGACGCTCCACCGTACGATGGACATGAGACGCTCCACCGTACGATCTACATGCGATGCTTCACAGTACGATTGACATGTGATGCTCCACTGTACGATGGACATCTAACGCTCCACCATACGATGGACATGAGATGCTCCACCGTACGATGGACATGTGACGCTCCACCGTACGATAGACATGCGATGCTCCACCGTACGATGGACATGTGATGCTCCACTGTACAATGGACATGTGACGCTCCACCGTATGATGGACATGCAAGGCTCCACTGTACAATGGACATGGGACGCTCCACCGAATGATGGACATGCGAGGCTCCACCATAAGATGGACATGTGACGCTCCACCGTACGATGGACATGCGACGCTCCACCGTACGATGGACATGTGACGCTCCACCGAAGGATGGACATGTGATGCTCCACCGAAGGATGGACATGCGAGGCTCCACTGTAAGATGGACATGTTATGCTCCACCGTACGATGGACATGCGACGCTCCATCGTACGATGGACATGGGATGCTCCACCGTATGATGGATATGTGACACTCCACTGTATGATGGATATGCGATGCTCCACCGTACGATGGACATGTGATGTTTCACCGTACGATGGACATCTGACGCTCCACCGTAAAATGGACATGTGACGCTCCACAGTACGATGGACATCTGACGCTCCACCGTACGATGGACATGCTATGCTCCAGCGTACGATAGACATGTGACGCTCCACCGTACGATGGACATGGGACGCTCCACCGTATAATGGACATGTGACGCTCCACCGTACGATGGACATGAGATGCTCCACCGTATATGGACATGTGACGCTCCACCGTACGATGGACATGTGAGGCTCCACTGTATGATGGACATGCAAAGCTCCACTGTACGATGGACATGTGACGCTCCACCGTACGATGGACATACGAGGCTCCACCGTAAGATGGACATGTGACGCTCCACCGTACGATAGACATGCGATGCTCCACCGTACGATGGACATGTGATGCTCCACTGTACAATGGACATGTGACGCTCCACCGTATGATGGACATGCAAGGCTCCACTGTACAATGGACATGTGACACTCCACCGTACGATGGACATGCGACGCTCTACCGTAGGATGGACTAGCGAAGCTCCACCGTAAGATGGACATGTGACGCTCCACAGTACGATGGACATCTGACGCTCCACCGTACGATGGACATGTGATGCTCCACTGTACGATGTACATGTGACGCTCCACCGTACGATGGACATGGGACGCTCCAATGTACGATGGACATGCGACGCTCCACTGTACGATGGACATGCGATGCTCCACTGTACGACGGACATGTGACGCTCCACTGTATGATGGACATGCGAGGTTCCACCGTACGATGGACATGGGATGCTCCATCGTACGATGGACATGTGACGCTCCACCGTACGATCGACATGTGATGCTCCACCGTACGATGGACATGTGATGCTCCATTGTACGATGGACATCTGACGCTCCACCGTACGATGGACATGCTATGCTCCACCGTACGATGGACATGTGACGCTCCACCGTACGATGGACATGGGACGCTCCACCGTACAATGGACATGTGACGCTCCATCGTACGATGGACATGCGACGCTATACTGAATGATGGACATGCGAGGCTCCACCGTAAGATGGACATGTGACGCTCCACCGTATGATGGACATGCGACGCTCAATCGTACGATGGACATGGGATGCTCCACCGTATGATGGACATGTGACGCTCCACCGTACGATGGACATGTGACGCTCCACTGTATGATGGACATGTGACGCTCCACCGTACGATGGACATGTGACGCCCCACTGTATGATGGAAATGCAAAGCTCCACTGTACGATGGACATGTGACGCTCCATCGTACGATGGACATACGAGGCTCCATCGTAAGATGGACATGTGACGCTCCACTGTACAATGGACATGTGACGCTCCACCGTATGATGGACATGCAAAACTCCACTGTACAATGGACATGTGACACTCCACCGTACGATGGACATGCGACGCTCTACCGTAGGATGGACTAGCGAAGCTCCACCGTAAGATGGACATGTGACGCTCCACAGTACGATGGACATCTGACGCTCCACCGTACGATGGACATGCTATGCTCCAGCATACGATAGACATGTGACGCTCCACCGTACGATGGACATGGGACGCTCCACCGTATAATGGACATGTGACGCTCCACCGTACGATGGACATGAGACTCTCCACCGTATATGGACATGTGACGCTCCACCGTACGATGGACATGTGACGCTCCACTGTATGATGGACATGCAAAGCTCCACTGTATGATGGACATGTGACGCTCCACCGTACGATGGACATACGAGGCTCCACCGTAAGATGGACATGTGACACTCCGCTGTACGATGGACATGCGACGCTCCACTGTACGATGGACATGTTACGCTCCACCGTACGATGGACATGCGACGCTCCATCGTACGATGGACATGGGATGCTCCACCGTATGATGGACATGTGACACTCCGCTGTACGATGGACATGCGACGCTCCACTGTACGATGGACATGTTACGCTCCACCGTACGATGGACATGCGACGCTCCACTGTACGATGGACATGCGATGCTCCACTGTACGACGGACATGTGACGCTCCACTGTATGATGGACATGCGAGGTTCCACCGTACGATGGACATGGGATGCTCCATCGTACGATGGACATGTGACGCTCCACCGTACGATCGACATGTGATGCTCCACCGTACGATGGACATGTGATGCTCCATCGTACGATGGACATCTGACGCTCCACCGTACGATGGACATGCTATGCTCCACCGTACGATGGACATGTGACGCTCCACCGTACGATGGATATGGGACGCTCCACCGTACAATGGACATGTGACGCTCCATCGTACGATGGACATGCGACGCTATACTGAATGATGGACATGCGAGGCTCCACCGTAAGATGGACATGTGACGCTCCACCGTATGATGGACATGCGACGCTCAATCGTACGATGGACATGGGATGCTCCACCGTATGATGGACATGTGACGCTCCACCGTACGATGGACATGTGACGCTCCACTGTATGATGGACATGTGACGCTCCACCGTACGATGGACATGTGACGCTCCACTGTATGATGGAAATGCAAAGCTCCACTGTACGATGGACATGTGACGCTCCATCGTACGATGGACATACGAGGCTCCATCGTAAGATGGACATGTGACGCTCCACTGTACAATGGACATGTGACGCTCCACCGTATGATGGACATGCAAGGCTCCACTGTACAATGGACATGTGACACTCCACCGTACGATGGACATGCGACGCTCTACCGTAGGATGGACTAGCGAAGCTCCACCGTAAGATGGACATGTGACGCTCCACAGTACGATGGACATCTGACGCTCCACCGTACGATGGACATGCTATGCTCCAGCGTACGATAGACATGTGACGCTCCACCGTACGATGGACATGGGACGCTCCACCGTATAATGGACATGTGAGGCTCCACCGTACGATGGACATGAGACGCTCCACCGTATATGGACATGTGACGCTCCACCGTACGATGGACATGTGACGCTCCACTGTATGATGGACATGCAAAGCTCCACTGTACGATGGACATGTGACGCTCCACCGTACGATGGACATACGAGGCTCCACCGTAAGATGGACATGTGACACTCCGCTGTACGATGGACATGCGACACTCCACTGTACGATGGACATGTTACGCTCCACCGTACGATGGACATGCGACGCTCCATCGTACGATGGACATGGGATGCTCCACCGTATGATGGACATGTGACACTCCTCTGTACGATGGACATGCGACGCTCCACTGTACGATGGACATGTTACGCTCCACCGTACGATGGACATGCGACGCTCCATCGTACGATGGACATGGGATGCTCCACCGTATGATGGACATGTGACACTCCACTGTACGATGGATATGCGATGCTCCACCGTACGATGGACATGTGATGTTCCACCGTACGATGGACATCTGACGCTCCACCGTAGGATGGACATGTGACGCTCCACCGTACGATGGACATGTGATGCTCCACCGTACGATGGACATGGGATGCTCCATCGTACGATGGACAGGTGATGCTCCACCATACGATGGACATGCTATGCTCCACCGTACGATGGACATTTGACGCTCCACCGTACGATGGACATGAGACGCTCCACCGTACGATCGACATGCGATGCTTCACAGTACGATTGACATGTGATGCTCCACTGTACGATGGACATCTAACGCTCCACCATACGATGGACATGAGATGCTCCACCGTACGATGGACATGTGACGCTCCACCGAATGATGGACATGCGAGGTTCCACCGTAAGATGGACATGTGACGCTCCACCGTACGATAGACATGCGATGCTCCACCGTACGATGGACATGTGATGCTCCACTGTACAATGGACATGTGACGCTCCACCGTATGATGGACATGCAAGGCTCCACTGTACAATGGACATGTGACACTCCACCGTACGATGGACATGCGACGCTCTACCGTAGAATGGACTAGCGAAGCTCCACCGTAAGATGGACATGTGACGCTCCACCGTACGATGGACATCTGACGCTCCACCGTACGATGGACATGCTATGCTCCAGCGTACGATAGACATGTGACGCTCCACCGTACGATGGACATGGGACGCTCCACCGTATAATGGACATGTGACGCTCCACCGTACGATGGACATGAGACGCTCCACCGTATATGGACATGTGACGCTCCACCGTACGATGGACATGTGACGCTCCACTGTATGATGGACATGCAAAGCTCCACTGTACGATGGACATGTGACGCTCCACCGTACGATGGACATACGAGGCTCCACCGTAAGATGGACATTTGACGCTCCACCGTACGATGGACATGAGACGCTCCACCGTACGATCTACATGCGATGCTTCACAGTACGATTGACATGTGATGCTCCACTGTACGATGGACATCTAACGCTCCACCATACGATGGACATGAGATGCTCCACCGTACGATGGACATGTGACGCTCCACCGTACGATAGACATGCGATGCTCCACCGTACGATGGACATGTGATGCTCCACTGTACAATGGACATGTGACGCTCCACCGTATGATGGACATGCAAGGCTCCACTGTACAATGGACATGGGACGCTCCACCGAATGATGGACATGCGAGGCTCCACCATAAGATGGACATGTGACGCTCCACCGTACGATGGACATGCGACGCTCCACCGTACGATGGACATGTGACGCTCCACCGAAGGATGGACATGTGATGCTCCACCGAAGGATGGACATGCGAGGCTCCACTGTAAGATGGACATGTTATGCTCCACCGTACGATGGACATGCGACGCTCCATCGTACGATGGACATGGGATGCTCCACCGTATGATGGATATGTGACACTCCACTGTATGATGGATATGCGATGCTCCACCGTACGATGGACATGTGATGTTTCACCGTACGATGGACATCTGACGCTCCACCGTAGGATGGACATGTGACGCTCCACCGTACGATGGACATGTGATGCTCCACCGTACGATGGACATGGGATGCTCCATCGTACGATGGACATGTGATGCTCCACCATACGATGGACATGCTATGCTCTACCATACGATGGACATGTGACGCTCCACCGTACGATGGACATGAGACGCTCCACCGTACGATCGACATGCGATGTTTCACAGTAC
This sequence comes from Terebella lapidaria, assembly GCA_949152475.1. Taxonomy (NCBI): domain Eukaryota; kingdom Metazoa; phylum Annelida; class Polychaeta; order Terebellida; family Terebellidae; genus Terebella; species Terebella lapidaria. Next base: position 39,301,911 of record OX424563.1, read on the forward strand.
GATTGACATGTGATGCTCCACTGTACGATGGACATCTAACGCTCCACCATACGATGGACATGAGATGCTCCACCGTACGATGGACATGTGACGCTCCACCGAATGATGGACATGCGAGGTTCCACCGTAAGATGGACATGTGACGCTCCACCGTACGATAGACATGCGATGCTCCACCGTACGATGGACATGTGACGCTCCACTGTACAATGGACATGTGACGCTCCACCGTATGATGGACATGCAAGGCTCCACTGTACAATGGACATGTGACACTCCACCGTACGATGGACATGCGACGCTCTACTGTAGGATGGACTAGCGAAGCTCCACCGTACGATGGACATGTGACGCTCCACTGTACAATGGACATGTGACGCTCCACCGTATGATGGACATGCAAGGCTCCACTGTACAATGGACATGTGACACTCGACCGTACGATGGACATGCGACGCTCTACCGTAGGATGGACTAGCGAAGCTCCACCGTAAGATGGACATCTGACGCTCCACCGTACGATGGACATGTGATGCTCCACTGTACGATGGACATGTGACGCTCCACCGTACGATGGACATGGGACGCTCCAATGTACGATGGACATGCGACGCTCCACTGTACGATGGACATGCGATGCTCCACTGTACGACGGACATGTGACGCTCCACCTTACGATGGACATCTGACGCTCCACTGTACGATCGGCATGTGATGCTCCGCTGTACAATGCACATGTGACGCTCCACCGTATGATGGACATGCAAGGCTCCACTGTACAATGGACATGTGACACTCCACCGTACGATGGACATGCGACGCTCTACCGTAGGATGGACTAGCGAAGCTCCACCGTAAGATGGACATGTGACGCTCCACAGTACGATGGACATCTGACGCTCCACCGTACGATGGACATGTGATGCTCCACTGTACGATGGACATGTGACGCTCCACCGTACGATGGACATGGGACGCTCCAATGTACGATGGACATGCGACGCTCCACTGTACGATGGACATGCGATGCTCCACTGTACGACGGACATGTGACGCTCCACTGTATGATGGACATGCGAGGTTCCACCGTACGATGGACATGGGATGCTCCATCGTACGATGGACATGTGACGCTCCACCGTACGATCGACATGCGATGCTCCACCGTACGATGGACATGTGATGCTCCATCGTACGATGGACATCTGACGCTCCACCGTACGATGGACATGCTATGCTCCACCGTACGATGGACATGTGACGCTCCACTGTACAATGGACATGTGACGCTCCACCGTATGATGGACATGCAAGGCTCCACTGTACAATGGACATGGGACGCTCCACCGAATGATGGACATGCGATGCTCCACCGTACGATGGACATGTGACGCTCCACTGTACAATGGACATGTGACGCTTCACCGTATGATGGACATGCAAGGCTCCACTGTACAATGGACATGTGACACTCCACCGTACGATGGACATGCGACGCTCTACCGTAGGATGGACTAGCGAAGCTCCACCGTACGATGGACATGTGACGCTCCACTGTACAATGGACATGTGACGCTCCACCGTATGATGGACATGCAAGGCTCCACTGTACAATGGACATGTGACACTCCACCGTACGATGGACATGCGACGCTCTACCGTAGGATGGACTAGCGAAGCTCCACCGTAAGATGGACATCTGACGCTCCACCGTACGATGGACATGTGATGCTCCACTGTACGATGGACATGTGACGCTACACCGTACGATGGACATGGGACGCTCCAATGTACGATGGACATGCGACGCTCCACTGTACGATGGACATGCGATGCTCCACTGTACGACGGACATGTGACGCTCCACCTTACGATGGACATCTGACGCTCAACTGTACGATCGGCATGTGATGCTCCAATGTACAATGGACATGTGACGCTCCACCGTATGATGGACATGCAAGGCTCCCCTGTACAATGGACATGTGACACTCCACCGTACGATGGACATGCGACGCTCTACCGTAGGATGGACTAGCGAAGCTCCACCTTAAGATGGACATGTGACGCTCCACAGTACGATGGACATCTGACGCTCCACCGTACGATGGACATGTGATGCTCCACTGTACGATGGACATGTGACGCTCCACCGTACGATGGACATGGGACGCTCCAATGTACGACGGACATGTGACGCTCCACTGTAGGATGGACATGCGAGGTTCCACCGTACGATGGACATGGGATGCTCCATTGTACGATGGACATGTGACGCTCCACCGTACGATGGACATGTGACGCTATGCTGAATGATGGACATGCGAGGCTCCACCGTAAGATGGACATGTGACGCTCCACCGTATGATGGACATGCGACGCTCAATCGTACGATGGACATGGGATGCTCCACCGTATGATGGACATGTGACGCTCCACCGTACGATGGACATGTGACGCTCCCCTGTATGATGGACATGTGACGCTCCACCGTACGATGGACATGTGACGCTCCACTGTATGATGGAAATGCAAAGCTCCACTGTACGATGGACATGTGATGCTCCACCGTACGATGGACATACGAGGCTCCATCGTAAGATGGACATGTGACGCTCCACTGTACAATGGACATGTGACGCTCCACCGTATGATGGACATGCAAGGCTCCACTGTACAATGGACATGTGACACTCCACCGTACGATGGACATGCGACGCTCTACCGTAGGATGGACTAGCGAAGCTCCACCGTAAGATGGACATGTGACGCTCCACAGTACGATGGACATCTGACGCTCCACCGTACGATGGACATGCTATGCTCCAGCGTACGATAGACATGTGACGCTCCACCGTACGATGGACATGGGACGCTCCACCGTATAATGGACATGTGACGCTCCACCGTACGATGGACATGAGACGCTCCACCGTATATGGACATGTGACGCTCCACCGTACGATGGACATGTGACGCTCCACTGTATGATGGACATGCAAAGCTCCACTGTACGATGGACATGTGACGCTCCACCGTACGATGGACATACGAGGCTCCATTGTAAGATGGACATGTGACACTCCCTGTACGATGGACATGCGACGCTCCACTGTACGATGGACATGTTACGCTCCACCGTACGATGGACATGCGACGCTCCATCGTACGATGGACATGGGATGCTCCACCGTATGATGGACATGTGACACTCCGCTGTACGATGGACATGCGACGCTCCACTGTACGATGGACATGTTACGCTCCACCGTACGATGGACATGCGACGCTCCACCGTACGATGGACATGGGATGCTCCACCGTATGATGGACATGTGACACTCCACTGTACGATGGATATGCGATGCTCCACCGTACGATGGACATGTGATGTTCCACCGTACGATGGACATCTGACGCTCCACCGTAGGATGGACATGTGACGCTCCACCGTACGATGGACATGTGATGCTCCACCGTACGATGGACATGGGATGCTCCATCGTACGATGGACAGGTGATGCTCCACCATACGATGGACATGCTATGCTCCACCGTACGATGGACATTTGACGCTCCACCGTACGATGGACATGAGACGCTCCACCGTACGATCGACATGCGATGCTTCACAGTACGATTGACATGTGATGCTCCACTGTACGATGGACATCTAACGCTCCACCATACGATGGACATGAGATGCTCCACCGTACGATGGACATGTGACGCTCCACCGAATGATGGACATGCGAGGTTCCACCGTAAGATGGACATGTGACGCTCCATCGTACGATAGACATGCGATGCTCCACCGTACGATGGACATGTGATGCTCCACTGTACAATGGACATGTGACGCTCCACCGTATGATGGACATGCAAGGCTCCACTGTACCATGGACATGTGACACTCCACCGTACGATGGACATGCGACGCTCTACCGTAGGATGGACTAGCGAAGCTCCACCGTAAGATGGACATGTGACGCTCCACCGTACGATGGACATCTGACGCTCCACCGTACGATGGACATGCTATGCTCCAGCGTACGATAGACATGTGACGCTCCACCGTACGATGGACATGGGACGCTACACCATATAATGGACATGTGACGCTCCACCGTACGATGGACATGAGACGCTCCACCGTATATGGACATGTGACGCTCCACCGTACGATGGACATGTGACGCTCCACTGTATGATGGACATGCAAAGCTCCACTGTACGATGGACATGTGACGCTCCACCGTACGATGGACATACGAGGCTCCACCGTAAGATGGACATGTGACGCTCCACTGTACAATGGACATGTGACGCTCCACCGTATGATGGACATGCAAGGCTCCACTGTACATTGGACATGGGACGCTCCACCGAATGATGGACATGCGAGGCTCCACCATAAGATGGACATGTGACGCTCCACCGTACGATGGACATGCGACGCTCCACCGTACGATGGACATGTGACGCTCCACCGAAGGATGGACATGTGATGCTCCACTGAAGGATGGACATGCGAGGCTCCACTGTAAGATGGACATGTTATGCTCCACCGTACGATGGACATGCGACGCTCCATCGTACGATGGACATGGGATGCTCCACCGTATGATGGACATGTGACACTCCACTGTATGATGGATATGCGATGCTCCACTGTACGATGGACATGTGATGTTCCACCGTACGATGGACATCTGACGCTCCACCGTAGGATAAACATATAACACTCCACCGTACGATGGACATGTGATGCTCCACCGTACGATGGACATGGGATGCTCCATCGTACGATGGACATGTGATGCTCCACCATACGATGGACATGCTATGCTCTACCATACGATGGACATGTGACGCTCCACCGTACGATGGACATGAGACGCTCCACCGTACGATCGACATGCGATGTTTCACAGTACGATTGACATGTGATGCTCCACTGTACGATGGACATCTAACGCTCCACCATACGATGGACATGAGATGCTCCACCGTACGATGGACATGTGACGCTCCACCGAATGAGGGACATGCGAGGTTCCACCGTAAGATGGACATGTGACGCTCCACCGTACGATAGACATGCGATGCTCCACCGTACGATGGACATGTGACGCTCCACTGTACAATGGACATGTGACGCTCCACCGTATGATGGACATGCAAGGCTCCACTGTACAATGGACATGTGACACTCCACCGTACGATGGACATGCGACGCTCTACCGTAGGATGGACTAGCGAAGCTCCACCGTACGATGGACATGTGACGCTCCACTGTAAAATGGACATGTGACGCTCCACCGTATGATGGACATGCAAGGCTCCACTGTACAATGGACATGTGACACTCCACCGTACGATGGACATGCGACGCTCTACCGTAGGATGGACTAGCGAAGCTCCACCGTAAGATGGACATCTGACGCTCCACCGTACGATGGACATGTGATGCTCCACTGTACGATGGACATGTGACGCTCCACCGTACGATGGACATGGGACGCTCCACTGTATGATGGACATGCAAAGCTCCACTGTACGATGGACATGTGACGCTCCACCGTACGATGGACATACGAGGCTCCACCGTAAGATGGACATGTGACGCTCCACTGTACAATGGACATGTGACGCTCCACCGTATGATGGACATGCAAGGCTCCACTGTACAATGGACATGGGACGCTCCACCGAATGATGGACATGCGAGGCTCCACCATAAGATCGACATGTGACGCTCCACCGTACGATGGACATGCGACGCTCCACCGTACGATGGACATGTGACGCTCCACCGAAGGATGGACATGTGATGCTCCACCGAAGGATGGACATGCGAGGCTCCACTGTAAGATGGACATGTTATGCTCCACCGTACGATGGACATGCGACGCTCCATCGTACGATGGACATGGGATGCTCCACCGTATGATGGACATGTGACACTCCACTGTACGATGGATATGCGATGCTCCACCGTACGATGGACATGTGATGTTCCACCGTACGATGGACATCTGACGCTCCACCGTAGGATGGACATGTGACGCTCCACCGTACGATGGACATGTGATGCTCCACCGTACGATGGACATGGGATGCTCCATCGTACGATGGACAGGTGATGCTCCACCATACGATGGACATGCTATGCTCCACCGTACGATGGACATTTGACGCTCCACCGTACGATGGACATGAGACGCTCCACCGTACGATCGACATGCGATGCTTCACAGTACGATTGACATGTGATGCTCCACTGTACGATGGACATCTAACGCTCCACCATACGATGGACATGAGATGCTCCACCGTACGATGGACATGTGACGCTCCACCGAATGATGGACATGCGAGGTTCCACCGTAAGATGGACATGTGACGCTCCATCGTACGATAGACATGCGATGCTCCACCGTACGATGGACATGTGATGCTCCACTGTACAATGGACATGTGACGCTCCACCGTATGATGGACATGCAAGGCTCCACTGTACCATGGACATGTGACACTCCACCGTACGATGGACATGCGACGCTCTACCGTAGGATGGACTAGCGAAGCTCCACCGTAAGATGGACATGTGACGCTCCACCGTACGATGGACATCTGACGCTCCACCGTACGATGGACATGCTATGCTCCAGCGTACGATAGACATGTGACGCTCCACCGTACGATGGACATGGGACGCTACACCATATAATGGACATGTGACGCTCCACCGTACGATGGACATGAGACGCTCCACCGTATATGGACATGTGACGCTCCACCGTACGATGGACATGTGACGCTCCACTGTATGATGGACATGCAAAGCTCCACTGTACGATGGACATGTGACGCTCCACCGTACGATGGACATACGAGGCTCCACCGTAAGATGGACATGTGACGCTCCACTGTACAATGGACATGTGACGCTCCACCGTATGATGGACATGCAAGGCTCCACTGTACATTGGACATGGGACGCTCCACCGAATGATGGACATGCGAGGCTCCACCATAAGATGGACATGTGACGCTCCACCGTACGATGGACATGCGACGCTCCACCGTACGATGGACATGTGACGCTCCACCGAAGGATGGACATGTGATGCTCCACCGAAGGATGGACATGCGAGGCTCCACTGTAAGATGGACATGTTATGCTCCACCGTACGATGGACATGCGACGCTCCATCGTACGATGGACATGGGATGCTCCACCGTATGATGGACATGTGACACTCCACTGTATGATGGATATGCGATGCTCCACTGTACGATGGACATGTGATGTTCCACCGTACGATGGACATCTGACGCTCCACCGTAGGATGGACATGTGACGCTCCACCGTACGATGGACATGTGATGCTCCACCGTACGATGGACATGGGATGCTCCATCGTACGATGGACATGTGATGCTCCACCATACGATGGACATGCTATGCTCTACCATACGATGGACATGTGACGCTCCACCGTACGATGGACATGAGACGCTCCACCGTACGATCGACATGCGATGTTTCACAGTACGATTGACATGTGATGCTCCACTGTACGATGGACATCTAACGCTCCACCATACGATGGACATGAGATGCTCCACCGTACGATGGACATGTGACGCTCCACCGAATGAGGGACATGCGAGGTTCCACCGTAAGATGGACATGTGACGCTCCACCGTACGATAGACATGCGATGCTCCACCGTACGATGGACATGTGACGCTCCACTGTACAATGGACATGTGACGCTCCACCGTATGATGGACATGCAAGGCTCCACTGTACAATGGACATGTGACACTCCACCGTACGATGGACATGCGATGCTCTATCGTATGATGGACTAGCGAAGCTCCACCGTACGATGGACATGTGACGCTCCACTGTAAAATGGACATGTGACGCTCCACCGTATGATGGACATGCAAGGCTCCACTGTACAATGGACATGTGACACTCCACCGTACGATGGACATGCGACGCTCTACCGTAGGATGGACTAGCGAAGCTCCACCGTAAGATGGACATCTGACGCTCCACCGTACGATGGACATGTGATGCTCCACTGTACGATGGACATGTGACGCTCCACCGTACGATGGACATGGGACGCTCCACTGTATGATGGACATGCAAAGCTCCACTGTACGATGGACATGTGACGCTCCACCGTACGATGGACATACGAGGCTCCACCGTAAGATGGACATGTGACGCTCCACTGTACAATGGACATGTGACGCTCCACCGTATGATGGACATGCAAGGCTCCACTGTACAATGGACATGGGACGCTCCACCGAATGATGGACATGCGAGGCTCCACCATAAGATCGACATGTGACGCTCCACCGTACGATGGACATGCGACGCTCCACCGTACGATGGACATGTGACGCTCCACCGAAGGATGGACATGTGATGCTCCACCGAAGGATGGACATGCGAGGCTCCACTGTAAGATGGACATGTTATGCTCCACCGTACGATGGACATGCGACGCTCCATCGTACGATGGACATGGGATGCTCCACCGTATGATGGACATGTGACACTCCACTGTACGATGGATATGCGATGCTCCACCGTACGATGGACATGTGATGTTCCACTGTACGATGGACATCTGACGCTCCACCGTAGGATGGACATGTGACGCTCCACCGTACGATGGACATGTGATGCTCCACCGTACGATGGACATGGGATGCTCCATCGTACGATGGACAGGTGATGCTCCACCATACGATGGACATGCTATGCTCCACCGTACGATGGACATTTGACGCTCCACCGTACGATGGACATGAGACGCTCCACCGTACGATCGACATGCGATGCTTCACAGTACGATTGACATGTGATGCTCCACTGTACGATGGACATCTAACGCTCCACCATACGATGGACATGAGATGCTCCACCGTACGATGGACATGTGACGCTCCACCGAATGATGGACATGCGAGGTTCCACCGTAAGATGGACATGTGACGCTCCATCGTACGATAGACATGCGATGCTCCACCGTACGATGGACATGTGATGCTCCACTGTACAATGGACATGTGACGCTCCACCGTATGATGGACATGCAAGGCTCCACTGTACCATGGACATGTGACACTCCACCGTACGATGGACATGCGACGCTCTACCGTAGGATGGACTAGCGAAGCTCCACCGTAAGATGGACATGTGACGCTCCACCGTACGATGGACATCTGACGCTCCACCGTACGATGGACATGCTATGCTCCAGCGTACGATAGACATGTGACGCTCCACCGTACGATGGACATGGGACGCTACACCATATAATGGACATGTGACGCTCCACCGTACGATGGACATGAGACGCTCCACCGTATATGGACATGTGACGCTCCACCGTACGATGGACATGTGACGCTCCACTGTATGATGGACATGCAAAGCTCCACTGTACGATGGACATGTGACGCTCCACCGTACGATGGACATACGAGGCTCCACCGTAAGATGGACATGTGACGCTCCACTGTACAATGGACATGTGACGCTCCACCGTATGATGGACATGCAAGGCTCCACTGTACATTGGACATGGGACGCTCCACCGAATGATGGACATGCGAGGCTCCACCATAAGATGGACATGTGACGCTCCACCGTACGATGGACATGCGACGCTCCACCGTACGATGGACATGTGACGCTCCACCGAAGGATGGACATGTGATGCTCCACCGAAGGATGGACATGCGAGGCTCCACTGTAAGATGGACATGTTATGCTCCACCGTACGATGGACATGCGACGCTCCATCGTACGATGGACATGGGATGCTCCACCGTATGATGGACATGTGACACTCCACTGTATGATGGATATGCGATGCTCCACTGTACGATGGACATGTGATGTTCCACCGTACGATGGACATCTGACGCTCCACCGTAGGATGGACATGTGACGCTCCACCGTACGATGGACATGTGATGCTCCACCGTACGATGGACATGGGATGCTCCATCGTACGATGGACATGTGATGCTCCACCATACGATGGACATGCTATGCTCTACCATACGATGGACATGTGACGCTCCACCGTACGATGGACATGAGACGCTCCACCGTACGATCGACATGCGATGTTTCACAGTACGATTGACATGTGATGCTCCACTGTACGATGGACATCTAACGCTCCACCATACGATGGACATGAGATGCTCCACCGTACGATGGACATGTGACGCTCCACCGAATGATGGACATGCGAGGTTCCACCGTAAGATGGACATGTGACGCTCCACCGTACGATAGACATGCGATGCTCCACCGTACGATGGACATGTGACGCTCCACTGTACAATGGACATGTGACGCTCCACCGTATGATGGACATGCAAGGCTCCACTGTACAATGGACATGTGACACTCCACCGTACGATGGACATGCGACGCTCTACCGTAGGATGGACTAGCGAAGCTCCACCGTACGATGGACATGTGACGCTCCACTGTAAAATGGACATGTGACGCTCCACCGTATGATGGACATGCAAGGCTCCACTGTACAATGGACATGTGACACTCCACCGTACGATGGACATGCGACGCTCTACCGTAGGATGGACTAGCGAAGCTCCACCGTAAGATGGACATCTGACGCTCCACCGTACGATGGACATGTGATGCTCCACTGTACGATGGACATGTGACGCTCCACCGTACGATGGACATGGGACGCTCCACTGTATGATGGACATGCAAAGCTCCACTGTACGATGGACATGTGACGCTCCACCGTACGATGGACATACGAGGCTCCACCGTAAGATGGACATGTGACGCTCCACTGTACAATGGACATGTGACGCTCCACCGTATGATGGACATGCAAGGCTCCACTGTACAATGGACATGGGACGCTCCACCGAATGATGGACATGCGAGGCTCCACCATAAGATCGACATGTGACGCTCCACCGTACGATGGACATGCGACGCTCCACCGTACGATGGACATGTGACGCTCCACCGAAGGATGGACATGTGATGCTCCACCGAAGGATGGACATGCGAGGCTCCACTGTAAGATGGACATGTTATGCTCCACCGTACGATGGACATGCGACGCTCCATCGTACGATGGACATGGGATGCTCCACCGTATGATGGACATGTGACACTCCACTGTACGATGGATATGCGATGCTCCACCGTACGATGGACATGTGATGTTCCACCGTACGATGGACATCTGACGCTCCACCGTAGGATGGACATGTGACGCTCCACCGTACCATGGACATGTGATGCTCCACCGTACGATGGACATGGGATGCTCCATCGTACGATGGACATGTGATGCTCCACCATACGATGGACATGCTATGCTCTACCATACGATGGACATGTGACGCTCCACCGTACGATGGACATGAGACGCTCCACCGTACGATCGACATGCGATGTTTCACAGTACGATTGACATGTGATGCTCCACTGTACGATGGACATCTAACGCTCCACCATACGATGGACATGAGATGCTCCACCGTACGATGGACATGTGACGCTCCACCGAATGATGGACATGCGAGGTTCCACCGTAAGATGGACATGTGACGCTCCACCGTACGATAGACATGCGATGCTCCACCGTACGATGGACATGTGACGCTCCACTGTACAATGGACATGTGACGCTCCACCGTATGATGGACATGCAAGGCTCCACTGTACAATGGACATGTGACACTCCACCGTACGATGGACATGCGACGCTCTACCGTAGGATGGACTAGCGAAGCTCCACCGTACGATGGACATGTGACGCTCCACTGTACAATGGACATGTGACGCTCCACCGTATGATGGACATGCAAGGCTCCACTGTACAATGGATATGTGACACTCCACCGTACGATGGACATGCGACGCTCTACCGTAGGATGGACTAGCGAAGCTCCACCGTAAGATGGACATCTGACGCTCCACCGTACGATGGACATGTGATGCTCCACTGTACGATGGACATGTGACGCTCCACCGTACGATGGACATGGGACGCTCCAATGTACGATGGACATGCGACGCTCCACTGTACGATGGACATGCGATGCTCCACTGTACGACGGACATGTGACGCTCCACCTTACGATGGACATCTGACGCTCCACTGTACGATCGGCATGTGATGCTCCACTGTACAATGCACATGTGACGCTCCACCGTATGATGGACATGCAAGGCTCCACTGTACAATGGACATGTGACACTCCACCGTACGATGGACATGCGACGCTCTACCGTAGGATGGACTAGCGAAGCTCCACCGTAAGATGGACATGTGACGCTCCACAGTACGATGGACATCTGACGCTCCACCGTACGATGGACATGTGATGCTCCACTGTACGATGGACATGTGATGCTCCACCGTACGATGGACATGGGACGCTCCAATGTACGATGGACATGCGACGCTCCACTGTACGATGGACATGCGATGCTCCACTGTACGACGGACATGTGACGCTCCACCGTACGATGGACATGGGACGCTCCACTGTATGATGGACATGCAAAGCTCCACTGTACGATGGACATGTGACGCTCCACCGTACGATGGACATACGAGGCTCCACCGTAAGATGGACATGTGACGCTCCACTGTACAATGGACATGTGACGCTCCACCGTATGATGGACATGCAAGGCTCCACTGTACAATGGACATGGGACGCTCCACCGAATGATGGACATGCGAGGCTCCACCATAAGATCGACATGTGACGCTCCACCGTACGATGGACATGCGACGCTCCACCGTACGATGGACATGTGACGCTCCACCGAAGGATGGACATGTGATGCTCCACCGAAGGATGGACATGCGAGGCTCCACTGTAAGATGGACATGTTATGCTCCACCGTACGATGGACATGCGACGCTCCATCGTACGATGGACATGGGATGCTCCACCGTATGATGGACATGTGACACTCCACTGTACGATGGATATGCGATGCTCCACCGTACGATGGACATGTGATGTTCCACCGTACGATGGACATCTGACGCTCCACCGTAGGATGGACATGTGACGCTCCACCGTACCATGGACATGTGATGCTCCACCGTACGATGGACATGGGATGCTCCATCGTACGATGGACATGTGATGCTCCACCATACGATGGACATGCTATGCTCTACCATACGATGGACATGTGACGCTCCACCGTACGATGGACATGAGACGCTCCACCGTACAATCGACATGCGATGTTTCACAGTACGATTGACATGTGATGCTCCACTGTACGATGGACATCTAACGCTCCACCATACGATGGACATGAGATGCTCCACCGTACGATGGACATGTGACGCTCCACCGAATGATGGACATGCGAGGTTCCACCGTAAGATGGACATGTGACGCTCCACCGTACGATAGACATGCGATGCTCCACCGTACGATGGACATGTGACGCTCCACGGTACAATGGACATGTGACGCTCCACCGTATGATGGACATGCAAGGCTCCACTGTACAATGGACATGTGACACTCCACCGTACGATGGACATGCGACGCTCTACCGTAGGATGGACTAGCGAAGCTCCACCGTACGATGGACATGTGACGCTCCACTGTACAATGGACATGTGACGCTCCACCGTATGATGGACATGCAAGGCTCCACTGTACAATGGATATGTGACACTCCACCGTACGATGGACATGCGACGCTCTACCGTAGGATGGACTAGCGAAGCTCCACCGTAAGATGGACATCTGACGCTCCACCGTACGATGGACATGTGATGCTCCACTGTACGATGGACATGTGACGCTCCACCGTACGATGGACATGGGACGCTCCAATGTACGATGGACATGCGACACTCCACTGTACGATGGACATGCGATGCTCCACTGTACGACGGACATGTGACGCTCCACCTTACGATGGACATCTGACGCTCCACTGTACGATCGGCATGTGATGCTCCACTGTACAATGCACATGTGACGCTCCACCGTATGATGGACATGCAAGGCTCCACTGTACAATGGACATGTGACACTCCACCGTACGATGGACATGCGACGCTCTACCGTAGGATGGACTAGCGAAGCTCCACCGTAAGATGGACATGTGACGCTCCACAGTACGATGGACATCTGACGCTCCACCGTACGATGGACATGTGATGCTCCACTGTACGATGGACATGTGATGCTCCACCGTACGATGGACATGGGACGCTCCAATGTACGATGGACATGCGACGCTCCACTGTACGATGGACATGCGATGCTCCACTGTACGACGGACATGTGACGCTCCACTGTATGATGGACATGCGAGGTTCCACCGTACGATGGACATGGGATGCTCCATCGTACGATGGACATGTGACGCTCCACCGTGCGATCGACATGCGATGCTCCACCGTACGATGGACATGTGATGCTCCATCGTACGATGGACATCTGACGCTCCACCGTACGATGGACATGTGACGCTCCACCGTACGATGGACATGGGACGCTCCACCGTACAATGGACATGTGACGCTCCACCGTACAATGGACATGTGACGCTCCATCGTACGATGGACATGTGACGCTATACTGAATGATGGACATGCGAGGCTCCACCGTAAGATGGACATGTGACGCTCCACCGTATGATGGACATGCGACGCTCAATCGTACGATGGACATGGGATGCTCCACCGTATGATGGACATGTGACGCTCCACCGTACGATGGACATGTGACGCTCCACTGTATGATGGACATGTGACGCTCCACCGTACGATGGACATGTGACGCTCCACTGTATGATGGAAATGCAAAGCTCCACTGTACGATGGACATGTGACGCTCCACCGTACGATAGACATACGAGGCTCCATCGTAAGATGGACATGTGACGCTCCACTGTACAATGGACATGTGACGCTCCACCGTATGATGGACATGCAAGGCTCCACTGTACAATGGACATGTGACACTCCACCGTACGATGGACATGCGACGCTCTACCGTAGGACGGAGTAGCGAAGCTCCACCGTAAGATGGACATGTGACGCTCCACAGTACGATGGACATCTGACGCTCCACCGTACGATGGACATGCTATGCTCCAGCGTACGATAGACATGTGACGCTCCACCGTACGATGGACATGGGACGCTCCACCGTATAATGGACATGTGACGCTCCACCGTACGATGGACATGAGACGCTCCACCGTATATGGACATGTGACGCTCCACCGTACGATGGACATGTGACGCTCCACTGTATGATGGACATGCAAAGCTCCACTGTACGATGGACATGTGACGCTCCACCGTACGATGGACATACGAGGCTCCACCGTAAGATGGACATGTGACACTCCGCTGTACGATGGACATGCGACGCTCCACTGTACGATGGACATGTTACGCTCCACCGTACGATGGACATGCGACGCTCCATCGTACGATGGACATGGGATGCTCCACCGTATGATGGACATGTGACACTCCGCTGTACGATGGACATGCGACGCTCCACTGTACGATGGACATGTTACGCTCCACCGTACGATGGACATGCGACGCTCCATCGTACGATGGACATGGGATGCTCCACCGTATGATGGACATGTGACACTCCACTGTACGATGGATATGCTATGCTCCACCGTACGATGGACATGTGACGCTCCACCGTACGATCGACATGCGATGCTCCACCGTACGATGGACATGTGATGCTCCATCGTACGATGGACATCTGACGCTCCACCGTACGATGGACATGGGATGCTCCACCGTATGATGGACATGTGACACTCCACTGTACGATGGATATGCGATGCTCCACCGTACGATGGACATGTGATGTTCCACCGTACGATGGACATCTGACGCTCCACCGTAGGATGGACATGTGACGCTCCACCGTACGATGGACATGTGATGCTCCACCGTACGATGGACATGGGATGCTCCATCGTACGATGGACAGGTGATGCTCCACCATACGATGGACATGCTATGCTCCACCGTACGATGGACATTTGACGCTCCACCGTACGATGGACATGAGACGCTCCACCGTACGATCGACATGCGATGCTTCACAGTACGATTGACATGTGATGCTCCACTGTACGATGGACATCTAACGCTCCACCATACGATGGACATGAGATGCTCCACCGTACGATGGACATGTGACGCTCCACCGAATGATGGACATGCGAGGTTCCACCGTAAGATGGACATGTGACGCTCCATCGTACGATAGACATGCGATGCTCCACCGTACGATGGACATGTGATGCTCCACTGTACAATGGACATGTGACGCTCCACCGTATGATGGACATGCAAGGCTCCACTGTACCATGGACATGTGACACTCCACCGTACGATGGACATGCGACGCTCTACCGTATAATGGACTAGCGAAGCTCCACCGTAAGATGGACATGTGACGCTCCACCGTACGATGGACATCTGACGCTCCACCGTACGATGGACATGCTATGCTCCAGCGTACGATAGACATGTGACGCTCCACCGTACGATGGACATGGGACGCTACACCATATAATGGACATGTGACGCTCCACCGTACGATGGACATGAGACGCTCCACCGTATATGGACATGTGACGCTCCACCGTACGATGGACATGTGACGCTCCACTGTATGATGGACATGCAAAGCTCCACTGTACGATGGACATGTGACGCTCCACCGTACGATGGACATACGAGGCTCCACCGTAAGATGGACATGTGACGCTCCACTGTACAATGGACATGTGACGCTCCACCGTATGATGGACATGCAAGGCTCCACTGTACATTGGACATGGGACGCTCCACCGAATGATGGACATGCGAGGCTCCACCATAAGATGGACATGTGACGCTCCACCGTACGATGGACATGCGACGCTCCACCGTACGATGGACATGTGACGCTCCACCGAAGGATGGACATGTGATGCTCCACCGAAGGATGGACATGCGAGGCTCCACTGTAAGATGGACATGTTATGCTCCACCGTACGATGGACATGCGACGCTCCATCGTACGATGGACATGGGATGCTCCACCGTATGATGGACATGTGACACTCCACTGTATGATGGATATGCGATGCTCCACTGTACGATGGACATGTGATGTTCCACCGTACGATGGACATCTGACGCTCCACCGTAGGATGGACATGTGACGCTCCACCGTACGATGGACATGTGATGCTCCACCGTACGATGGACATGGGATGCTCCATCGTACGATGGACATGTGATGCTCCACCATACGATGGACATGCTATGCTCTACCATACGATGGACATGTGACGCTCCACCGTACGATGGACATGAGACGCTCCACCGTACGATCGACATGCGATGTTTCACAGTACGATTGACATGTGATGCTCCACTGTACGATGGACATCTAACGCTCCACCATACGATGGACATGAGATGCTCCACCGTACGATGGACATGTGACGCTCCACCGAATGATGGACATGCGAGGTTCCACCGTAAGATGGACATGTGACGCTCCACCGTACGATAGACATGCGATGCTCCACCGTACGATGGACATGTGACGCTCCACTGTACAATGGACATGTGACGCTCCACCGTATGATGGACATGCAAGGCTCCACTGTACAATGGACATGTGACACTCCACCGTACGATGGACATGCGACACTCTACCGTAGGATGGACTAGCGAAGCTCCACCGTACGATGGACATGTGACGCTCCACTGTAAAATGGACATGTGACGCTCCACCGTATGATGGACATGCAAGGCTCCACTGTACAATGGACATGTGACACTCCACCGTACGATGGACATGCGACGCTCTACCGTAGGATGGACTAGCGAAGCTCCACCGTAAGATGGACATCTGACGCTCCACCGTACGATGGACATGTGATGCTCCACTGTACGATGGACATGTGACGCTCCACCGTACGATGGACATGGGACGCTCCACTGTATGATGGACATGCAAAGCTCCACTGTACGATGGACATGTGACGCTCCACCGTACGATGGACATACGAGGCTCCACCGTAAGATGGACATGTGACGCTCCACTGTACAATGGACATGTGACGCTCCACCGTATGATGGACATGCAAGGCTCCACTGTACAATGGACATGGGACGCTCCACCGAATGATGGACATGCGAGGCTCCACCATAAGATCAACATGTGACGCTCCACCGTACGATGGACATGCGACGCTCCACCGTACGATGGACATGTGACGCTCCACCGAAGGATGGACATGTGATGCTCCACCGAAGGATGGACATGCGAGGCTCCACTGTAAGATGGACATGTTATGCTCCACCGTACGATGGACATGCGACGCTCCATCGTACGATGGACATGGGATGCTCCACCGTATGATGGACATGTGACACTCCACTGTACGATGGATATGCGATGCTCCACCGTACGATGGACATGTGATGTTCCACCGTACGATGGACATCTGACGCTCCACCGTAGGATGGACATGTGACGCTCCACCGTACGATGGACATGTGATGCTCCACCGTACGATGGACATGGGATGCTCCATCGTACGATGGACATGTGATGCTCCACCATACGATGGACATGCTATGCTCTACCATACGATGGACATGTGACGCTCCACCGTACGATGGACATGAGACGCTCCACCGTACGATCGACATGCGATGTTTCACAGTACGATTGACATGTGATGCTCCACTGTACGATGGACATCTAACGCTCCACCATACGATGGACATGAGATGCTCCACCGTACGATGGACATGTGACGCTCCACCGAATGATGGACATGCGAGGTTCCACCGTAAGATGGACATGTGACGCTCCACCGTACGATAGACATGCGATGCTCCACCGTACGATGGACATGTGACGCTCCACTGTACAATGGACATGTGACGCTCCACCGTATGATGGACATGCAAGGCTCCACTGTACAATGGACATGTGACACTCCACCGTACGATGGACATGCGACGCTCTACCGTAGGATGGACTAGCGAAGCTCCACCGTACGATGGACATGTGACGCTCCACTGTACAATGGACATGTGACGCTCCACCGTATGATGGACATGCAAGGCTCCACTGTACAATGGATATGTGACACTCCACCGTACGATGGACATGCGACGCTCTACCGTAGGATGGACTAGCGAAGCTCCACCGTAAGATGGACATCTGACGCTCCACCGTACGATGGACATGTGATGCTCCACTGTACGATGGACATGTGACGCTCCACCGTACGATGGACATGGGACGCTCCAATGTACGATGGACATGCGACGCTCCACTGTACGATGGACATGCGATGCTCCACTGTACGACGGACATGTGACGCTCCACCTTACGATGGACATCTGACGCTCCACTGTACGATCGGCATGTGATGCTCCACTGTACAATGCACATGTGACGCTCCACCGTATGATGGACATGCAAGGCTCCACTGTACAATGGACATGTGACACTCCACCGTACGATGGACATGCGACGCTCTACCGTAGGATGGACTAGCGAAGCTCCACCGTAAGATGGACATGTGACGCTCCACAGTACGATGGACATCTGACGCTCCACCGTACGATGGACATGTGATGCTCCACTGTACGATGGACATGTGATGCTCCACCGTACGATGGACATGGGACGCTCCAATGTACGATGGACATGCGACGCTCCACTGTACGATGGACATGCGATGCTCCACTGTACGACGGACATGTGACGCTCCACTGTACGACGGACATGTGACGCTCCACTGTATGATGGACATGCGAGGTTCCACCGTACGATGGACATGGGATGCTCCATCGTACGATGGACATGTGACGCTCCACCGTACGATCGACATGCGATGCTCCACCGTACGATGGACATGTGATGCTCCATCGTACGATGGACATCTGACGCTCCACCGTACGATGGACATGCTATGCTCCACCGTACGATGGACATGTGACGCTCCACCGTACGATGGACATGGGACGCTCCACCGTACAATGGACATGTGACGCTCCATCGTACGATGGACATGTGACGCTATACTGAATGATGGACATGCGAGGCTCCACCGTAAGATGGACATGTGACGCTCCACCGTATGATGGACATGCGACGCTCAATCGTACGATGGACATGGGATGCTCCACCGTATGATGGACATGTGACGCTCCACCGTACGATGGACATGTGACGCTCCACTGTATGATGGACATGTGACGCTCCACCGTACGATGGACATGTGACGCTCCACTGTATGATGGAAATGCAAAGCTCCACTGTACGATGGACATGTGACGCTCCACCGTACGATAGACATACGAGGCTCCATCGTAAGGTGGACATGTGACGCTCCACTGTACAATGGACATGTGACGCTCCACCGTATGATGGACATGCAAGGCTCCACTGTACAATGGACATGTGACACTCCACCGTACGATGGACATGCGACGCTCTACCGTAGGACGGACTAGCGAAGCTCCACCGTAAGATGGACATGTGACGCTCCACAGTACGATGGACATCTGACGCTCCACCGTACGATGGACATGCTATGCTCCAGCGTACGATAGACATGTGACGCTCCACCGTACGATGGACATGGGACGCTCCACCGTATAATGGACATGTGACGCTCCACCGTACGATGGACATGAGACGCTCCACCGTATATGGACATGTGACGCTCCACCGTACGATGGACATGTGACGCTCCACTGTATGATGGACATGCAAAGCTCCACTGTACGATGGACATGTGACGCTCCACCGTACGATGGACATACGAGGCTCCACCGTAAGATGGACATGTGACACTCCGCTGTACGATGGACATGCGACGCTCCACTGTACGATGGACATGTTACGCTCCACCGTACGATGGACATGCGACGCTCCATCGTACGATGGACATGGGATGCTCCACCGTATGATGGACATGTGACACTCCGCTGTACGATGGACATGCGACGCTCCACTGTACGATGGACATGTTACGCTCCACCGTACGATGGACATGCGACGCTCCATCGTACGATGGACATGGGATGCTCCACCGTATGATGGACATGTGACACTCCACTGTACGATGGATATGCGATGCTCCACCGTACGATGGACATGTGACGCTCCACCGTACGATCGACATGCGATGCTCCACCGTACGATGGACATGTGATGCTCCATCGTACGATGGACATCTGACGCTCCACCGTACGATGGACATGCTATGCTCCACCGTACGATGGACATGTGACGCTCCACCGTACGATGGACATGGGACGCTCCACCGTACAATGGACATGTGACGCTCCATCGTACGATGGACATGTGACGCTATACTGAATGATGGACATGCGAGGCTCCACCGTAAGATGGACATGTGACGCTCCACCGTATGATGGACATGCGACGCTCAATCGTACGATGGACATGGGATGCTCCACCGTATGATGGACATGTGACGCTCCACCGTACGATGGACATGTGACGCTCCACTGTATGATGGACATGTGACGCTCCACCGTACGATGGACATGTGACGCTCCACTGTATGATGGAAATGCAAAGCTCCACTGTACGATGGACATGTGACGCTCCACCGTACGATAGACATACGAGGCTCCATCGTAAGATGGACATGTGACGCTCCACTGTACAATGGACATGTGACGCTCCACCGTATGATGGACATGCAAGGCTCCACTGTACAATGGACATGTGACACTCCACCGTACGATGGACATGCGACGCTCTACCGTAGGACGGACTAGCGAAGCTCCACCGTAAGATGGACATGTGACGCTCCACAGTACGATGGACATCTGACGCTCCACCGTACGATGGACATGCTATGCTCCAGCGTACGATAGACATGTGACGCTCCACCGTACGATGGACATGGGACGCTCCACCGTATAATGGACATGTGACGCTCCACCGTACGATGGACATGAGACGCTCCACCGTATATGGACATGTGACGCTCCACCGTACGATGGACATGTGACGCTCCACTGTATGATGGACATGCAAAGCTCCACTGTACGATGGACATGTGACGCTCCACCGTACGATGGACATACGAGGCTCCACCGTAAGATGGACATGTGACACTCCGCTGTACGATGGACATGCGACGCTCCACTGTACGATGGACATGTTACGCTCCACCGTACGATGGACATGCGACGCTCCATCGTACGATGGACATGGGATGCTCCACCGTATGATGGACATGTGACACTCCGCTGTACGATGGACATGCGACGCTCCACTGTACGATGGACATGTTACGCTCCACCGTACGATGGACATGCGACGCTCCATCGTACGATGGACATGGGATGCTCCACCGTATGATGGACATGTGACACTCCACTGTACGATGGATATGCGATGCTCCACCGTACGATGGACATGTGATGTTCCACCGTACGATGGACATCTGACGCTCCACCGTAGGATGGACATGTGACGCTCCACCGTACGATGGACATGTGATGCTCCACCGTACGATGGACATGGGATGCTCCATCGTACGATGGACAGGTGATGCTCCACCATACGATGGACATGCTATGCTCCACCGTACGATGGACATTTGACGCTCCACCGTACGATGGACATGAGACGCTCCACTGTACGATCGACATGCGATGCTTCACAGTACGATTGACATGTGATGCTCCACTGTACGATGGACATCTAACGCTCCACCATACGATGGACATGAGATGCTCCACCGTACGATGGACATGTGACGCTCCACCGAATGATGGACATGCGAGGTTCCACCGTAAGATGGACATGTGACGCTCCACCGTACGATAGACATGCGAGGTTCCACCGTAAGATGGACATGTGACGCTCCACCGTACGATAGACATGCGATGCTCCACCGTACGATAGACATGTGATGCTCCACTGTACAATGGACATGTGACGCTCCACCGTATGATGGACATGCAAGGCTCCACTGTACAATGGACATGTGACACTCCACCGTACGATGGACATGCGACGCTCTACCGTAGGATGGACTAGCGAAGCTCCACCGTAAGATGGACATGTGACGCTCCACCGTACGATGGACATCTAACGCTCCACCATACGATGGACATGAGATGCTCCACCGTACGATGGACATGTGACGCTCCACCGAATGATGGACATGCGAGGTTCCACCGTAAGATGGACATGTGACGCTCCACCGTACGATAGACATGCGATGCTCCACCGTACGATGGACATGTGACGCTCCACTGTACAATGGACATGTGACGCTCCACCGTATGATGGACATGCAAGGCTCCACTGTACAATGGACATGTGACACTCCACCGTACGATGGACATGCGACGCTCTACCGTAGGATGGACTAGCGAAGCTCCACCGTACGATGGACATGTGACGCTCCACTGTACAATGGACATGTGACGCTCCACCGTATGATGGACATGCAAGGCTCCACTGTACAATGGACATGTGACACTCCACCGTACGATGGACATGCGACGCTCTACCGTAGGATGGACTAGCGAAGCTCCACCGTAAGATGGACATCTGACGCTCCACCGTACGATGGACATGTGATGCTCCACTGTACGATGGACATGTGACGCTCCACCGTACGATGGACATGGGACGCTCCAATGTACGATGGACATGCGACGCTCCACTGTACGATGGACATGCGATGCTCCACTGTACGACGGACATGTGACGCTCCACCTTACGATGGACATCTGACGCTCCACTGTACGATCGGCATGTGATGCTCCACTGTACAATGCACATGTGACGCTCCACCGTATGATGGACATGCAAGGCTCCACTGTACAATGGACATGTGACACTCCACCGTACGATGGACATGCGACGCTCTACCGTAGGATGGACTAGCGAAGCTCCACCGTAAGATGGACATGTGACGCTCCACAGTACGATGGACATCTGACGCTCCACCGTACGATGGACATGTGATGCTCCACTGTACGATGGACATGTGATGCTCCACCGTACGATGGACATGGGACGCTCCAATGTACGATGGACATGCGACGCTCCACTGTACGATGGACATGCGATGCTCCACTGTACGACGGACATGTGACGCTCCACTGTATGATGGACATGCGAGGTTCCACCGTACGATGGACATGGGACGCTCCATCGTACGATGGACATGTGACGCTCCACCGTACGATCGACATGCGATGCTCCACCGTACGATGGACATGTGATGCTCCATCGTACGATGGACATCTGACGCTCCACCGTACGATGGACATGCTATGCTCCACCGTACGATGGACATGTGACGCTCCACCGTACGATGGACATGGGACGCTCCACCGTACAATGGACATGTGACGCTCCATCGTACGATGGACATGCGACGCTATACTGAATGATGGACATGCGAGGCTCCACCGTAAGATGGACATGTGACGCTCCACCGTATGATGGACATGCGACGCTCAATCGTACGATGGACATGGGATGCTCCACCGTATGATGGACATGTGACGCTCCACCGTACGATGGACATGTGACGCTCCACTGTATGATGGACATGTGACGCTCCACCGTACGATGGACATGTGACGCTCCACTGTATGATGGAAATGCAAAGCTCCACTGTACGATGGACATGTGACGCTCCACCGTACAATGGACATACGAGGCTCCATCGTAAGATGGACATGTGACGCTCCACTGTACAATGGACATGTGACGCTCCACCGTATGATGGACATGCAAGGCTCCACTGTACAATGGACATGTGACACTCCACCGTACGATGGACATGCGACGCTCTACCGTAGGATGGACTAGCGAAGCTCCACCGTAAGATGGACATGTGACGCTCCACAGTACGATGGACATCTGACGCTCCACCGTACGATGGACATGCTATGCTCCAGCGTACGATAGACATGTGACGCTCCACCGTACGATGGACATGGGACGCTCCACCGTATAATGGACATGTGACGCTCCACCGTACGATGGACATGAGACGCTCCACCGTATATGGACATGTGACGCTCCACCGTACGATGGACATGTGACGCTCCACTGTATGATGGACATGCAAAGCTCCACTGTACGATGGACATGTGACGCTCCACCGTACGATGGACATACGAGGCTCCATTGTAAGATGGACATGTGACACTCCCTGTACGATGGACATGCGACGCTCCACTGTACGATGGACATGTTACGCTCCACCGTACGATGGATATGCGACGCTCCATCGTACGATGGACATGGGATGCTCCACCGTATGATGGACATGTGACACTCCGCTGTACGATGGACATGCGACGCTCCACTGTACGATGGACATGTTACGCTCCACCGTACGATGGACATGCGACGCTCCATCGTACGATGGACATGGGATGCTCCACCGTATGATGGACATGTGACACTCCACTGTACGATGGATATGCGATGCTCCACCGTACGATGGACATGTGATGTTCCACCGTACGATGGACATCTGACGCTCCACCGTAGGATGGACATGTGACGCTCCACCGTACGATGGACATGTGATGCTCCACCGTACGATGGACATGGGATGCTCCATCGTACGATGGACAGGTGATGCTCCACCATACGATGGACATGCTATGCTCCACCGTACGATGGACATTTGACGCTCCACCGTACGATGGACATGAGACGCTCCACCGTACGATCGACATGCGATGCTTCACAGTACGATTGACATGTGATGCTCCACTGTACGATGGACATCTAACGCTCCACCATACGATGGACATGAGATGCTCCACCGTACGATGGACATGTGACGCTACACCGAATGATGGACATGCGAGGTTCCACCGTAAGATGGACATGTGACGCTCCATCGTACGATAGACATGCGATGCTCCACCGTACGATGGACATGTGATGCTCCACTGTACAATGGACATGTGACGCTCCACCGTATGATGGACATGCAAGGCTCCACTGTACCATGGACATGTGACACTCCACCGTACGATGGACATGCGACGCTCTACCGTAGGATGGACTAGCGAAGCTCCACCGTAAGATGGACATGTGACGCTCCACCGTACGATGGACATCTGACGCTCCACCGTACGATGGACATGCTATGCTCCACCGTACGATGGACATGGGACGCTACACCATATAATGGACATGTGACGCTCCACCGTACGATGGACATGAGACGCTCCACCGTATATGGACATGTGACGCTCCACCGTACGATGGACATGTGACGCTCCACTGTATGATGGACATGCAAAGCTCCACTGTACGATGGACATGTGACGCTCCACCGTACGATGGACATACGAGGCTCCACCGTAAGATGGACATGTGACGCTCCACTGTACAATGGACATGTGACGCTCCACCGTATGATGGACATGCAAGGCTCCACTGTACATTGGACATGGGACGCTCCACCGAATGATGGACATGCGAGGCTCCACCATAAGATGGACATGTGACGCTCCACCGTACGATGGACATGCGACGCTCCACCGTACGATGGACATGTGACGCTCCACCGAAGGATGGACATGTGATGCTCCACCGAAGGATGGACATGCGAGGCTCCACTGTAAGATGGACATGTTATGCTCCACCGTACGATGGACATGCGACGCTCCATCGTACGATGGACATGGGATGCTCCACCGTATGATGGACATGTGACACTCCACTGTATGATGGATATGCGATGCTCCACCGTATGATGGACATGTGATGTTCCACCGTACGATGGACATCTGATGCTCCACCGTAGGATGGACATGTGACGCTCCACCGTACGATGGACATGTGATGCTCCACCGTACGATGGACATGGGATGCTCCATCGTACGATGGACATGTGATGCTCCACCATACGATGGACATGCTATGCTCTACCATACGATGGACATGTGATGCTCCACCGTACGATGGACATGAGACGCTCCACCGTACGATCGACATGCGATGTTTCACAGTACGATTGACATGTGATGCTCCACTGTACGATGGACATCTAACGCTCCACCATACGATGGACATGAGATGCTCCACCGTACGATGGACATGTGACGCTCCACCGAATGATGGACATGCGAGGTTCCACCGTAAGATGGACATGTGACGCTCCACCGTACGATAGACATGCGATGCTCCACCGTACGATGGACATGTGACGCTCCACTGTACAATGGACATGTGACGCTCCACCGTATGATGGACATGCAAGGCTCCACTGTACAATGGACATGTGACACTCCACCGTACGATGGACATGCGACGCTCTACCGTAGGATGGACTAGCGAAGCTCCACCGTACGATGGACATGTGACGCTCCACTGTACAATGGACATGTGACGCTCCACCGTATGATGGACATGCAAGGCTCCACTGTACAATGGACATGTGACACTCCACCGTATGATGGACATGCGACGCTCTACCGTAGGATGGACTAGCGAAGCTCCACCGTAAGATGGACATCTGACGCTCCACCGTACGATGGACATGTGATGCTCCACTGTACGATGGACATGTGACGCTCCACCGTACGATGGACATGGGACGCTCCACTGTATGATGGACATGCAAAGCTCCACTGTACGATGGACATGTGACGCTCCACCGTACGATGAACATACGAGGCTCCACCGTAAGATGGACATGTGACGCTCCACTGTACAATGGACATGTGACGCTCCACCGTATGATGGACATGCAAGGCTCCACTGTACAATGGACATGGGACGCTCCACCGAATGATGGACATGCGAGGCTCCACCATAAGATGGACATGTGACGCTCCACCGTACGATGGACATGCGACGCTCCACCGTACGATGGACATGTGACGCTCCACCGAAGGTTGGACATGTGATGCTCCACCGAAGGATGGACATGCGAGGCTCCACTGTAAGATGGACATGTTATGCTCCACCGTACGATGGACATGCGACGCTCCATCGTACGATGGACATGGGATGCTCCACCGTATGATGGACATGTGACACTCCACTGTACGATGGATATGCGATGCTCCACCGTACGATGGACATGTGATGTTCCACCGTACGATGGACATCTGACGCTCCACCGTAGGATGGACATGTGACGCTCCACCGTACGATGGACATGTGATGCTCCACCGTACGATGGACATGGGATGCTCCATCGTACGATGGACATGTGATGCTCCACCATACGATGGACATGCTATGCTCTACCATACGATGGACATGTGACGCTCCACCGTACGATGGACATGAGATGCTCCACCGTACGATCGACATGCGATGTTTCACAGTACGATTGACATGTGATGCTCCACTGTACGATGGACATCTAACGCTCCACCATACGATGGACATGAGATGCTCCACCGTACGATGGACATGTGACGCTCCACCGAATGATGGACATGCGAGGTTCCACCGTAAGATGGACATGTGACGCTCCACCGTACGATAGACATGCGATGCTCCACCGTACGATGGACATGTGACGCTCCACTGTACAATGGACATGTGACGCTCCACCGTATGATGGACATGCAAGGCTCCACTGTACAATGGACATGTGACACTCCACCGTACGATGGACATGCGACGCTCTACCGTAGGATGGACTAGCGAAGCTCCACCGTAAGATGGACATCTGACGCTCCACCGTACGATGGACATGTGATGCTCCACTGTACGATGGACATGTGACGCTCCACCGTACGATGGACATGGGACGCTCCAATGTACGATGGACATGCGACGCTCCACTGTACGATGGACATGCGATGCTCCACTGTACGACGGACATGTGACGCTCCACCTTACGATGGACATCTGACGCTCCACTGTACGATCGGCATGTGATGCTCCACTGTACAATGCACATGTGACGCTCCACCGTATGATGGACATGCAAGGCTCCACTGTACAATGGACATGTGACACTCCACCGTACGATGGACATGCGACGCTCTACCGTAGGATGGACTAGCGAAGCTCCACCGTAAGATGGACATGTGACGCTCCACAGTACGATGGACATCTGACGCTCCACCGTACGATGGACATGTGATGCTCCACTGTACGATGGACATGTGATGCTCCACCGTACGATGGACATGGGACGCTCCAATGTACGATGGACATGCGACGCTCCACTGTACGATGGACATGCGATGCTCCACTGTACGACGGACATGTGACGCTCCACTGTATGATGGACATGCGAGGTTCCACCGTACGATGGACATGGGACGCTCCATCGTACGATGGACATGTGACGCTCCACCGTACGATCGACATGCGATGCTCCACCGTACGATGGACATGTGATGCTCCATCGTACGATGGACATCTGACGCTCCACCGTACGATGGACATGCTATGCTCCACCGTACGATGGACATGTGACGCTCCACCGTACGATGGACATGGGACGCTCCACCGTACAATGGACATGTGACGCTCCATCGTACGATGGACATGCGACGCTATACTGAATGATGGACATGCGAGGCTCCACCGTAAGATGGACATGTGACGCTCCACCGTATGATGGACATGCGACGCTCAATCGTACGATGGACATGGGATGCTCCACCGTATGATGGACATGTGACGCTCCACCGTACGATGGACATGTGACGCTCCACTGTATGATGGACATGTGACGCTCCACCGTACGATGGACATGTGACGCTCCACTGTATGATGGAAATGCAAAGCTCCACTGTACGATGGACATGTGACGCTCCACCGTACAATGGACATACGAGGCTACATCGTAAGATGGACATGTGACGCTCCACTGTACAATGGACATGTGACGCTCCACCGTATGATGGACATGCAAGGCTCCACTGTACAATGGACCTGTGACACTCCACCGTACGATGGACATGCGACGCTCTACCGTAGGATGGACTAGCGAAGCTCCACCGTAAGATGGACATGTGACGCTCCACAGTACGATGGACATCTGACGCTCCACCGTACGATGGACATGCTATGCTCCAGCGTACGATAGACATGTGACGCTCCACCGTACGATGGACATGGGACGCTCCACCGTATAATGGACATGTGACGCTCCACCGTACGATGGACATGAGACGCTCCACCGTATATGGACATGTGACGCTCCACCGTACGATGGACATGTGACGCTCCACTGTATGATGGACATGCAAAGCTCCACTGTACGATGGACATGTGACGCTCCACCGTACGATGGACATACGAGGCTCCATTGTAAGATGGACATGTGACACTCCCTGTACGATGGACATGCGACGCTCCACTGTACGATGGACATGTTACGCTCCACCGTACGATGGACATGCGACGCTCCATCGTACGATGGACATGGGATGCTCCACCGTATGATGGACATGTGACACTCCGCTGTACGATGGACATGCGACGCTCCACTGTACGATGGACATGTTACGCTCCGCCGTACGATGGACATGCGACGCTCCATCGTACGATGGACATGGGATGCTCCACCGTATGATGGACATGTGACACTCCACTGTACGATGGATATGCGATGCTCCACCGTACGATGGACATGTGATGTTCCACCGTACGATGGACATCTGACGCTCCACCGTAGGATGGACATGTGACGCTCCACCGTACGATGGACATGTGATGCTCCACCGTACGATGGACATGGGATGCTCCATCGTACGATGGACAGGTGATGCTCCACCATACGATGGACATGCTATGCTCCACCGTACGATGGACATTTGACGCTCCACCGTACGATGGACATGAGACGCTCCACCGTACGATCGACATGCGATGCTTCACAGTACGATTGACATGTGATGCTCCACTGTACGATGGACATCTAACGCTCCACCATACGATGGACATGAGATGCTCCACCGTACGATGGACATGTGACGCTACACCGAATGATGGACATGCGAGGTTCCACCGTAAGATGGACATGTGACGCTCCATCGTACGATAGACATGCGATGCTCCACCGTACGATGGACATGTGATGCTCCACTGTACAATGGACATGTGACGCTCCACCGTATGATGGACATGCAAGGCTCCACTGTACCATGGACATGTGACACTCCACCGTACGATGGACATGCGACGCTCTACCGTAGGATGGACTAGCGAAGCTCCACCGTAAGATGGACATGTGACGCTCCACCGTACGATGGACATCTGACGCTCCACCGTACGATGGACATGCTATGCTCCAGCGTACGATAGACATGTGACGCTCCACCGTACGATGGACATGGGACGCTACACCATATAATGGACATGTGACGCTCCACCGTACGATGGACATGAGACGCTCCACCGTATATGGACATGTGACGCTCCACCGTACGATGGACATGTGACGCTCCACTGTATGATGGACATGCAAAGCTCCACTGTACGATGGACATGTGACGCTCCACCGTACGATGGACATACGTGGCTCCACCGTAAGATGGACATGTGACGCTCCACTGTACAATGGACATGTGACGCTCCACCGTATGATGGACATGCAAGGCTCCACTGTACATTGGACATGGGACGCTCCACCGAATGATGGACATGCGAGGCTCCACCATAAGATGGACATGTGACGCTCCACCGTACGATGGACATGCGACGCTCCACCGTACGATGGACATGTGACGCTCCACCGAAGGATGGACATGTGATGCTCCACCGAAGGATGGACATGCGAGGCTCCACTGTAAGATGGACATGTTATGCTCCACCGTACGATGGACATGCGACGCTCCATCGTACGATGGACATGGGATGCTCCACCGTATGATGGACATGTGACACTCCACTGTATGATGGATATGCGATGCTCCACTGTACGATGGACATGTGATGTTCCACCGTACGATGGACATCTGATGCTCCACCGTAGGATGGACATGTGACGCTCCACCGTACGATGGACATGTGATGCTCCACCGTACGATGGACATGGGATGCTCCATCGTACGATGGACATGTGATGCTCCACCATACGATGGACATGCTATGCTCTACCATACGATGGACATGTGATGCTCCACCGTACGATGGACATGAGACGCTCCACCGTACGATCGACATGCGATGTTTCACAGTACGATTGACATGTGATGCTCCACTGTACGATGGACATCTGACGCTCCACCATACGATGGACATGAGATGCTCCACCGTACGATGGACATGTGACGCTCCACCGAATGATGGACATGCGAGGTTCCACCGTAAGATGGACATGTGACGCTCCACCGTACGATAGACATGCGATGCTCCACCGTACGATGGACATGTGACGCTCCACTGTACAATGGACATGTGACGCTCCACCGTATGATGGACATGCAAGGCTCCACTGTACAATGGACATGTGACACTCCACCGTACGATGGACATGCGACGCTCTACCGTAGGATGGACTAGCGAAGCTCCACCGTAAGATGGACATCTGACGCTCCACCGTACGATGGACATGTGATGCTCCACTGTACGATGGACATGTGACGCTCCACCGTACGATGGACATGGGACGCTCCAATGTACGATGGACATGCGACGCTCCACTGTACGATGGACATGCGATGCTCCACTGTACGACGGACATGTGACGCTCCACCTTACGATGGACATCTGACGCTCCACTGTACGATCGGCATGTGATGCTCCACTGTACAATGCACATGTGACGCTCCACCGTATGATGGACATGCAAGGTTCCACTGTACAATGGACATGTGACACTCCACCGTACGATGGACATGCGACGCTCTACCGTAGGATGGACTAGCGAAGCTCCACCGTAAGATGGACATGTGACGCTCCACAGTACGATGGACATCTGACGCTCCACCGTACGATGGACATGCGACGCTCCATCGTACGATGGACATGGGATGCTCCACCGTATGATGGACATGTGACACTCCACTGTATGATGGATATGCGATGCTCCACTGTACGATGGACATGTGATGTTCCACCGTACGATGGACATCTGATGCTCCACCGTAGGATGGACATGTGACGCTCCACCGTACGATGGACATGTGATGCTCCACCGTACGATGGACATGGGATGCTCCATCGTACGATGGACATGTGATGCTCCACCATACGATGGACATGCTATGCTCTACCATACGATGGACATGTGATGCTCCACCGTACGATGGACATGAGACGCTCCACCGTACGATCGACATGCGATGTTTCACAGTACGATTGACATGTGATGCTCCACTGTACGATGGACATCTAACGCTCCACCATACGATGGACATGAGATGCTCCACCGTACGATGGACATGTGACGCTCCACCGAATGATGGACATGCGAGGTTCCACCGTAAGATGGACATGTGACGCTCCACCGTACGATAGACATGCGATGCTCCACCGTACGATGGACATGTGACGCTCCACTGTACAATGGACATGTGACGCTCCACCGTATGATGGACATGCAAGGCTCCACTGTACAATGGACATGTGACACTCCACCGTACGATGGACATGCGACGCTCTACCGTAGGATGGACTAGCGAAGCTCCACCGTACGATGGACATGTGACGCTCCACTGTACAAAGGACATGTGACGCTCCACCGTATGATGGACATGCAAGGCTCCACTGTACAATGGACATGTGACACTCCACCGTACGATGGACATGCGACGCTCTACCGTAGGATGGACTAGCGAAGCTCCACCGTAAGATGGACATCTGACGCTCCACCGTACGATGGACATGTGATGCTCCACTGTACGATGGACATGTGACGCTCCACCGTACGATGGACATGGGACGCTCCACTGTATGATGGACATGCAAAGCTCCACTGTACGATGGACATGTGACGCTCCACCGTACGATGGACATACGAGGCTCCACCGTAAGATGGACATGTGACGCTCCACTGTACAATGGACATGTGACGCTCCACCGTATGATGGACATGCAAGGCTCCACTGTACAATGGACATGGGACGCTCCACCGAATGATGGACATGCGAGGCTCCACCATAAGATGGACATGTGACGCTCCACCGTACGATGGACATGCGACGCTCCACCGTACGATGGACATGTGACGCTCCACCGAAGGATGGACATGTGATGCTCCACCGAAGGATGGACATGCGAGGCTCCACTGTAAGATGGACATGTTATGCTCCACCGTACGATGGACATGCGACGCTCCATCGTACGATGGACATGGGATGCTCCACCGTATGATGGACATGTGACACTCCACTGTACGATGGATATGCGATGCTCCACCGTACGATGGACATGTGATGTTCCACCGTACGATGGACATCTGACGCTCCACCGTAGGATGGACATGTGACGCTCCACCGTACGATGGACATGTGATGCTCCACCGTACGATGGACATGGGATGCTCCATCGTACGATGGACATGTGATGCTCCACCATACGATGGACATGCTATGCTCTACCATACGATGGACATGTGACGCTCCACCGTACGATGGACATGAGATGCTCCACCGTACGATCGACATGCGATGTTTCACAGTACGATTGACATGTGATGCTCCACTGTACGATGGACATGCGACGCTCTACCGTAGGATGGACTAGCGAAGCTCCACCGTAAGATGGACATGTGACGCTCCACCGTACGATGGACATCTGACGCTCCACCGTACGATGGACATGCTATGCTCCAGCGTACGATAGACATGTGACGCTCCACCGTACGATGGACATGGGACGCTACACCATATAATGGACATGTGACGCTCCACCGTACGATGGACATGAGACGCTCCACCGTATATGGACATGTGACGCTCCACCGTACGATGGACATGTGACGCTCCACTGTATGATGGACATGCAAAGCTCCACTGTACGATGGACATGTGACGCTCCACCGTACGATGGACATACGTGGCTCCACCGTAAGATGGACATGTGACGCTCCACTGTACAATGGACATGTGACGCTCCACCGTATGATGGACATGCAAGGCTCCACTGTACATTGGACATGGGACGCTCCACCGAATGATGGACATGCGAGGCTCCACCATAAGATGGACATGTGACGCTCCACCGTACGATGGACATGCGACGCTCCACCGTACGATGGACATGTGACGCTCCACCGAAGGATGGACATGTGATGCTCCACCGAAGGATGGACATGCGAGGCTCCACTGTAAGATGGACATGTTATGCTCCACCGTACGATGGACATGCGACGCTCCATCGTACGATGGACATGGGATGCTCCACCGTATGATGGACATGTGACACTCCACTGTATGATGGATATGCGATGCTCCACTGTACGATGGACATGTGATGTTCCACCGTACGATGGACATCTGATGCTCCACCGTAGGATGGACATGTGACGCTCCACCGTACGATGGACATGTGATGCTCCACCGTACGATGGACATGGGATGCTCCATCGTACGATGGACATGTGATGCTCCACCATACGATGGACATGCTATGCTCTACCATACGATGGACATGTGATGCTCCACCGTACGATGGACATGAGACGCTCCACCGTACGATCGACATGCGATGTTTCACAGTACGATTGACATGTGATGCTCCACTGTACGATGGACATCTGACGCTCCACCATACGATGGACATGAGATGCTCCACCGTACGATGGACATGTGACGCTCCACCGAATGATGGACATGCGAGGTTCCACCGTAAGATGGACATGTGACGCTCCACCGTACGATAGACATGCGATGCTCCACCGTACGATGGACATGTGACGCTCCACTGTACAATGGACATGTGACGCTCCACCGTATGATGGACATGCAAGGCTCCACTGTACAATGGACATGTGACACTCCACCGTACGATGGACATGCGACGCTCTACCGTAGGATGGACTAGCGAAGCTCCACCGTAAGATGGACATCTGACGCTCCACCGTACGATGGACATGTGATGCTCCACTGTACGATGGACATGTGACGCTCCACCGTACGATGGACATGGGACGCTCCAATGTACGATGGACATGCGACGCTCCACTGTACGATGGACATGCGATGCTCCACTGTACGACGGACATGTGACGCTCCACCTTACGATGGACATCTGACGCTCCACTGTACGATCGGCATGTGATGCTCCACTGTACAATGCACATGTGACGCTCCACCGTATGATGGACATGCAAGGCTCCACTGTACAATGGACATGTGACACTCCACCGTACGATGGACATGCGACGCTCTACCGTAGGATGGACTAGCGAAGCTCCACCGTAAGATGGACATGTGACGCTCCACAGTACGATGGACATCTGACGCTCCACCGTACGATGGACATGCGACGCTCCATCGTACGATGGACATGGGATGCTCCACCGTATGATGGACATGTGACACTCCACTGTATGATGGATATGCGATGCTCCACTGTACGATGGACATGTGATGTTCCACCGTACGATGGACATCTGATGCTCCACCGTAGGATGGACATGTGACGCTCCACCGTACGATGGACATGTGATGCTCCACCGTACGATGGACATGGGATGCTCCATCGTACGATGGACATGTGATGCTCCACCATACGATGGACATGCTATGCTCTACCATACGATGGACATGTGATGCTCCACCGTACGATGGACATGAGACGCTCCACCGTACGATCGACATGCGATGTTTCACAGTACGATTGACATGTGATGCTCCACTGTACGATGGACATCTAACGCTCCACCATACGATGGACATGAGATGCTCCACCGTACGATGGACATGTGACGCTCCACCGAATGATGGACATGCGAGGTTCCACCGTAAGATGGACATGTGACGCTCCACCGTACGATAGACATGCGATGCTCCACCGTACGATGGACATGTGACGCTCCACTGTACAATGGACATGTGACGCTCCACCGTATGATGGACATGCAAGGCTCCACTGTACAATGGACATGTGACACTCCACCGTACGATGGACATGCGACGCTCTACCGTAGGATGGACTAGCGAAGCTCCACCGTACGATGGACATGTGACGCTCCACTGTACAAAGGACATGTGACGCTCCACCGTATGATGGACATGCAAGGCTCCACTGTACAATGGACATGTGACACTCCACCGTACGATGGACATGCGACGCTCTACCGTAGGATGGACTAGCGAAGCTCCACCGTAAGATGGACATCTGACGCTCCACCGTACGATGGACATGTGATGCTCCACTGTACGATGGACATGTGACGCTCCACCGTACGATGGACATGGGACGCTCCACTGTATGATGGACATGCAAAGCTCCACTGTACGATGGACATGTGACGCTCCACCGTACGATGGACATACGAGGCTCCACCGTAAGATGGACATGTGACGCTCCACTGTACAATGGACATGTGACGCTCCACCGTATGATGGACATGCAAGGCTCCACTGTACAATGGACATGGGACGCTCCACCGAATGATGGACATGCGAGGCTCCACCATAAGATGGACATGTGACGCTCCACCGTACGATGGACATGCGACGCTCCACCGTACGATGGACATGTGACGCTCCACCGAAGGATGGACATGTGATGCTCCACCGAAGGATGGACATGCGAGGCTCCACTGTAAGATGGACATGTTATGCTCCACCGTACGATGGACATGCGACGCTCCATCGTACGATGGACATGGGATGCTCCACCGTATGATGGACATGTGACACTCCACTGTACGATGGATATGCGATGCTCCACCGTACGATGGACATGTGATGTTCCACCGTACGATGGACATCTGACGCTCCACCGTAGGATGGACATGTGACGCTCCACCGTACGATGGACATGTGATGCTCCACCGTACGATGGACATGGGATGCTCCATCGTACGATGGACATGTGATGCTCCACCATACGATGGACATGCTATGCTCTACCATACGATGGACATGTGACGCTCCACCGTACGATGGACATGAGATGCTCCACCGTACGATCGACATGCGATGTTTCACAGTACGATTGACATGTGATGCTCCACTGTACGATGGACATCTAACGCTCCACCATACGATGGACATGAGATGCTCCACCGTACGATGGACATGTGACGCTCCACCGAATGATGGACATGCGAGGTTCCACCGTAAGATGGACATGTGACGCTCCACCGTACGATAGACATGCGATGCTCCACCGTACGATGGACATGTGACGCTCCACTGTACAATGGACATGTGACGCTCCACCGTATGATGGACATGCAAGGCTCCACTGTACAATGGACATGTGACACTCCACCGTACGATGGACATGCGACGCTCTACCGTAGGATGGACTAGCGAAGCTCCACCATAAGATGGACATCTGACGCTCCACCGTACGATGGACATGTGATGCTCCACTGTACGATGGACATGTGACGCTCCACCGTACGATGGACATGGGACGCTCCAATGTACGATGGACATGCGACGCTCCACTGTACGATGGACATGCGATGCTCCACTGTACGACGGACATGTGACGCTCCACCTTACGATGGACATCTGACGCTCCACTGTACGATCGGCATGTGATGCTCCACTGTACAATGCACATGTGACGCTCCACCGTATGATGGACATGCAAGGCTCCACTGTACAATGGACATGTGACACTCCACCGTACGATGGACATGCGACGCTCTACCGTAGGATGGACTAGCGAAGCTCCACCGTAAGATGGACATGTGACGCTCCACAGTACGATGGACATCTGACGCTCCACCGTACGATGGACATGTGATGCTCCACTGTACGATGGACATGTGATGCTCCACCGTACGATGGACATGGGACGCTCCAATGTACGATGGACATGCGACGCTCCACTGTACGATGGACATGCGATGCTCCACTGTACGACGGACATGTGACGCTCCACTGTATGATGGACATGCGAGGTTCCACCGTACGATGGACATGGGATGCTCCATCGTACGATGGACATGTGACGCTCCACCGTACGATCGACATGCGATGCTCCACCGTACGATGGACATGTGATGCTCCATCGTACGATGGACATCTGACGCTCCACCGTACGATGGACATGCTATGCTCCACCGTACGATGGACATGTGACGCTCCACCGTACGATGGACATGGGACGCTCCACCGTACAATGGACATGTGACGCTCCATCGTACGATGGACATGTGACGCTATACTGAATGATGGACATGCGAGGCTCCACCGTAAGATGGACATGTGACGCTCCACCGTATGATGGACATGCGACGCTCAATCGTACGATGGACATGGGATGCTCCACCGTATGATGGACATGTGACGCTCCACCGTACGATGGACATGTGACGCTCCACTGTATGATGGACATGTGACGCTCCACCGTACGATGGACATGTGACGCTCCACTGTATGATGGACATGTGACGCTCCACCGTACGATGGACATGTGACGCTCCACTGTATGATGGAAATGCAAAGCTCCACTGTACGATGGACATGTGACGCTCCACCGTACGATAGACATACGAGGCTCCATCGTAAGATGGACATGTGACGCTCCACTGTACAATGGACATGTGACGCTCCACCGTATGATGGACATGCAAGGCTCCACTGTACAATGGACATGTGACACTCCACCGTACGATGGACATGCGACGCTCTACCGTAGGACGGACTAGCGAAGCTCCACCGTAAGATGGACATGTGACGCTCCACAGTACGATGGACATCTGACGCTCCACCGTACGATGGACATGCTATGCTCCAGCGTACGATAGACATGTGACGCTCCATCGTACGATGGACATGGGACGCTCCACCGTATAATGGACATGTGACGCTCCACCGTACGATGGACATGAGACGCTCCACCGTATATGGACATGTGACGCTCCACCGTACGATGGACATGTGACGCTCCACTGTATGATGGACATGCAAAGCTCCACTGTACGATGGACATGTGACGCTCCACCGTACGATGGACATACGAGGCTCCACCGTAAGATGGACATGTGACACTCCGCTGTACGATGGACATGCGACGCTCCACTGTACGATGGACATGTTACGCTCCACCGTACGATGGACATGCGACACTCCATCGTACGATGGACATGGGATGCTCCACCGTATGATGGACATGTGACACTCCGCTGTACGATGGACATGCGACGCTCCACTGTACGATGGACATGTTACGCTCCACCGTACGATGGACATGCGACGCTCCATCGTACGATGGACATGGGATGCTCCACCGTATGATGGACATGTGACACTCCACTGTACGATGGATATGCGATGCTCCACCGTACGATGGACATGTGACGCTCCACCGTACGATCGCCATGCGATGCTCCACCGTACGATGGACATGTGATGCTCCATCGTACGATGGACATCTGACGCTCCACCGTATGATGGACATGCTATGCTCCACCGTACGATGGACATGTGACGCTCCACCGTACGATGGACATGGGACGCTCCACCGTACAATGGACATGTGACGCTCCATCGTACGATGGACATGTGACGCTATACTGAATGATGGACATGCGAGGCTCCACCGTAAGATGGACATGTGACGCTCCACCGTATGATGGACATGCGACGCTCAATCGTACGATGGACATGGGATGCTCCACCGTATGATGGACATGTGACGCTCCACCGTACGATGGACATGTGACGCTCCACTGTATGATGGACATGTGACGCTCCACCGTACGATGGACATGTGACGCTCCACTGTATGATGGAAATGCAAAGCTCCACTGTACGATGGACATGTGACGCTCCACCGTACGATAGACATACGAGGCTCCATCGTAAGATGGACATGTGACGCTCCACTGTACAATGGACATGTGACGCTCCACCGTATGATGGACATGCAAGGCTCCACTGTACAATGGACATGTGACACTCCACCGTACGATGGACATGCGACGCTCTACCGTAGGACGGACTAGCGAAGCTCCACCGTAAGATGGACATGTGACGCTCCACAGTACGATGGACATCTGACGCTCCACCGTACGATGGACATGCTATGCTCCAGCGTACGATAGACATGTGACGCTCCACCGTACGATGGACATGGGACGCTCCACCGTATAATGGACATGTGACGCTCCACCGTACGATGGACATGAGACGCTCCACCGTATATGGACATGTGACGCTCCACCGTACGATGGACATGTGACGCTCCACTGTATGATGGACATGCAAAGCTCCACTGTACGATGGACATGTGACGCTCCACCGTACGATGGACATACGAGGCTCCACCGTAAGATGGACATGTGACACTCCGCTGTACGATGGACATGCGACGCTCCACTGTACGATGGACATGTTACGCTCCACCGTACGATGGACATGCGACGCTCCATCGTACGATGGACATGGGATGCTCCACCGTATGATGGACATGTGACACTCCGCTGTACGATGGACATGCGACGCTCCACTGTACGATGGACATGTTACGCTCCACCGTACGATGGACATGCGACGCTCCATCGTACGATGGACATGGGATGCTCCACCGTATGATGGACATGTGACACTCCACTGTACGATGGATATGCGATGCTCCACCGTACGATGGACATGTGATGTTCCACCGTACGATGGACATCTGACGCTCCACCGTAGGATGGACATGTGACGCTCCACCGTACGATGGACATGTGATGCTCCACCGTACGATGGACATGGGATGCTCCATCGTACGATGGACAGGTGATGCTCCACCATACGATGGACATGCTATGCTCCACCGTACGATGGACATTTGACGCTCCACCGTACGATGGACATGAGACGCTCCACTGTACGATCGACATGCGATGCTTCACAGTACGATTGACATGTGATGCTCCACTGTACGATGGACATCTAACGCTCCACCATACGATGGACATGAGATGCTCCACCGTACGATGGACATGTGACGCTCCACCGAATGATGGACATGCGAGGTTCCACCGTAAGATGGACATGTGACGCTCCACCGTACGATAGACATGCGATGCTCCACCGTACGATAGACATGTGATGCTCCACTGTACAATGGACATGTGACGCTCCACCGTATGATGGACATGCAAGGCTCCACTGTACAATGGACATGTGACACTCCACCGTACGATGGACATGCGACGCTCTACCGTAGGATGGACTAGCGAAGCTCCACCGTAAGATGGACATGTGACGCTCCACCGTACGATGGACATCTAACGCTCCACCATACGATGGACATGAGATGCTCCACCGTACGATGGACATGTGACGCTCCACCGAATGATGGACATGCGAGGTTCCACCGTAAGATGGACATGTGACGCTCCACCGTACGATAGACATGCGATGCTCCACCGTACGATGGACATGTGACGCTCCACTGTACAATGGACATGTGACGCTCCACCGTATGATGGTCATGCAAGGCTCCACTGTACAATGGACATGTGACACTCCACCGTACGATGGACATGCGACGCTCTACCGTAGGATGGACTAGCGAAGCTCCACCGTACGATGGACATGTGACGCTCCACTGTACAATGGACATGTGACGCTCCACCGTATGATGGACATGCAAGGCTCCACTGTACAATGGACATGTGACACTCCACCGTACGATGGACATGCGACGCTCTACCGTAGGATGGACTAGCGAAGCTCCACCGTAAGATGGACATCTGACGCTCCACCGTACGATGGACATGTGATGCTCCACTGTACGATGGACATGTGACGCTCCACCGTACGATGGACATGGGACGCTCCAATGTACGATGGACATGCGACGCTCCACTGTACGATGGACATGCGATGCTCCACTGTACGACGGACATGTGACGCTCCACCTTACGATGGACATCTGACGCTCCACTGTACGATCGGCATGTGATGCTCCACTGTACAATGCACATGTGACGCTCCACCGTATGATGGACATGCAAGGCTCCACTGTACAATGGACATGTGACACTCCACCGTACGATGGACATGCGACGCTCTACCGTAGGATGGACTAGCGAAGCTCCACCGTAAGATGGACATGTGACGCTCCACAGTACGATGGACATCTGACGCTCCACCGTACGATGGACATGTGATGCTCCACTGTACGATGGACATGTGATGCTCCACCGTACGATGGACATGGGACGCTCCAATGTACGATGGACATGCGACGCTCCACTGTACGATGGACATGCGATGCTCCACTGTACGACGGACATGTGACGCTCCACTGTATGATGGACATGCGAGGTTCCACCGTACGATGGACATGGGACGCTCCATCGTACGATGGACATGTG
Source organism: Terebella lapidaria (assembly GCA_949152475.1). Classification (NCBI taxonomy): domain Eukaryota; kingdom Metazoa; phylum Annelida; class Polychaeta; order Terebellida; family Terebellidae; genus Terebella; species Terebella lapidaria. The sequence continues at coordinate 39,345,481 of OX424563.1, forward strand.
ACGCTCCACCGTACGATCGACATGCGATGCTCCACCGTACGATGGACATGTGATGCTCCATCGTACGATGGACATCTGACGCTCCACCGTACGATGGACATGCTATGCTCCACCGTACGATGGACATGTGACGCTCCACCGTACGATGGACATGGGACGCTCCACCGTACAATGGACATGTGACGCTCCATCGTACGATGGACATGCGACGCTATACTGAATGATGGACATGCGAGGCTCCACCGTAAGATGGACATGTGACGCTCCACCGTATGATGGACATGCGACGCTCAATCGTACGATGGACATGGGATGCTCCACCGTATGATGGACATGTGACGCTCCACCGTACGATGGACATGTGACGCTCCACTGTATGATGGACATGTGACGCTCCACCGTACGATGGACATGTGACGCTCCACTGTATGATGGAAATGCAAAGCTCCACTGTACGATGGACATGTGACGCTCCACCGTACAATGGACATACGAGGCTCCATCGTAAGATGGACATGTGACGCTCCACTGTACAATGGACATGTGACGCTCCACCGTATGATGGACATGCAAGGCTCCACTGTACAATGGACATGTGACACTCCACCGTACGATGGACATGCGACGCTCTACCGTAGGATGGACTAGCGAAGCTCCACCGTAAGATGGACATGTGACGCTCCACAGTACGATGGACATCTGACGCTCCACCGTACGATGGACATGCTATGCTCCAGCGTACGATAGACATGTGACGCTCCACCGTACGATGGACATGGGACGCTCCACCGTATAATGGACATGTGACGCTCCACCGTACGATGGACATGAGACGCTCCACCGTATATGGACATGTGACGCTCCACCGTACGATGGACATGTGACGCTCCACTGTATGATGGACATGCAAAGCTCCACTGTACGATGGACATGTGACGCTCCACCGTACGATGGACATACGAGGCTCCATTGTAAGATGGACATGTGACACTCCCTGTACGATGGACATGCGACGCTCCACTGTACGATGGACATGTTACGCTCCACCGTACGATGGACATGCGACGCTCCATCGTACGATGGACATGGGATGCTCCACCGTATGATGGACATGTGACACTCCGCTGTACGATGGACATGCGACGCTCCACTGTACGATGGACATGTTACGCTCCACCGTACGATGGACATCTGACGCTCCACCGTAAGATGGACATGTGACGCTCCACCGTATGATGGACATGCAAGGCTCCACTGTACAATGGACATGTGACACTCCACCGTACGATGGACATGCGACGCTCTACCGTAGGATGGACTAGCGAAGCTCCACCGTAAGATGGACATGTGACGCTCCACAGTACGATGGACATCTGACGCTCCACCGTACGATGGACATGTGACGCTCCACTGTAGGATGGACATGCGAGGTTCCACCGTACGATGGACATGGGATGCTCCATCGTATGATGGACATGTGACACTCCACTGTACGATGGATATGCGATGCTCCACCGTACGATGGACATGTGATGTTCCACCGTACGATGGACATCTGACGCTCCACCGTAGGATGGACATGTGACGCTCCACCGTACGATGGACATGTGATGCTCCACCGTACGATGGACATGGGATGCTCCACCATACGATGGACATGAGATGCTCCACCATACGATGGACATGCTATGCTCCACCGTACGATGGACATTTGACGCTCCACCGTACGATGGACATGAGACGCTCCACCGTACGATGGACATGTGACGCTATACTGAATGATGGACATGCGAGGCTCCACCGTAAGATGGACATGTGACGCTTCACCGTATGATGGACATGCGACGCTCAATCGTACGATGGACATGGGATGCTCCACCGTATGATGGACATGTGACGCTCCAATGTATGATGGACATGTGACGCTCCACCGTACGATGGACATGTGACGCTCCACTGTATGATGGAAATGCAAAGCTCCACTGTACGATGGACATGTGACGCTCCACCGTACGATGGACATACCAGGCTCCATCGTAAGATGGACATGTGACGCTCCACTGTACAATGGACATGTGACGCTCCACCGTATGATCGACATGCAAGGCTCCACTGTACAATGGACATGTGACACTCCACCGTACGATGGACATGCGATGCTCTACCGTAGGATGGACTAGCGAAGCTCCACCGTAAGATGGACATGTGACGCTCCACAGTACGATGGACATCTGACGCTCCACCGTACGATGGACATGCTATTCTCCAGCGTACGATAGACATGTGACACTCCACCGTACGATGGACATGGGACGCTCCACCGTATAATGGACATGTGACGCTCCACCGTACGATGGACATGAGACGCTCCACCGTATATGGACATGTGACGCTCCACCGTACGATGGACATGTGACGCTCCACTGTATGATGGACATGCAAAGCTCCACTGTACGATGGACATGTGACGCTCCACCGTACGATGGACATACGAGGCTCCACCGTAAGATGGACATGTGACGCTCCACCGTATGATGGACATGCAAGGCTCCACTGTACAATGGACATGTGACACTCCACCGTACGATGGACATGCGACGCTCTACCGTAGGATGGACTAGCGAAGCTCCACCGTAAGATGGACATGTGACGCTCCACAGTACGATGGACATCTGACGCTCCACCGTACGATGGACATGTGATGCTCCACTGTACGATGGACATGCGATGCTCCACTGTACGACGGACATGTGACGCTCCACTGTAGGATGGACATGCGAGGTTCCACCGTACGATGGACATGGGATGCTCCATCGTATGATGGACATGTGACACTCCACTGTACGATGGATATGCGATGCTCCACCGTACGATGGACATGTGATGTTCCACCGTACGATGGACATCTGACGCTCCACCGTAGGATGGACATGTGACGCTCCACCGTACGATGGACATGTGATGCTCCACCGTACGATGGACATGGGATGCTCCACCATACGATGGACATGAGATGCTCCACCATACGATGGACATGCTATGCTCCACCGTACGATGGACATTTGACGCTCCACCGTACGATGGACATGAGACGCTCCACCGTACGATCGACATGCGATGCTTCACAGTACGATTGACATGTGATGCTCCACTGTACGATGGACATCTAACGCTCCACCATACGATGGACATGAGATGCTCCACCGTACGATGGACATGTGACGCTCCACCGAATGATGGACATGCGAGGTTCCACCGTAAGATGGACATGTGACGCTCCATCGTACGATAGACATGCGATGCTCCACCGTACGATGGACATGTGATGCTCCACTGTACAATGGACATGTGACGCTCCACCGTATGATGGACATGCAAGGCTCCACTGTACCATGGACATGTGACACTCCACCGTACGATGGACATGCGACGCTCTACCGTAGGATGGACTAGCGAAGCTCCACCGTAAGATGGACATGTGACGCTCCACCGTACGATGGACATCTGACGCTCCACCGTACGATGGACATGCTATGCTCCAGCGTACGATAGACATGTGACGCTCCACCGTACGATGGACATGGGACGCTACACCATATAATGGACATGTGACGCTCCACCGTACGATGGACATGAGACGCTCCACCGTATATGGACATGTGACGCTCCACCGTACGATGGACATGTGACGCTCCACTGTATGATGGACATGCAAAGCTCCACTGTACGATGGACATGTGACGCTCCACCGTACGATGGACATACGAGGCTCCACCGTAAGATGGACATGTGACGCTCCACTGTACAATGGACATGTGACGCTCCACCGTATGATGGACATGCAAGGCTCCACTGTACAATGGACATGGGACGCTCCACCGAATGATGGACATGCGAGGCTCCACCATAAGATGGACATGTGACGCTCCACCGTACGATGGACATGCGACACTCCACCGTACGATGGACATGTGACGCTCCACCGAAGGATGGACATGTGATGCCCCACCGAAGGATGGACATGCGAGGCTCCACTGTAAGATGGACATGTTATGCTCCACCGTACGATGGACATGTGATGCTCCACCGTACGATGGACATGGGATGCTCCATCGTACGATGGACATGTGATGCTCCACCATACGATGGACATGCTATGCTCTACCATACGATGGACATGTGACGCTCCACCGTACGATGGACATGAGACGCTCCACCGTACGATCGACATGCGATGTTTCACAGTACGATTGACATGTGATGCTCCACTGTACGATGGACATCTAACGCTCCACCATACGATGGACATGAGATGCTCCACCGTACGATGGACATGTGACGCTCCACCGAATGATGGACATGCGAGGTTCCACCGTAAGATGGACATGTGACGCTCCACTGTACAATGGACATGTGACGCTCCACCGTATGATGGACATGCAAGGCTCCACTGTACAATGGACATGTGACACTCCACCGTACGATGGACATGCGACGCTCTACCGTAGGATGGACTAGCGAAGCTCCACCGTACGATGGACATGTGACGCTCCACTGTACAATGGACATGTGACGCTCCACCGTATGATGGACATGCAAGGCTCCACTGTACAATGGACATGTGACACTCCACCGTACGATGGACATGCGACGCTCTACCATAGGATGGACTAGCGAAGCTCCACCGTAAGATGGACATCTGACGCTCCACCGTACGATGGACATGTGATGCTCCACTGTACGATGGACATGTGACGCTCCAACGTACGATGGACATGGGACGCTCCAATGTACGATGGACATGCGACGCTCCACTGTACGATGGACATGCGATGCTCCACTGTACGACGGACATGTGACGCTCCACCTTACGATGGACATCTGATGCTCCACTGTACGATCGGCATGTGATGCTCCACTGTACAATGCACATGTGACGCTCCACCGTATGATGGACATGCAAGGCTCCACTGTACAATGGACATGTGACACTCCACCGTACGATGGACATGCGACGCTCTACCGTAGGATGGACTAGCGAAGCTCCACCGTAAGATGGACATGTGACGCTCCACAGTACGATGGACATCTGACGCTCCACCGTACGATGGACATGTGATGCTCCACTGTACGATGGACATGTGACGCTCCACCGTACGATGGACATGGGACGCTCCAATGTACGATGGACATGCGACGCTCCACTGTACGATGGACATGCGATGCTCCACTGTACGACGGACATGTGACGCTCCACTGTATGATGGACATGCGAGGTTCCACCGTACGATGGACATGGGATGCTCCATCGTACGATGGACATGTGACGCTCCACCGTACGATCGACATGCGATGCTCCACCGTACGATGGACATGTGATGCTCCATCGTACGATGGACATCTGACGCTCCACCGTACGATGGACATGCTATGCTCCACCGTACGATGGACATGTGACGCTCCACCGTACGATGGACATGGGACGCTCCACCGTACAATGGACATGTGACGCTCCATCGTACGATGGACATGTGACGCTATACTGAATGATGGACATGCGAGGCTCCACCGTAAGATGGACATGTGACGCTCCACCGTATGATGGACATGCGACGCTCAATCGTACGATGGACATGGGATGCTCCACCGTATGATGGACATGCGACGCTCAATCGTACGATGGACATGGGATGCTCCACCGTATGATGGACATGTGACGCTCCACCGTACGATGGACATGTGACGCTCCAATGTATGATGGACATGTGACGCTCCACCGTACGATGGACATGTGACGCTCCACTGTATGATGGAAATGTAAAGCTCCACTGTACGATGGACATGTGACGCTCCACCGTACGATGGACATACGAGGCTCCATCGTAAGATGGACATGTGACGCTCCACTGTACAATGGACATGTGACGCTCCACCGTATGATGGACATGCAAGGCTCCACTGTACAATGGACATGTGACACTCCACCGTACGATGGACATGCGACGCTCTACCGTAGGATGGACTAGCGAAGCTCCACCGTAAGATGGACATGTGACGCTCCACAGTACGATGGACATACGAGGCTCCACCGTAAGATGGACATGTGACGCTCCACCGTACGATAGACATGCGATGCTCCACCGTACGATGGACATGTGATGCTCCACTGTACAATGGACATGTGACGCTCCACCGTATGATGGACATGCAAGGCTCCACTGTACAATGGACATGTGACACTCCACCGTACGATGGACATGCGACGCTCTACCGTAGGATGGACTAGCGAAGCTCCACCGTAAGATGGACATGTGACGCTCCACCGTACGATGGACATCTGACGCTCCACCGTACGATGGACCTGCTATGCTCCAGCGTACGATAGACATGTGACGCTCCACCGTACGATGGACATGCGACGCTCTACCGTAGGATGGACTAGCGAAGCTCCACCGTAAGATGGACATGTGACGCTCCACCGTACGATGGACATCTGACGCTCCACCGTACGATGGACATGCTATGCTCCAGCGTACGATAGACATGTGACGCTCCACCGTACGATGGACATGGGACGCTCCACCGTATAATGGACATGTGACGCTCCACCGTACGATGGACATGAGACGCTCCACCGTATATGGACATGTGACGCTCCACCGTACGATGGACATGTGACGCTCCACTGTATGATGGACATGCAAAGCTCCACTGTACGATGGACATGTGACGCTCCACCGTACGATGGACATACGAGGCTCCACCGTAAGATGGACATGTGACGCTCCACTGTACAATGGACATGTGACGCTCCACCGTATGATGGACATGCAAGGCTCCACTGTACAATGGACATGGGACGCTCCACCGAATGATGGACATGCGAGGCTCCACCATAAGATGGACATGTGACGCTCCACCGTACGATGGACATGCGACGCTCCACCGTACGATGGACATGTGACGCTCCACCGAAGGATGGACATGTGATGCTCCACCGAAGGATGGACATGCGAGGCTCCACAGTAAGATGGACATGTTATGCTCCACCGTACGATGGACATGCGACGCTCCATCGTACGATGGACATGGGATGCTCCACCGTATGATGGACATGTGACACTCCACTGTACGATGGATATGCGATGCTCCACCGTACGATGGACATGTGATGTTCCACCGTACGATGGACATCTGACGCTCCACCGTAGGATGGACATGTGACGCTCCACCGTACGATGGACATGTGATGCTCCACCGTACGATGGACATGGGATGCACCATCGTACGATGGACATGTGATGCTCCACCATACGATGGACATGCTATGCTGTACCATACGATGGACATGTGACGCTCCACCGTACGATGGACATGAGACGCTCCACCGTACGATCGACATGCGATGTTTCACAGTTCGATTGACATGTGATGCTCCACTGTACGATGGACATCTAACGCTCCACCATACGATGGACATGAGATGCTCCACCGTACGATGGACATGTGACGCTCCACCGAATGATGGACATGCGAGGTTCCACCGTAAGATGGACATGTGACGCTCCACCGTACGATAGACATGCGATGCTCCACCGTACGATGGACATGTGACGCTCCACTGTACAATGGACAAGTGACGCTCCACCGTATGATATACATGCAAGGCTCCACTGTACAATGGACATGTGACACTCCACCGTACGATGGACATGCGACGCTCTACCGTAGGATGGACTAGCGAAGCTCCACCGTACGATGGACATGTGACGCTCCACTGTACAATGGACATGTGACGCTCCACCGTATGATGGACATGCAAGGCTCCACTGTACAATGGACATGTGACACTCCACCGTACGATGGACATGCGACGCTCTACCGTAGGATGGACTAGCGAAGCTCCACCGTAAGATGGACATCTGACGCTCCACCGTACGATGGACATGTGATGCTCCACTGTACGATGGACATGTGACGCTCCACCGTACGATGGACATGGGACGCTCCAATGTACGATGGACATGCGACGCTCCACTGTACGATGGACATGCGATGCTCCACTGTACGACGGACATGTGACGCTCCACCTTACGATGGACATCTGACGCTCCACTGTACGATCGGCATGTGATGCTCCACTGTACAATGCACATGTGACGCTCCACCGTATGATGGACATGCAAGGCTCCACTGTACAATGGACATGTGACACTCCACCGTACGATGGACATGCGACGCTCTACCGTAGGATGGACTAGCGAAGCTCCACCGTAAGATGGACATGTGACGCTCCACAGTACGATGTAAATCTGACGCTCCACCGTACGATGGACATGTGATGCTCCACTGTACGATGGACATGTGATGCTCCACCGTACGATGGACATGGGACGCTCCAATGTACGATGGACATGCGACGCTCCACTGTACGATGGACATGCGATGCTCCACTGTACGACGGACATGTGACGCTCCACTGTATGATGGACATGCGAGGTTCCACCGTACGATGGACATGGGATGCTCCATCGTACGATGGACATGTGACGCTCCACCGTACGATCGACATGCGATGCTCCACCGTACGATGGACATGTGATGCTCCATCGTACGATGGACATCTGACGCTCCACCGTACGATGGACATGCTATGCTCCACCGTACGATGGACATGTGACGCTCCACCGTACGATGGACATGGGACGCTCCACCGTACAATGGACATGTGACGCTCCATCGTACGATGGACATGTGACGCTATACTGAATGATGGACATGCGAGGCTCCACCGTAAGATGGACATGTGACGCTCCACCGTATGATGGACATGCGACGCTCAATCGTACGATGGACATGGGATGCTCCACCGTATGATGGACATGTGACGCTCCACCGTACGATGGACATGTGACGCTCCACTGTATGATGGACATGTGACGCTCCACCGTACGATGGACATGTGACGCTCCACTGTATGATGGAAATGCAAAGCTCCACTGTACGATGGACATGTGACGCTCCACCGTACAATGGACATACGAGGCTCCATCGTAAGATGGACATGTGACGCTCCACTGTACAATGGACATGTGACGCTCCACCGTATGATGGACATGCAAGGCTCCACTGTACAATGGACATGTGACACTCCACCGTACGATGGACATGTGACGCTCCACTGTATGATGGACATGCAAAGCTCCACTGTACGATGGACATGTGACGCTCCACCGTACGATGGACATACGAGGCTCCACCGTAAGATGGACATGTGACGCTCCACCGTACGATAGACATGCGATGCTCCACCGTACGATGGACATGTGATGCTCCACTGTACAATGGACATGTGACGCTCCACCGTATGATGGACATGCAAGGCTCCACTGTACAATGGACATGTGACACTCCACCGTACGATGGACATGCGACGCTCTACCGTAGGATGGACTAGCGAAGATCCACCGTAAGATGGACATGTGACGCTCCACCGTACGATGGACATCTGACGCTCCACCGTACGATGGACCTGCTATGCTCCAGCGTACGATAGACATGTGACGCTCCACCGTACGATGGACATGCGACGCTCTACCGTAGGATGGACTAGCGAAGCTCCACCGTAAGATGGACATGTGACGCTCCACCGTACGATGGACATCTGACGCTCCACCGTACGATGGACATGCTATGCTCCAGCGTACGATAGACATGTGACGCTCCACCGTACGATGGACATGGGACGCTCCACCGTATAATGGACATGTGACGCTCCACCGTACGATGGACATGAGACGCTCCACCGTATATGGACATGTGACGCTCCACCGTACGATGGACATGTGACGCTCCACTGTATGATGGACATGCAAAGCTCCACTGTACGATGGACATGTGACGCTCCACCGTACGATGGACATACGAGGCTCCACCGTAAGATGGACATGTGACGCTCCACTGTACAATGGACATGTGACGCTCCACCGTATGATGGACATGCAAGGCTCCACTGTACAATGGACATGGGACGCTCCACCGAATGATGGACATGCGAGGCTCCACCATAAGATGGACATGTGACGCTCCACCGTACGATGGACATGCGACGCTCCACCGTACGATGGACATGTGACGCTCCACCGAAGGATGGACATGTGATGCTCCACCGAAGGATGGACATGCGAGGCTCCACAGTAAGATGGACATGTTATGCTCCACCGTACGATGGACATGCGACGCTCCATCGTACGATGGACATGGGATGCTCCACCGTATGATGGACATGTGACACTCCACTGTACGATGGATATGCGATGCTCCACCGTACGATGGACATGTGATGTTCCACCGTACGATGGACATCTGACGCTCCACCGTAGGATGGACATGTGACGCTCCACCGTACGATGGACATGTGATGCTCCACCGTACGATGGACATGGGATGCACCATCGTACGATGGACATGTGATGCTCCACCATACGATGGACATGCTATGCTGTACCATACGATGGACATGTGACGCTCCACCGTACGATGGACATGAGACGCTCCACCGTACGATCGACATGCGATGTTTCACAGTTCGATTGACATGTGATGCTCCACTGTACGATGGACATCTAACGCTCCACCATACGATGGACATGAGATGCTCCACCGTACGATGGACATGTGACGCTCCACCGAATGATGGACATGTGAGGTTCCACCGTAAGATGGACATGTGACGCTCCACCGTACGATAGACATGCGATGCTCCACCGTACGATGGACATGTGACGCTCCACTGTACAATGGACAAGTGACGCTCCACCGTATGATATACATGCAAGGCTCCACTGTACAATGGACATGTGACACTCCACCGTACGATGGACATGCGACGCTCTACCGTAGGATGGACTAGCGAAGCTCCACCGTACGATGGACATGTGACGCTCCACTGTACAATGGACATGTGACGCTCCACCGTATGATGGACATGCAAGGCTCCACTGTACAATGGACATGTGACACTCCACCGTACGATGGACATGCGACGCTCTACCGTAGGATGGACTAGCGAAGCTCCACCGTAAGATGGACATCTGACGCTCCACCGTACGATGGACATGTGATGCTCCACTGTACGATGGACATGTGACGCTCCACCGTACGATGGACATGGGACGCTCCAATGTACGATGGACATGCGACGCTCCACTGTACGATGGACATGCGATGCTCCACTGTACGACGGACATGTGACGCTCCACCTTACGATGGACATCTGACGCTCCACTGTACGATCGGCATGTGATGCTCCACTGTACAATGCACATGTGACGCTCCACCGTATGATGGACATGCAAGGCTCCACTGTACAATGGACATGTGACACTCCACCGTACGATGGACATGCGACGCTCTACCGTAGGATGGACTAGCGAAGCTCCACCGTAAGATGGACATGTGACGCTCCACAGTACGATGGACATCTGACGCTCCACCGTACGATGGACATGTGATGCTCCACTGTACGATGGACATGTGATGCTCCACCGTACGATGGACATGGGACGCTCCAATGTACGATGGACATGCGACGCTCCACTGTACGATGGACATGCGATGCTCCACTGTACGACGGACATGTGACGCTCCACTGTATGATGGACATGCGAGGTTCCACCGTACGATGGACATGGGATGCTCCATCGTACGATGGACATGTGACGCTCCACCGTACGATCGACATGCGATGCTCCACCGTACGATGGACATGTGATGCTCCATCGTACGATGGACATCTGACGCTCCACCGTACGATGGACATGCTATGCTCCACCGTACGATGGACATGTGACGCTCCACCGTACGATGGACATGGGACGCTCCACCGTACAATGGACATGTGACGCTCCATCGTACGATGGACATGTGACGCTATACTGAATGATGGACATGCGAGGCTCCACCGTAAGATGGACATGTGACGCTCCACCGTATGATGGACATGCGACGCTCAATCGTACGATGGACATGGGATGCTCCACCGTATGATGGACATGTGACGCTCCACCGTACGATGGACATGTGACGCTCCACTGTATGATGGACATGTGACGCTCCACCGTACGATGGACATGTGACGCTCCACTGTATGATGGAAATGCAAAGCTCCACTGTACGATGGACATGTGACGCTCCACCGTACAATGGACATACGAGGCTCCATCGTAAGATGGACATGTGACGCTCCACTGTACAATGGACATGTGACGCTCCACCGTATGATGGACATGCAAGGCTCCACTGTACAATGGACATGTGACACTCCACCGTACGATGGACATGCGACGCTCTACCGTAGGATGGACTAGCGAAGCTCCACCGTAAGATGGACATGTGACGCTCCACAGTACGATGGACATCTGACGCTCCACCGTACGATGGACATGCTATGCTCCAGCGTACGATAGACATGTGACGCTCCACCGTACGATGGACATGGGACGCTCCACCGTATAATGGACATGTGACGCTCCACCGTACGATGGACATGAGACGCTCCACCGTATATGGACATGTGACGCTCCACCGTACGATGGACATGTGACGCTCCACTGTATGATGGACATGCAAAGCTCCACTGTACGATGGACATGTGACGCTCCACCGTACGATGGACATGTGATGTTCCACCGTACGATGGACATCTGACGCTCCACCGTAGGATGGACATGTGACGCTCCACCGTACGATGGACATGTGATGCTCCACCGTACGATGGACATGGGATGCTCCATCGTACGATGGACAGGTGATGCTCCACCATACGATGGACATGCTATGCTCCACCGTACGATGGACATTTGACGCTCCACCGTACGATGGACATGAGACGCTCCACCGTACGATCGACATGCGATGCTTCACAGTACGATTGACATGTGATGCTCCACTGTACGATGGACATCTAACGCTCCACCATACGATGGACATGAGATGCTCCACCGTACGATGGACATGTGACGCTCCACCGAATGATGGACATGGAACGCTCCACCGTACAATGGACATGTGACGCTCCATCGTACGATGGACATGTGACGCTATACTGAATGATGGACATGCGAGGCTCCACCGTAAGATGGACATGTGACGCTCCACCGTATGATGGACATGCGACGCTCAATCGTACGATGGACATGGGATGCTCCACCGTATGATGGACATGTGACGCTCCACCGTACGATGGACATGTGACGCTCCACTGTATGATGGACATGTGACGCTCCACCGTACGATGGACATGTGACGCTCCACTGTATGATGGAAATGCAAAGCTCCACTGTACGATGGACATGTGACGCTCCACCGTACAATGGACATACGAGGCTCCATCGTAAGATGGACATGTGACGCTCCACTGTACAATGGACATGTGACGCTCCACCGTATGATGGACATGCAAGGCTCCACTGTACAATGGACATGTGACACTCCACCGTACGATGGACATGCGACGCTCTACCGTAGGATGGACTAGCGAAGCTCCACCGTAAGATGGACATGTGACGCTCCACAGTACGATGGACATCTGACGCTCCACCGTACGATGGACATGCTATGCTCCAGCGTACGATAGACATGTGACGCTCCACCGTACGATGGACATGGGACGCTCCACCGTATAATGGACATGTGACGCTCCACCGTACGATGGACATGAGACGCTCCACCGTATATGGACATGTGACGCTCCACCGTACGATGGACATGTGACGCTCCACTGTAGGATGGACATGCAAAGCTCCACTGTACGATGGACATGTGACGCTCCACCGTACGATGGACATGTGATGTTCCACCGTACGATGGACATCTGACGCTCCACCGTAGGATGGACATGTGACGCTCCACCGTACGATGGACATGTGATGCTCCACCGTACGATGGACATGGGATGCTCCATCGTACGATGGACAGGTGATGCTCCACCATACGATGGACATGCTATGCTCCACCGTACGATGGACATTTGACGCTCCACCGTACGATGGACATGAGACGCTCCACCGTACGATCGACATGCGATGCTTCACAGTACGATTGACATGTGATGCTCCACTGTACGATGGACATCTAACGCTCCACCATACGATGGACATGAGATGCTCCACCGTACGATGGACATGTGACGCTCCACCGAATGATGGACATGCGAGGTTCCACCGTAAGATGGACATGTGACGCTCCACCGTACGATAGACATGCGATGCTCCACCGTACGATGGACATGTGATGCTCCACTGTACAATGGACATGTGACGCTCCACCGTATGATGGACATGCAAGGCTCCACTGTACAATGGACATGTGACACTCCACCGTACGATGGACATGCGACGCTCTACCGTAGGATGGACTAGCGAAGCTCCACCGTAAGATGGACATGTGACGCTCCACAGTACGATGGACATCTGACGCTCCACCGTACGATGGACATGCTATGCTCCAGCGTACGATAGACATGTGACGCTCCACCGTACGATGGACATGGGACGCTCCACCGTATAATGGACATGTGACGCTCCACCGTACGATGGACATGAGACGCTCCACCGTATATGGACATGTGACGCTCCACCGTACGATGGACATGTGACGCTCCACTGTATGATGGACATGCAAAGCTCCACTGTACGATGGACATGTGACGCTCCACCGTACGATGGACATACGAGGCTCCACCGTAAGATGGACATGTGACGCTCCACCGTACGATAGACATGCGATGCTCCACCGTACGATGGACATGTGATGCTCCACTGTACAATGGACATGTGACGCTCCACCGTATGATGGACATGCAAGGCTCCACTGTACAATGGACATGTGACACTCCACCGTACGATGGACATGCGACGCTCTACCGTAGGATGGACTAGCGAAGCTCCACCGTAAGATGGACATGTGACGCTCCACCGTACGATGGACATCTGACGCTCCACCGTACGATGGACCTGCTATGCTCCAGCGTACGATAGACATGTGACGCTCCACCGTACGATGGACATGCGACGCTCTACCGTAGGATGGACTAGCGAAGCTCCACCGTAAGATGGACATGTGACGCTCCACCGTACGATGGACATCTGACGCTCCACCGTACGATGGACATGCTATGCTCCAGCGTACGATAGACATGTGACGCTCCACCGTACGATGGACATGTGACGCTCCACTGTATGATGGACATGCAAAGCTCCACTGTACGATGGACATGTGACGCTCCACCGTACGATGGACATACGAGGCTCCACCGTAAGATGGACATGTGACGCTCCACTGTACAATGGACATGTGACGCTCCACCGTATGATGGACATGCAAGGCTCCACTGTACAATGGACATGGGACGCTCCACCGAATGATGGACATGCGAGGCTCCACCATAAGATGGACATGTGACGCTCCACCGTACGATGGACATGCGACGCTCCACCGTACGATGGACATGTGACGCTCCACCGAAGGATGGACATGTGATGCTCCACCGAAGGATGGACATGCGAGGCTCCACTGTAAGATGGACATGTTATGCTCCACCGTACGATGGACATGCGACGCTCCATCGTACGATGGACATGGGATGCTCCACCGTATGATGGACATGTGACACTCCACTGTACGATGGATATGCGATGCTCCACCGTACGATGGACATGTGATGTTCCACCGTACGATGGACATCTGACGCTCCACCGTAGGATGGACATGTGACGCTCCACCGTACGATGGACATGTGATGCTCCACCGTACGATGGACATGGGATGCTCCATCGTACGATGGACATGTGATGCTCCACCATACGATGGACATGCTATGCTCTACCATACGATGGACATGTGACGCTCCACCGTACGATGGACATGAGACGCTCCACCGTACGATCGACATGCGATGTTTCACAGTACGATTGACATGTGATGCTCCACTGTACGATGGACATCTAACGCTCCACCATACGATGGACATGAGATGCTCCACCGTACGATGGACATGTGACGCTCCACCGAATGATGGACATGCGAGGTTCCACCGTAAGATGGACATGTGACGCTCCACCGTACGATAGACATGCGATGCTCCACCGTACGATGGACATGTGACGCTCCACTGTACAATGGACATGTGACGCTCCACCGTATGATGGACATGCAAGGCTCCACTGTACAATGGACATGTGACACTCCACCGTACGATGGACATGCGACGCTCTACCGTAGGATGGACTAGCGAAGCTCCACCGTACGATGGACATGTGACGCTCCACTGTACAATGGACATGTGACGCTCCACCGTATGATGGACATGCAAGGCTCCACTGTACAATGGACATGTGACACTCCACCGTACGATGGACATGCGACGCTCTACCGTAGGATGGACTAGCGAAGCTCCACCGTAAGATGGACATCTGACGCTCCACCGTACGATGGACATGTGATGCTCCACTGTACGATGGACATGTGACGCTCCACCGTACGATGGACATGGGACGCTCCAATGTACGATGGACATGCGACGCTCCACTGTACGATGGACATGCGATGCTCCACTGTACGACGGACATGTGACGCTCCACCTTACGATGGACATCTGACGCTCCACTGTACGATCGGCATGTGATGCTCCACTGTACAATGCACATGTGACGCTCCACCGTATGATGGACATGCAAGGCTCCACTGTACAATGGACATGTGACACTCCACCGTACGATGGACATGCGACGCTCTACCGTAGGATGGACTAGCGAAGCTCCACCGTAAGATGGACATGTGACGCTCCACAGTACGATGGACATCTGACGCTCCACCGTACGATGGACATGTGATGCTCCACTGTACGATGGACATGTGATGCTCCACCGTACGATGGACATGGGACGCTCCAATGTACGATGGACATGCGACGCTCCACTGTACGATGGACATGCGATGCTCCACTGTACGACGGACATGTGACGCTCCACTGTATGATGGACATGCGAGGTTCCACCGTACGATGGACATGGGATGCTCCATCGTACGATGGACATGTGACGCTCCACCGTACGATCGACATGCGATGCTCCACCGTACGATGGACATGTGATGCTCCATCGTACGATGGACATCTGACGCTCCACCGTACGATGGACATGCTATGCTCCACCGTACGATGGACATGTGACGCTCCACCGTACGATGGACATGGGACGCTCCACCGTACAATGGACATGTGACGCTCCATCGTACGATGGACATGTGACGCTATACTGAATGATGGACATGCGAGGCTCCACCGTAAGATGGACATGTGACGCTCCACCGTATGATGGACATGCGACGCTCAATCGTACGATGGACATGGGATGCTCCACCGTATGATGGACATGTGACGCTCCACCGTACGATGGACATGTGACGCTCCACTGTATGATGGACATGTGACGCTCCACCGTACGATGGACATGTGATGCTCCACTGTATGATGGAAATGCAAAGCTCCACTGTACGATGGACATGTGACGCTCCACCGTACAATGGACATACGAGGCTCCATCGTAAGATGGACATGTGACGCTCCACTGTACAATGGACATGTGACGCTCCACCGTATGATGGACATGCAAGGCTCCACTGTACAATGGACATGTGACACTCCACCGTACGATGGACATGCGACGCTCTACCGTAGGATGGACTAGCGAAGCTCCACCGTAAGATGGACATGTGACGCTCCACAGTACGATGGACATCTGACGCTCCACCGTACGATGGACATGCTATGCTCCAGCGTACGATAGACATGTGACGCTCCACCGTACGATGGACATGGGACGCTCCACCGTATAATGGACATGTGACGCTCCACCGTACGATGGACATGAGACGCTCCACCGTATATGGACATGTGACGCTCCACCGTACGATGGACATGTGACGCTCCACTGTATGATGGACATGCAAAGCTCCACTGTACGATGGACATGTGACGCTCCACCGTACGATGGACATACGAGGCTCCACCGTAAGATGGACATGTGACGCTCCACCGTACGATAGACATGCGATGCTCCACCGTACGATGGACATGTGATGCTCCACTGTACAATGGACATGTGACGCTCCACCGTATGATGGACATGCAAGGCTCCACTGTACAATGGACATGTGACACTCCACCGTACGATGGACATGCGACGCTCTACCGTAGGATGGACTAGTGAAGCTCCACCGTAAGATGGACATGTGACGCTCCACAGTACGATGGACATCTGACGCTCCACCGTACGATGGACATGTGATGCTCCACTGTACGATGGACATGTGACGCTCCACCGTACGATGGACATGGGACGCTCCAATGTACGATGGACATGCGACGCTCCACTGTACGATGGACATGCGATGCTCCACTATACGACGGACATGTGACGCTCCACTGTATGATGGACATGCGAGGTTCCACCGTACGATGGACATGGGATGCTCCATCGTACGATGGACATGTGACGCTCCACCGTACGATCGACATGTGATGCTCCACCGTACGATGGACATGTGATGCTCCATCGTACGATGGACATCTGACGCTCCACCGTACGATGGACATGCTATGCTCCACCGTACGATGGACATGTGACGCTCCACCGTACGATGGACACGAGACGCTCCACCGTACAATGGACATGTGACGCTCCATCGTACGATGGACATGCGACGCTATACTGAATGATGGACATGCGAGGCTCCACTGTAAGATGGACATGTGACGCTCCACCGTATGATGGACATGCGACGCTCAATCGTACGATGGACATGGGATGCTCCACCGTATGATGGACATGTGACGCTCCACCGTACGATGGACATGTGACGCTCCACTGTATGATGGACATGTGACGCTCCACCGTACGATGGACATGTGACGCTCCACTGTATGATGGAAATGCAAAGCTCCACTGTACGATGGACATGTGACGCTCCATCGTACGATGGACATACGAGGCTCCATCGTAAGATGGACATGTGACGCTCCACTGTACAATGGACATGTGACGCTCCACCGTATGATGGACATGCAAGGCTCCACTGTACAATGGACATGTGACACTCCACCGTACGATGGACATGCGACGCTCTACCGTAGGATGGACTAGCGAAGCTCCACCGTAAGATGGACATGTGACGCTCCACAGTACGATGGACATCTGACGCTCCACCGTACGATGGACATGCTATGCTCCAGCGTACGATAGACATGTGACGCTCCACCGTACGATGGACATGGGACGCTCCACCGTATAATGGACATGTGACGCTCCACCGTACGATGGACATGAGACGCTCCACCGTATATGGACATGTGACGCTCCACCGTACGATGGACATGTGACGCTCCACTGTATGATGGACATGCAAAGCTCCACTGTACGATGGACATGAGACGCTCCACCGTACGATGGACATACGAGGCTCCACCGTAAGATGGACATGTGACACTTCGCTGTACGATGGACATGCGACGCTCCACTGTACGATGGACATGTTACGCTCCACCGTACGATGGACATGCGACGCTCCATCGTACGATGGACATGGGATGCTCCACCGTATGATGGACATGTGACACTCCGCTGTACGATGGACATGCGACGATCCACTGTACGATGGACATGTTACGCTCCACCGTACGATGGACATGCGACGCTCCATCGTACGATGGACATGGGATGCTCCACCGTATGATGGACATGTGACACTCCACTGTACGATGGATATGCGATGCTCCACCGTACGATGGACATGTGATGTTCCACCGTACGATGGACATCTGACGCTCCACCGTAGGATGGACATGTGACGCTCCACCGTACGATGGACATGTGATGCTCCACCGTACGATGGACATGGGATGCTCCATCGTACGATGGACAGGTGATGCTCCACCATACGATGGACATGCTATGCTCCACCGTACGATGGACATTTGACGCTCCACCGTACGATGGACATGAGACGCTCCACCGTACGATCGACATGCGATGCTTCACAGTACGATTGACATGTGATGCTCCACTGTACGATGGACATCTAACGCTCCATCATACGATGGACATGAGATGCTCCACCGTACGATGGACATGTGACGCTCCACCGAATGATGGACATGCGAGGTTCCACCGTAAGATGGACATGTGACGCTCCACCGTACGATAGACATGCGATGCTCCACCGTACGATGGACATGTGATGCTCCACTGTACAATGGACATGTGACGCTCCACCGTATGATGGACATGCAAGGCTCCACTGTACAATGGACATGTGACACTCCACCGTACGATGGACATGCGACGCTCTACCGTAGGATGGACTAGCGAAGCTCCACCGTAAGATGGACATGTGACGCTCCACAGTACGATGGACATCTGACGCTCCACCGTACGATGGACATGCTATGCTCCAGCGTACGATAGACATGTGACGCTCCACCGTACGATGGACATGGGACGCTCCACCGTATAATGGACATGTGACGCTCCACCGTACGATGGACATGAGACGCTCCACCGTATATGGACATGTGACGCTCCACCGTACGATGGACATGTGACGCTCCACTGTATGATGGACATGCAAAGCTCCACTGTACGATGGACATGTGACGCTCCACCGTACGATGGACATACGAGGCTCCACCGTAAGATGGACATGTGACGCTCCACCGTACGATAGACATGCGATGCTCCACCGTACGATGGACATGTGATGCTCCACTGTACAATGGACATGTGACGCTCCACCGTATGATGGACATGCAAGGCTCTACTGTACAATGGACATGTGACACTCCACCGTACGATGGACATGCGACGCTCTACCGTAGGATGGACTAGCGAAGCTCCACCGTAAGATGGACATGTGACGCTCCACCGTACGATGGACATCTGACGCTCCACCGTACGATGGACCTGCTATGCTCCAGCGTACGATAGACATGTGACGCTCCACCGTACGATGGACATGCGACGCTCTACCGTAGGATGGACTAGCGAAGCTCCACCGTAAGATGGACATGTGACGCTCCACCGTACGATGGACATCTGACGCTCCACCGTACGATGGACATGCTATGCTCCAGCGTACGATAGACATGTGACGCTCCACCGTACGATGGACATGGGACGCTCCACCGTATAATGGACATGTGACGCTCCACCGTACGATGGACATGAGACGCTCCACCGTATATGGACATGTGACGCTCCACCGTACGATGGACATGTGACGCTCCACTGTATGATGGACATGCAAAGCTCCACTGTACGATGGACATGTGACGCTCCACCGTACGATGGACATACGAGGTTCCACCGTAAGATGGACATGTGACGCTCCACTGTACAATGGACATGTGACGCTCCACCGTATGATGGACATGCAAGGCTCCACTGTTCAATGGACATGGGACGCTCCAACGAATGATGGACATGCGAGGCTCCACCATAAGATGGACATGTGACGCTCCACCGTACGATGGACATGCGACGCTCCACCGTACGATGGACATGTGACGCTCCACCGAAGGATGGACATGTGATGCTCCACCGAAGGATGGACATGCGAGGCTCCACTGTAAGATGGACATGTTATGCTCCACCGTACGATGGACATGCGACGCTCCATCGTACGATGGACATGGGATGCTCCACCGTATGATGGACATGTGACACTCCACTGTACGATGGATATGCGATGCTCCACCGTACGATGGACATGTGATGTTCCACCGTACGATGGACATCTGACGCTCCACCGTAGGATGGACATGTGACGCTCCACCGTACGATGGACATGTGATGCTCCACCGTACGATGGACATGGGATGCTCCATCGTACGATGGACATGTGATGCTCCACCATACGATGGACATGCTATGCTCTACCATACGATGGACATGTGACGCTCCACCGTACGATGGACATGAGACGCTCCACCGTACGATCGACATGCGATGTTTCACAGTACGATTGACATGTGATGCTCCACTGTACGATGGACATCTAACGCTCCACCATACGATGGACATGAGATGCTCCACCATACGATGGACATGTGACGCTCCACCGAATGATGGACATGCGAGGTTCCACCGTAAGATGGACATGTGACGCTCCACCGTACGATAGACATGCGATGCTCCACCGTACGATGGACATGTGACGCTCCACTGTACAATGGACATGCGACGCTCTACCGTAGGATGGACTAGCGAAGCTCCACCGTCCGATGGACATGTGACGCTCCACTGTACAATGGACATGTGACGCTCCACCGTATGATGGACATGCAAGGCTCCACGGTACAATGGACATGTGACACTCCACCGTACGATGGACATGCGACGCTCTACCGTAGGATGGACTAGCGAAGCTCCACCGTAAGATGGACATCTGACGCTCCACCGTACGATGGACATGTGATGCTCCACTGTACGATGGACATGTGACGCTCCACCGTACGATGGACATGGGACGCTCCAATGTACGATGGACATGCGACGCTCCACTGTACGATGGACATGCGATGCTCCACTGTACGACGGACATGTGACGCTCCACCTTACGATGGACATCTGACGCTCCACTGTACGATCGGCATGTGATGCTCCACTGTACAATGCACATGTGACGCTCCACCGTATGATGGACATGCAAGGCTCCACTGTACAATGGACATGTGACACTCCACCGTACGATGGACATGCGACGCTCTACCGTAGGATGGACTAGCGAAGCTCCACCGTAAGATGGACATGTGACGCTCCACAGTACGATGGACATCTGACGCTCCACCGTACGATGGACATGTGATGCTCCACTGTACGATGGACATGTGACGCTCCACCGTACGATGGACATGGGACGCTCCAATGTACGATGGACATGCGACGCTCCACTGTACGATGGACATGCGATGCTCCACTGTACGACGGACATGTGACGCTCCACTGTATGATGGACATGCGAGGTTCCACCGTACGATGGACATGGGATGCTCCATCGTACGATGGACATGTGACGCTCCACCGTACGATCGACATGTGATGCTCCACCGTACGATGGACATGTGACGCTCCACTGTATGATGGACATGCAAAGCTCCACTGTACGATGGACATGTGACGCTCCACCGTACGATGGACATGCGACGCTCTACCGTAGGATGGACTAGCGAAGCTCCACCGTAAGATGGACATGTGACGCTCCACAGTACGATGGACATCTGACGCTCCACCGTACGATGGACATGCTATGCTCCAGCGTACGATAGACATGTGACGCTCCACCGTACGATGGACATGGGACGCTCCACCGTATAATGGACATGTGACGCTCCACCGTACGATGGACATGAGACGCTCCACCGTATATGGACATGTGACGCTCCACCGTACGATGGACATGTGACGCTCCACTGTATGATGGACATGCAAAGCTCCACTGTACGATGGACATGTGACGCTCCACCGTACGATGGACATACGAGGCTCCACCGTAAGATGGACATGTGACGCTCCACCGTACGATAGACATGCGATGCTCCACCGTACGATGGACATGTGATGCTCCACTGTACAATGGACATGTGACGCTCCACCGTATGATGGACATGCAAGGCTCTACTGTACAATGGACATGTGACACTCCACCGTACGATGGACATGCGACGCTCTACCGTAGGATGGACTAGCGAAGCTCCACCGTAAGATGGACATGTGACGCTCCACCGTACGATGGACATCTGACGCTCCACCGTACGATGGACCTGCTATGCTCCAGCGTACGATAGACATGTGACGCTCCACCGTACGATGGACATGCGACGCTCTACCGTAGGATGGACTAGCGAAGCTCCACCGTAAGATGGACATGTGACGCTCCACCGTACGATGGACATCTGACGCTCCACCGTACGATGGACATGCTATGCTCCAGCGTACGATAGACATGTGACGCTCCACCGTACGATGGACATGGGACGCTCCACCGTATAATGGACATGTGACGCTCCACCGTACGATGGACATGAGACGCTCCACCGTATATGGACATGTGACGCTCCACCGTACGATGGACATGTGACGCTCCACTGTATGATGGACATGCAAAGCTCCACTGTACGATGGACATGTGACGCTCCACCGTACGATGGACATACGAGGCTCCACCGTAAGATGGACATGTGACGCTCCACTGTACAATGGACATGTGACGCTCCACCGTATGATGGACATGCAAGGCTCCACTGTACAATGGACATGGGACGCTCCAACGAATGATGGACATGCGAGGCTCCACCATAAGATGGACATGTGACGCTCCACCGTACGATGGACATGCGACGCTCCACCGTACGATGGACATGTGACGCTCCACCGAAGGATGGACATGTGATGCTCCACCGAAGGATGGACATGCGAGGCTCCACTGTAAGATGGACATGTTATGCTCCACCGTACGATGGACATGCGACGCTCCATCGTACGATGGACATGGGATGCTCCACCGTATGATGGACATGTGACACTCCACTGTACGATGGATATGCGATGCTCCACCGTACGATGGACATGTGATGTTCCACCGTACGATGGACATCTGACGCTCCACCGTAGGATGGACATGTGACGCTCCACCGTACGATGGACATGTGATGCTCCACCGTACGATGGACATGGGATGCTCCATCGTACGATGGACATGTGATGCTCCACCATACGATGGACATGCTATGCTCTACCATACGATGGACATGTGACGCTCCACCGTACGATGGACATGAGACGCTCCACCGTACGATCGACATGCGATGTTTCACAGTACGATTGACATGTGATGCTCCACTGTACGATGGACATCTAACGCTCCACCATACGATGGACATGAGATGCTCCACCATACGATGGACATGTGACGCTCCACCGAATGATGGACATGCGAGGTTCCACCGTAAGATGGACATGTGACGCTCCACCGTACGATAGACATGCGATGCTCCACCGTACGATGGACATGTGACGCTCCACTGTACAATGGACATGCGACGCTCTACCGTAGGATGGACTAGCGAAGCTCCACCGTCCGATGGACATGTGACGCTCCACTGTACAATGGACATGTGACGCTCCACCGTATGATGGACATGCAAGGCTCCACGGTACAATGGACATGTGACACTCCACCGTACGATGGACATGCGACGCTCTACCGTAGGATGGACTAGCGAAGCTCCACCGTAAGATGGACATCTGACGCTCCACCGTACGATGGACATGTGATGCTCCACTGTACGATGGACATGTGACGCTCCACCGTACGATGGACATGGGACGCTCCAATGTACGATGGACATGCGACGCTCCACTGTACGATGGACATGCGATGCTCCACTGTACGACGGACATGTGACGCTCCACCTTACGATGGACATCTGACGCTCCACTGTACGATCGGCATGTGATGCTCCACTGTACAATGCACATGTGACGCTCCACCGTATGATGGACATGCAAGGCTCCACTGTACAATGGACATGTGACACTCCACCGTACGATGGACATGCGACGCTCTACCGTAGGATGGACTAGCGAAGCTCCACCGTAAGATGGACATGTGACGCTCCACAGTACGATGGACATCTGACGCTCCACCGTACGATGGACATGTGATGCTCCACTGTACGATGGACATGTGACGCTCCACCGTACGATGGACATGGGACGCTCCAATGTACGATGGACATGCGACGCTCCACTGTACGATGGACATGCGATGCTCCACTGTACGACGGACATGTGACGCTCCACTGTATGATGGACATGCGAGGTTCCACCGTACGATGGACATGGGATGCTCCATCGTACGATGGACATGTGACGCTCCACCGTACGATCGACATGTGATGCTCCACCGTACGATGGACATGTGATGCTCCATCGTACGATGGACATCTGACGCTCCACCGTACGATGGACATGCTATGCTCCACCGTACGATGGACATGTGACGCTCCACCGTACGATGGACACGGGACGCTCCACCGTACAATGGACATGTGACGCTCCATCGTACGATGGACATGCGACGCTATACTGAATGATGGACATGCGAGGCTCCACTGTAAGATGGACATGTGACGCTCCACCGTATGATGGACATGCGACGCTCAATCGTACGATGGACATGGGATGCTCCACCGTATGATGGACATGTGACGCTCCACCGTACGATGGACATGTGACGCTCCACTGTATGATGGACATGTGACGCTCCACCGTACGATGGACATGTGACGCTCCACTGTATGATGGAAATGCAAAGCTCCACTGTACGATGGACATGTGACGCTCCATCGTACGATGGACATACGAGGCTCCATCGTAAGATGGACATGTGACGCTCCACTGTACAATGGACATGTGACGCTCCACCGTATGATGGACATGCAACGCTCCACTGTACAATGGACATGTGACACTCCACCGTACGATGGACATGCGACGCTCTACCGTAGGATGGACTAGCGAAGCTCCACCGTAAGATGGACATGTGACGCTCCACAGTACGATGGACATCTGACGCTCCACCGTACGATGGACATGCTATGCTCCAGCGTACGATAGACATGTGACGCTCCACCGTACGATGGACATGGGACGCTCCACCGTATAATGGACATGTGACGCTCCACCGTACGATGGACATGAGACGCTCCACCGTATATGGACATGTGACGCTCCACCGTACGATGGACATGTGACGCTCCACTGTATGATGGACATGCAAAGCTCCACTGTACGATGGACATGAGACGCTCCACCGTACGATGGACATACGAGGCTCCACCGTAAGATGGACATGTGACACTCCGCTGTACGATGGACATGCGACGCTCCACTGTACGATGGACATGTTACGCTCCACCGTACGATGGACATGCGACGCTCCATCGTACGATGGACATGGGATGCTCCACCGTATGATGGACATGTGACACTCCGCTGTACGATGGACATGCGACGATCCACTGTACGATGGACATGTTACGCTCCACCGTACGATGGACATGCGACGCTCCATCGTACGATGGACATGGGATGCTCCACCATATGATGGACATGTGACACTCCACTGTACGATGGATATGCGATGCTCCACCGTACGATGGACATGTGATGTTCCACCGTACGATGGACATCTGACGCTCCACCGTAGGATGGACATGTGACGCTCCACCGTACGATGGACATGTGATGCTCCACCGTACGATGGACATGGGATGCTCCATCGTACGATGGACAGGTGATGCTCCACCATACGATGGACATGCTATGCTCCACCGTACGATGGACATTTGACGCTCCACCGTACGATGGACATGAGACGCTCCACCGTACGATCGACATGCGATGCTTCACAGTACGATTGACATGTGATGCTCCACTGTACGATGGACATCTAACGCTCCACCATACGATGGACATGAGATGCTCCACCGTACGATGGACATGTGACGCTCCACCGAATGATGGACATGCGAGGTTCCACCGTAAGATGGACATGTGACGCTCCACCGTACGATAGACATGCGATGCTCCACCGTACGATGGACATGTGATGCTCCACTGTACAATGGACATGTGACGCTCCACCGTATGATGGACATGCAAGGCTCCACTGTACAATGGACATGTGACACTCCACCGTACGATGGACATGCGACGCTCTACCGTAGGATGGACTAGCGAAGCTCCACCGTAAGATGGACATGTGACGCTCCACAGTACGATGGACATCTGACGCTCCACCGTACGATGGACATGCTATGCTCCAGCGTACGATAGACATGTGACGCTCCACCGTACGATGGACATGGGACGCTCCACCGTATAATGGACATGTGACGCTCCACCGTACGATGGACATGAGACGCTCCACCGTATATGGACATGTGACGCTCCACCGTACGATGGACATGTGACGCTCCACTGTATGATGGACATGCAAAGCTCCACTGTACGATGGACATGTGACGCTCCACCGTACGATGGACATACGAGGCTCCACCGTAAGATGGACATGTGACGCTCCACCGTACGATAGACATGCGATGCTCCACCGTACGATGGACATGTGATGCTCCACTGTACAATGGACATGTGACGCTCCACCGTATGATGGACATGCAAGGCTCTACTGTACAATGGACATGTGACACTCCACCGTACGATGGACATGCGACGCTCTACCGTAGGATGGACTAGCGAAGCTCCACCGTAAGATGGACATGTGACGCTCCACCGTACGATGGACATCTGACGCTCCACCGTACGATGGACCTGCTATGCTCCAGCGTACGATAGACATGTGACGCTCCACCGTACGATGGACATGCGACGCTCTACCGTAGGATGGACTAGCGAAGCTCCACCGTAAGATGGACATGTGACGCTCCACCGTACGATGGACATCTGACGCTCCACCGTACGATGGACATGCTATGCTCCAGCGTACGATAGACATGTGACGCTCCACCGTACGATGGACATGGGACGCTCCACCGTATAATGGACATGTGACGCTCCACCGTACGATGGACATGAGACGCTCCACCGTATATGGACATGTGACGCTCCACCGTACGATGGACATGTGACGCTCCACTGTATGATGGACATGCAAAGCTCCACTGTACGATGGACATGTGACGCTCCACCGTACGATGGACATACGAGGCTCCACCGTAAGATGGACATGTGACGCTCCACTGTACAATGGACATGTGACGCTCCACCGTATGATGGACATGCAAGGCTCCACTGTACAATGGACATGGGACGCTCCAACGAATGATGGACATGCGAGGCTCCACCATAAGATGGACATGTGACGCTCCACCGTACGATGGACATGCGACGCTCCACCGTACGATGAACATGTGACGCTCCACCGAAGGATGGACATGTGATGCTCCACCGAAGGATGGACATGCGAGGCTCCACTGTAAGATGGACATGTTATGCTCCACCGTACGATGGACATGCGACGCTCCATCGTACGATGGACATGGGATGCTCCACCGTATGATGGACATGTGACACTCCACTGTACGATGGATATGCGATGCTCCACCGTACGATGGACATGTGATGTTCCACCGTACGATGGACATCTGACGCTCCACCGTAGGATGGACATGTGACGCTCCACCGTACGATGGACATGTGATGCTCCACCGTACGATGGACATGGGATGCTCCATCGTACGATGGACATGTGATGCTCCACCATACGATGGACATGCTATGCTCTACCATACGATGGACATGTGACGCTCCACCGTACGATGGACATGAGACGCTCCACCGTACGATCGACATGCGATGTTTCACAGTACGATTGACATGTGATGCTCCACTGTACGATGGACATCTAACGCTCCACCATACGATGGACATGAGATGCTCCACCGTACGATGGACATGTGACGCTCCACCGAATGATGGACATGCGAGGTTCCACCGTAAGATGGACATGTGACGCTCCACCGTACGATAGACATGCGATGCTCCACCGTACGATGGACATGTGACGCTCCACTGTACAATGGACATGTGACGCTCCACCGTATGATGGACATGCAAGGCTCCACTGTACAATGGACATGTGACACTCCACCGTACGATGGACATGCGACGCTCTACCGTAGGATGGACTAGCGAAGCTCCACCGTCCGATGGACATGTGACGCTCCACTGTACAATGGACATGTGACGCTCCACCGTATGATGGACATGCAAGGCTCCACGGTACAATGGACATGTGACACTCCACCGTACGATGGACATGCGACGCTCTACCGTAGGATGGACTAGCGAAGCTCCACCGTAAGATGGACATCTGACGCTCCACCGTACGATGGACATGTGATGCTCCACTGTACGATGGACATGTGACGCTCCACCGTACGATGGACATGGGACGCTCCAATGTACGATGGACATGCGACGCTCCACTGTACGATGGACATGCGATGCTCCACTGTACGACGGACATGTGACGCTCCACCTTACGATGGACATCTGACGCTCCACTGTACGATCGGCATGTGATGCTCCACTGTACAATGCACATGTGACGCTCCACCGTATGATGGACATGCAAGGCTCCATTGTACAATGGACATGTGACACTCCACCGTACGATGGACATGCGACGCTCTACCGTAGGATGGACTAGCGAAGCTCCACCGTAAGATGGACATGTGACGCTCCACAGTACGATGGACATCTGACGCTCCACCGTACGATGGACATGTGATGCTCCACTGTACGATGGACATGTGATGCTCCACCGTACGATGGACATGGGACGCTCCAATGTACGATGGACATGCGACGCTCCACTGTACGATGGACATGCGATGCTCCACTGTACGACGGACATGTGACGCTCCACTGTATGATGGACATGCGAGGTTCCACCGTACGATGGACATGGGATGCTCCATCGTACGATGGACATGTGACGCTCCACCGTACGATCGACATGCGATGCTCCACCGTACGATGGACATGTGATGCTCCATCGTACGATGGACATCTGACGCTCCACCGTACGATGGACATGCTATGCTCCACCGTACGATGGACATGTGACGCTCCACCGTACGATGGACATGGGACGCTCCACCGTACAATGGACATGTGACGCTCCATCGTACGATGGACATGTGACGCTATACTGAATGATGGACATGCGAGGCTCCACCGTAAGATGGACATGTGACGCTCCACCATATGATGGACATGCGACGCTCAATCGTACGATGGACATGGGATGCTCCACCGTATGATGGACATGTGACGCTCCACCGTACGATGGACATGTGACGCTCCACTGTATGATGGACATGTGACGCTCCACCGTACGATGGACATGTGACGCTCCACTGTATGATGGAAATGCAAAGCTCCACTGTACGATGGACATGTGACGCTCCACCGTACAATGGACATACGAGGCTCCATCGTAAGATGGACATGTGACGCTCCACTGTACAATGGACATGTGACGCTCCACCGTATGATGGACATGCAAGGCTCCACTGTACAATGGACATGTGACACTCCACCGTACGATGGACATGCGACGCTCTACCGTAGGATGGACTAGCGAAGCTCCACCGTAAGATGGACATGTGACGCTCCACAGTACGATGGACATCTGACGCTCCACCGTACGATGGACATGCTATGCTCCAGCGTACGATAGACATGTGACGCTCCACCGTACGATGGACATGGGACGCTCCACCGTATAATGGACATGTGACGCTCCACCGTACGATGGACATGAGACGCTCCACCGTATATGGACATGTGACGCTCCACCGTACGATGGACATGTGACGCTCCACTGTATGATGGACATGCAAAGCTCCACTGTACGATGGACATGTGACGCTCCACCGTACGATGGACATGTGATGTTCCACCGTACGATGGACATCTGACGCTCCACCGTAGGATGGACATGTGACGCTCCACCGTACGATGGACATGTGATGCTCCACCGTACGATGGACATGGGATGCTCCATCGTACGATGGACAGGTGATGCTCCACCATACGATGGACATGCTATGCTCCACCGTACGATGGACATTTGACGCTCCACCGTACGATGGACATGAGACGCTCCACCGTACGATCGACATGCGATGCTTCACAGTACGATTGACATGTGATGCTCCACTGTACGATGGACATCTAACGCTCCACCATACGATGGACATGAGATGCTCCACCGTACGATGGACATGTGACGCTCCACCGAATGATGGACATGGAACGCTCCACCGTACAATGGACATGTGACGCTCCATCGTACGATGGACATGTGACGCTATACTGAATGATGGACATGCGAGGCTCCACCGTAAGATGGACATGTGACGCTCCACCGTATGATGGACATGCGACGCTCAATCGTACGATGGACATGGGATGCTCCACCGTATGATGGACATGTGACGCTCCACCGTACGATGGACATGTGACGCTCCACTGTATGATGGACATGTGACGCTCCACCGTACGATGGACATGTGACGCTCCACTGTATGATGGAAATGCAAAGCTCCACTGTACGATGGACATGTGACGCTCCACCGTACAATGGACATACGAGGCTCCATCGTAAGATGGACATGTGACGCTCCACTGTACAATGGACATGTGACGCTCCACCGTATGATGGACATGCAAGGCTCCACTGTACAATGGACATGTGACACTCCACCGTACGATGGACATGCGACGCTCTACCGTAGGATGGACTAGCGAAGCTCCACCGTAAGATGGACATGTGACGCTCCACAGTACGATGGACATCTGACGCTCCACCGTACGATGGACATGCTATGCTCCAGCGTACGATAGACATGTGACGCTCCACCGTACGATGGACATGGGACGCTCCACCGTATAATGGACATGTGACGCTCCACCGTACGATGGACATGAGACGCTCCACCGTATATGGACATGTGACGCTCCACCGTACGATGGACATGTGACGCTCCACTGTATGATGGACATGCAAAGCTCCACTGTACGATGGACATGTGACGCTCCACCGTACGATGGACATGTGATGTTCCACCGTACGATGGACATCTGACGCTCCACCGTAGGATGGACATGTGACGCTCCACCGTACGATGGACATGTGATGCTCCACCGTACGATGGACATGGGATGCTCCATCGTACGATGGACAGGTGATGCTCCACCATACGATGGACATGCTATGCTCCACCGTACGATGGACATTTGACGCTCCACCGTACGATGGACATGAGACGCTCCACCGTACGATCGACATGCGATGCTTCACAGTACGATTGACATGTGATGCTCCACTGTACGATGGTCATCTAACGCTCCACCATACGATGGACATGAGATGCTCCACCGTACGATGGACATGTGACGCTCCACCGAATGATGGACATGCGAGGTTCCACCGTAAGATGGACATGTGACGCTCCACCGTACGATAGACATGCGATGCTCCACCGTACGATGGACATGTGATGCTCCACTGTACAATGGACATGTGACGCTCCACCGTATGATGGACATGCAAGGCTCCACTGTACAATGGACATGTGACACTCCACCGTACGATGGACATGCGACGCTCTACCGTAGGATGGACTAGCGAAGCTCCACCGTAAGATGGACATGTGACGCTCCACAGTACGATGGACATCTGACGCTCCACCGTACGATGGACATGCTATGCTCCAGCGTACGATAGACATGTGACGCTCCACCGTACGATGGACATGGGACGCTCCACCGTATAATGGACATGTGACGCTCCACCGTACGATGGACATGAGACGCTCCACCGTATATGGACATGTGACGCTCCACCGTACGATGGACATGTGACGCTCCACTGTATGATGGACATGCAAAGCTCCACTGTACGATGGACATGTGACGCTCCACCGTACGATGGACATACGAGGCTCCACCGTAAGATGGACATGTGACGCTCCACCGTACGATAGACATGCGATGCTCCACCGTACGATGGACATGTGATGCTCCACTGTACAATGGACATGTGACGCTCCACCGTATGATGGACATGCAAGGCTCCACTGTACAATGGACATGTGACACTCCACCGTACGATGGACATGCGACGCTCTACCGTAGGATGGACTAGCGAAGCTCCACCGTAAGATGGACATGTGACGCTCCACCGTACGATGGACATCTGACGCTCCACCGTACGATGGACATGCTATGCTCCAGCGTACGATAGACATGTGACGCTCCACCGTACGATGGACATGTGACGCTCCACTGTATGATGGACATGCAAAGCTCCACTGTACGATGGACATGTGACGCTCCACCGTACGATGGACATACGAGGCTCCACCGTAAGATGGACATGTGACGCTCCACTGTACAAT
Organism: Terebella lapidaria; assembly: GCA_949152475.1. Lineage (NCBI taxonomy): Eukaryota > Metazoa > Annelida > Polychaeta > Terebellida > Terebellidae > Terebella > Terebella lapidaria. The sequence goes on from OX424563.1 coordinate 39,379,589, forward strand.
GGACATGTGACGCTCCACCGTATGATGGACATGCAAGGCTCCACTGTACAATGGACATGGGACGCTCCACCGAATGATGGACATGCGAGGCTCCACCATAAGATGGACATGTGACGCTCCACCGTACGATGGACATGCGACGCTCCACCGTACGATGGACATGTGACGCTCCACCGAAGGATGGACATGTGATGCTCCACCGAAGGATGGACATGCGAGGCTCCATGGTAAGATGGACATGTTATGCTCCACCGTACGATGGACATGCGACGCTCCATCGTACGATGGACATGGGATGCTCCACCGTATGATGGACATGTGACACTCCACTGTACGATGGATATGCGATGCTCCACCGTACGATGGACATGTGATGTTCCACCGTACGATGGACATCTGACGCTCCACCGTAGGATGGACATGTGACGCTCCACCGTACGATGGACATGTGATGCTCCACCGTACGATGGACATGGGATGCTCCATCGTACGATGGACATGTGATGCTCCACCTTACGATGGACATGCTATGCTCTACCATACGATGGACATGTGACGCTCCACCGTACGATGGACATGAGACGCTCCACCGTACGATCGACATGCGATGTTTCACAGTACGATTGACATGTGATGCTCCACTGTACGATGGACATCTAACGCTCCACCATACGATGGACATGAGATGCTCCACCGTACGATGGACATGTGACGCTCCACCGAATGATGGACATGCGAGGTTCCACCGTAAGATGGACATGTGACGCTCCACCGTACGATAGACATGCGATGCTCCACCGTACGATGGACATGTGACGCTCCACTGTACAATGGACATGTGACGCTCCACCGTATGATGGACATGCAAGGCTCCACTGTACAATGGACATGTGACACTCCACCGTACGATGGACATGCGACGCTCTACCGTAGGATGGACTAGCGAAGCTCCACCGTACGATGGACATGTGACGCTCCACTGTACAATGGACATGTGACGCTCCACCGTATGATGGACATGCAAGGCTCCACTGTACAATGGACATGTGACACTCCACCGTACGATGGACATGCGACGCTCTACCGTAGGATGGACTAGCGAAGCTCCACCGTAAGATGGACATCTGACGCTCCACCGTACGATGGACATGTGATGCTCCACTGTACGATGGACATGTGACGCTCCACCGTACGATGGACATGGGACGCTCCAATGTACGATGGACATGCGACGCTCCACTGTACGATGGACATGCGATGCTCCACTGTACGACGGACATGTGACGCTCCACCTTACGATGGACATCTGACGCTCCACTGTACGATCGGCATGTGATGCTCCACTGTACAATGCACATGTGACGCTCCACCGTATGATGGACATGCAAGGCTCCACTGTACAATGGACATGTGACACTCCACCGTACGATGGACATGCGACGCTCTACCGTAGGATGGACTAGCGAAGCTCCACCGTAAGATGGACATGTGACGCTCCACAGTACGATGGACATCTGACGCTCCACCGTACGATGGACATGTGATGCTCCACTGTACGATGGACATGTGATGCTCCACCGTACGATGGACATGGGACGCTCCAATGTACGATGGACATGCGACGCTCCACTGTACGATGGACATGCGATGCTCCACTGTACGACGGACATGTGACGCTCCACTGTATGATGGACATGCGAGGTTCCACCGTACGATGGACATGGGATGCTCCATCGTACGATGGACATGTGACGCTCCACCGTACGATCGACATGCGATGCTCCACCGTACGATGGACATGTGATGCTCCATCGTACGATGGACATCTGACGCTCCACCGTACGATGGACATGCTATGCTCCACCGTACGATGGACATGTGACGCTCCACCGTACGATGGACATGGGACGCTCCACCGTACAATGGACATGTGACGCTCCATCGTACGATGGACATGTGACGCTATACTGAATGATGGACATGCGAGGCTCCACCGTAAGATGGACATGTGACGCTCCACCGTATGATGGACATGCGACGCTCAATCGTACGATGGACATGGGATGCTCCACCGTATGATGGACATGGGACGCTCCACTGTACGATGGACATGCGATGCTCCACTGTACGACGGACATGTGACGCTCCACCTTACGATGGACATCTGACGCTCCACTGTACGATCGGCATGTGATGCTCCACTGTACAATGGACATGTGACGCTCCACCGTACGATGGACATGGGACGCTCCAATGTACGATGGACATGCGACGCTCCACTGTACGATGGACATGCGATGCTCCACTGTACGACGGACATGTGACGCTCCACCTTACGATGGACATCTGACGCTCCACTGTACGATCGGCATGTGATGCTCCACTGTACAATGGACATGTGACGCTCCACCGTATGATGGACATGCAAGGCTCCACTGTACAATGGACATGTGACACTCCAGCGTACGATGGACATGCGACGCTCTACCGTAGGATGGACTAGCGAAGCTCCACCGTAAGATGGACATGTGACGCTCCACATGTTACGCTCCACCGAATGATGGACATGCGAGGCTCCACCATAAGATGGACATGTGACGCTCCACCGTACGATGGACATGTGATGCTCCACCGAAGGATGGACATGCGAGGCTCCACTGTAAGATGGACATGTTACGCTCCACCGTACGATGGACATGCGACGCTCCATCGTACGATGGACATGGGATGCTCCACCGTATGATGGACATGTGACACTCCACTGTACGATGGATATGCGATGCTCCACCGTACGATGGACATGTGATGTTCCACCGTACGATGGACATCTGACGCTCCACCGTAGGATGGACATGTGACGCTCCACCGTACGATGGACATGTGATGCTCCACCGTACGATGGACATGGGATGCTCCATCGTACGATGGACAGGTGATGCTCCACCATACGATGGACATGCTATGCTCCACCGTACGATGGACATTTGACGCTCCACCGTACGATGGACATGAGACGCTCCACCGTACGATGGACATGGGATGCTCCACCGTATGATGGACATGTGACACTCCACTGTACGATGGATATGCGATGCTCCACCGTACGATGGACATGTGATGTTCCACCGTACGATGGACATCTGACGCTCCACCGTAGGATGGACATGTGACGCTCCACCGTACGATGGACATGTGATGCTCCACCGTACGATGGACATGGGATGCTCCATCGTACGATGGACAGGTGATGCTCCACCATACGATGGACATGCTATGCTCCACCGTACGATGGACATTTGACGCTCCACCGTACGATGGACATGAGACGCTCCACCGTACGATCGACATGCGATGCTTCACAGTACGATTGACATGTGATGCTCCACTGTACGATGGACATCTAACGCTCCACCATACGATGGACATGAGATGCTCCACCGTACGATGGACATGTGACGCTCCATCGAATGATGGACATGCGAGGTTCCACCGTAAGATGGACATGTGACGCTCCACCGTACGATAGACATGCGATGCTCCACCGTACGATGGACATGTGATGCTCCACTGTACAATGGACATGTGACGCTCCACCGTATGATGGACATGCAAGGCTCCACTGTACAATGGACATGTGACACTCCACCGTATGATGGACATGCGACGCTCTACCGTAGGATGGACTAGCGAAGCTCCACCGTAAGATGGACATGTGACGCTCCACCGTACGATGGACATGTGATGCTCCACCGTACGATGGACATGGGATGCTCCATCGTACGATGGACAGGTGATGCTCCACCATACGATGGACATGCTATGCTCCACCGTACGATGGACATTTGACGCTCCACCGTACGATGGACATGAGACGCTCCACCGTACGATGGACATGGGATGCTCCACCGTATGATGGACATGTGACACTCCACTGTACGATGGATATGCGATGCTCCACCGTACGATGGACATGTGATGTTCCACCGTACGATGGACATCTGACGCTCCACCGTAGGATGGACATGTGACGCTCCACCGTACGATGGACATGTGATGCTCCACCGTACGATGGACATGGGATGCTCCATCGTACGATGGACAGGTGATGCTCCACCATACGATGGACATGCTATGCTCCACCGTACGATGGACATTTGACGCTCCACCGTACGATGGACATGAGACGCTCCACCGTACGATCGACATGCGATGCTTCACAGTACGATTGACATGTGATGCTCCACTGTACGATGGACATCTAACGCTCCACCATACGATGGACATGAGATGCTCCACCGTACGATGGACATGTGACGCTCCATCGAATGATGGACATGCGAGGTTCCACCGTAAGATGGACATGTGACGCTCCACCGTACGATAGACATGCGATGCTCCACCGTACGATGGACATGTGATGCTCCACTGTACAATGGACATGTGACGCTCCACCGTATGATGGACATGCAAGGCTCCACTGTACAATGGACATGTGACACTCCACCGTATGATGGACATGCGACGCTCTACCGTAGGATGGACTAGCGAAGCTCCACCGTAAGATGGACATGTGACGCTCCACCGTACGATGGACATCTGACGCTCCACCGTACGATGGACATGCTATACTCCAGCGTACGATAGACATGTGACGCTCCACCGTACGATGGACATGGGACGCTCCACCGTATAATGGACATGTGACGCTCCACCGTACGATGGACATGAGACGCTCCACCGTATATGGACATGTGATGCTCCACCGTACGATGGACATGTGACGCTCCACTGTATGATGGACATGCAAAGCTCCACTGTACGATGGACATGTGACGCTCCACCGTACGATGGACATACGAGGCTCCACCGTAAGATGGACATGTGACGCTCCACTGTACAATGGACATGTGACGCTCCACCGTATGATGGACATGCAAGGCTCCACTGTACAATGGACATGGGACGCTCCACAGAATGATGGACATGCGAGGCTCCACCATAAGATGGACATGTGACGCTCCACCATACGATGGACATGCGACGCTCCACCGTACGATGGACATGTGATGCTCCACCGAAGGATGGACATGTGATGCTCCACCGAAGGATGGACATGCGAGGCTCCACTGTAAGATGGACATGTTATGCTCCACCGTACGATGGACATGCGATGCTCCATCGTACGATGGACATGGGATGCTCCACCGTATGATGGACATGTGACACTCCACTGTATGATGGATAAGCGATGCTCCACCGTACGATGGACATGTGATGTTCCACCGTACGATGGACATCTGACGCTCCACCGTAGGATGGACATGTGACGCTCCACCGTACGATGGACATGTGATGCTGCACCGTACGATGGACATGTGACGCTCCATCGTACGATGGACATGTGATGCTCCACCATACGATGGACATGCTATGCTCTACCATACGATGGACATGTGACGCTCCACCGTACGATGGACATCTGACGCTCCACCGTACGATGGACATGCTATGCTCCAGCGTACGATAGACATGTGACGCTCCACCGTACGATGGACATGGGACGCTCCACCGTATAATGGACATGTGACGCTCCACCGTACGATGGACATGAGACGCTCCACCGTATATGGACATGTGACGCTCCACCGTACGATGGACATGTGACGCTCCACTGTATGATGGACATGCAAAGCTCCACTGTACGATGGACATGTGACGCTCCATCGTACGATGGACATACGAGGCTCCACCGTAAGATGGACATGTGACGCTCCACCGTACGATAGACATGCGATGCTCCACCGTACGATGGACATGTGATGCTCCACTGTACAATGGACATGTGACGCTCCACCGTATGATGGACATGCAAGGCTCCACTGTACAATGGACATGTGACACTCCACCGTACGATGGACATGCGACGCTCTACCGTAGGATGGACTAGCGAAGCTCCACCGTAAGATGGACATGTGACGCTCCACCGTACGATGCACATCTGACGCTCCACCGTACGATGGACATGCTATGCTCCAGCGTACGATAGACATGTGACGCTCCACCGTACGATGGACATGGGACGTTCCAATGTACGATGGACATGCGACGCTCCACTGTACGATGGACATGCGATGCTCCACTGTACGACGGACATGTGACGCTCCACTGTATGATGGACATGCGAGGTTCCACCGTACGATGGACATGGGATGCTCCATCGTACGATGGACATGTGACGCTCCACCGTACGATCGACATGCGATACTCCACCGTACGATGGACATGTGATGCTCCATCGTACGATGGACATCTGACGCTCCACCGTACGATGGACATGCTATGCTCCACCGTACGATGGACATGTGACGCTCCACTGTACAATGGACATGTGACGCTCCACCGTATGATGGACATGCAAGGCTCCACTGTACAATGGACATGGGACGCTCCACCGAATGATGGACATGCGAGGCTCCACCATAAGATGGACATGTGACGCTCCACCGTACGATGGACATGCGACGCTCCACCGTACGATGGACATGTGACGCTCCACCGAAGGATGGACATGTGATGCTCCACCGAAGGATGGACATGCGAGGCTCCACTGTAAGATGGACATGTTATGCTCCACCGTACGATGGACATGCGACGCTCCATCGTACGATGGACATGGGATGCTCCACCGTATGATGGACATGTGACACTCCACTGTACGATGGATATGCGATGCTCCACCGTACGATGGACATGTGATGTTCCACCGTACGATGGACATCTGACGCTCCACCGTAGGATGGACATGTGACGCTCCACCGTACGATGGACATGTGATGCTCCACCATACGATGGACATGGGATGCTCCATCGTACGATGGACATGTGATGCTCCACCATACGATGGACATGCTATGCTCTACCATACGATGGACATGTGACGCTCCACCGTACGATGGACATGAGACGCTCCACCGTACGATCGACATGCGATGTTTCACAGTACGATTGACATGTGATGCTCCACTGTACGATGGACATCTAACGCTCCACCATACGATGGACATGAGATGCTCCACCGTACGATGGACATGTGACGCTCCACCGAATGATGGACATGCGAGGTTCCACCGTAAGATGGACATGTGACGCTCCACCGTACGATAGACATGCGATGCTCCACCGTACGATGGACATGTGACGCTCCACTGTACAATGGACATGTGACGCTCCACCGTATGATGGACATGCAAGGCTCCACTGTACAATGGACATGTGACACTCCACCGTACGATGAACATGCGACGCTCTACCGTAGGATGGACTAGCGAAGCTCCACCGTACGATGGACATGTGACGCTCCACTGTACAATGGACATGTGACGCTCCACCGTATGATGGACATGCAAGGCTCCACTGTACAATGGACATGTGACACTCCACCGTACGATGGACATGCGACGCTCTACCGTAGGATGGACTAGCGAAGCTCCACCGTAAGATGGACATCTGACGCTCCACCGTACGATGGACATGTGATGCTCCACTGTACGATGGACATGTGACGCTCCACCGTACGATGGACATGGGACGCTCCAATGTACGATGGACATGCGACGCTCCACTGTACGATGGACATGCGATGCTCCACTGTACGACGGACATGTGACGCTCCACCTTACGATGGACATCTGACGCTCCACTGTACGATCGGCATGTGATGCTCCACTGTACAATGGACATGTGACGCTCCACCGTATGATGGACAGGCAAGGCTCCACTGTACAATGGACATGTGACACTCCAGCGTACGATGGACATGCGACGCTCTACCGTAGGATGGACTAGCGAAGCTCCACCGTAAGATGGACATGTGACGCTCCACATGTTACGCTCCACCGAATGATGGACATGCGAGGCTCCACCATAAGATGGACATGTGACGCTCCACCGTACGATGGACATGTGATGCTCCACCGAAGGATGGACATGCGAGGCTCCACTGTAAGATGGACATGTTACGCTCCACCGTACGATGGACATGCGACGCTCCATCGTACGATGGACATGGGATGCTCCACCGTATGATGGACATGTGACACTCCACTGTACGATGGATATGCGATGCTCCACCGTACGATGGACATGTGATGTTCCACCGTACGATGGACATCTGACGCTCCACCGTAGGATGGACATGTGACGCTCCACCGTACGATGGACATGTGATGCTCCACCGTACGATGGACATGGGATGCTCCATCGTACGATGGACAGGTGATGCTCCACCATACGATGGACATGCTATGCTCCACCGTACGATGGACATTTGACGCTCCACCGTACGATGGACATGAGACGCTCCACCGTACGATCGACATGCGATGCTTCACAGTACGATTGACATGTGATGCTCCACTGTACGATGGACATCTAACGCTCCACCATACGATGGACATGAGATGCTCCACCGTACGATGGACATGTGACGCTCCACCGAATGATGGACAAGCGAGGTTCCACCGTAAGATGGACATGTGACGCTCCACCGTACGATAGACATGCGATGCTCCACCGTACGATGGACATGTGATGCTCCACTGTACAATGGACATGTGACGCTCCACCGTATGATGGACATGCAAGGCTCCACTGTACAATGGACATGTGACACTCCACCGTACGATGGACATGCGACGCTCTACCGTAGGATGGACTAGCGAAGCTCCACCGTAAGATGGACATGTGACGCTCCACCGTACGATGGACATCTGACGCTCCACCGTACGATGGACATGCTATGCTCCAGCGTACGATAGACATGTGACGCTCCACCGTACGATGGACATGGGACGCTCCACCGTATAATGGACATGTGACGCTCCACCGTACGATGGACATGAGACGCTCCACCGTATATGGACATGTGACGCTCCACCGTACGATGGACATGTGACGCTCCACTGTATGATGGACATGCAAAGCTCCACTGTACGATGGACATGTGACGCTCCACCGTACGATGGACATACGAGGCTCCACCGTAAGATGGACATGTGACGCTCCACTGTACAATGGACATGTGACGCTCCACCGTATGATGGACATGCAAGGCTCCACTGTACAATGGACATGGGACGCTCCACCGAATGATGGACATGCGAGGCTCCACCATAAGATGGACATGTGACGCTCCACCGTACGATGGACATGCGACGCTCCACCGTACGATGGACATGTGACGCTCCACCGAAGGATGGACATGTGATGCTCCACCGAAGGATGGACATGCGAGGCTCCACTGTAAGATGGACATGTTATGCTCCACCGTACGATGGACATGCAACGCTCCATCGTACGATGGACATGGGATGCTCCACCGTATGATGGACATGTGACGCTCCACTGTACAATGGACATGTGACGCTCCACCGTATGATGGACATGCAAGGCTCCACTGTACAATGGACATGTGACACTCCACCGTACGATGGACATGCGACGCTCTACCGTAGGATGGACTAGCGAAGCTCCACCGTAAGATGGACATCTGACGCTCCACCGTACGATGGACATGTGATGCTCCACTGTACGATGGACATGTGACGCTCCACCGTACGATGGACATGGGACGCTCCACCGTACGATGGACATGTGACGCTCCACCGAATGATGGACATGCGAGGTTCCACCGTAAGATGGACATGTGACGCTCCACCGTACGATAGACATGCGATGCTCCACCGTACGATGGACATGTGACGCTCCACTGTACAATGGACATGTGACGCTCCACCGTATGATGGACATGCAAGGCTCCACTGTACAATGGACATGTGACACTCCACCGTACGATGGACATGCGACGCTCTACCGTAGGATGGACTAGCGAAGCTCCACCGTACGATGGACATGTGACGCTCCACTGTACAATGGACATGTGACGCTCCACCGTATGATGGACATGCAAGGCTCCACTGTACAATGGACATGTGACACTCCACCGTACGATGGACATGCGACGCTCTACCGTAGGATGGACTAGCGAAGCTCCACCGTAAGATGGACATCTGACGCTCCACCGTACGATGGACATGTGATGCTCCACTGTACGATGGACATGTGACGCTCCACCGTACGATGGACATGGGACGCTCCAATGTACGATGGACATGCGACGCTCCACTGTACGATGGACATGCGATGCTCCACTGTACGACGGACATGTGACGCTCCACCTTACGATGGACATCTGACGCTCCACTGTACGATCGGCATGTGATGCTCCACTGTACAATGCACATGTGACGCTCCACCGTATGATGGACATGCAAGGCTCCACTGTACAATGGACATGTGACACTCCACCGTACGATGGACATGCGACGCTCTACCGTAGGATGGACTAGCGAAGCTCCACCGTAAGATGGACATGTGACGCTCCACAGTACGATGGACATCTGACGCTCCACCGTACGATGGACATGTGATGCTCCACTGTACGATGGACATGTGATGCTCCACCGTACGATGGACATGGGACGCTCCAATGTACGATGGACATGCGACGCTCCACTGTACGATGGACATGCGATGCTCCACTGTACGACGGACATGTGACGCTCCACTGTATGATGGACATGCGAGGTTCCACCGTACGATGGACATGGGATGCTCCATCGTACGATGGACATGTGACGCTCCACCGTACGATCGACATGCGATGCTCCACCGTACGATGGACATGTGATGCTCCATCGTACGATGGACATCTGACGCTCCACCGTACGATGGACATGCTATGCTCCACCGTACGATGGACATGTGACGCTCCACCGTACGATGGACATGGGACGCTCCACCGTACAATGGACATGTGACGCTCCATCGTACGATGGACATGTGACGCTATACTGAATGATGGACATGCGAGGCTCCACCGTAAGATGGACATGTGACGCTCCACCGTATGATGGACATGCGACGCTCAATCGTACGATGGACATGGGATGCTCCACCGTATGATGGACATGGGACGCTCCACTGTACGATGGACATGCGATGCTCCACTGTACGACGGACATGTGACGCTCCACCTTACGATGGACATCTGACGCTCCACTGTACGATCGGCATGTGATGCTCCACTGTACAATGGACATGTGACGCTCCACCGTACGATGGACATGGGACGCTCCAATGTACGATGGACATGCGACGCTCCACTGTACGATGGACATGCGATGCTCCACTGTACGACGGACATGTGACGCTCCACCTTACGATGGACATCTGACGCTCCACTGTACGATCGGCATGTGATGCTCCACTGTACAATGGACATGTGACGCTCCACCGTATGATGGACATGCAAGGCTCCACTGTACAATGGACATGTGACACTCCAGCGTACGATGGACATGCGACGCTCTACCGTAGGATGGACTAGCGAAGCTCCACCGTAAGATGGACATGTGACGCTCCACATGTTACGCTCCACCGAATGATGGACATGCGAGGCTCCACCATAAGATGGACATGTGACGCTCCACCGTACGATGGACATGTGATGCTCCACCGAAGGATGGACATGCGAGGCTCCACTGTAAGATGGACATGTTACGCTCCACCGTACGATGGACATGCGACGCTCCATCGTACGATGGACATGGGATGCTCCACCGTATGATGGACATGTGACACTCCACTGTACGATGGATATGCGATGCTCCACCGTACGATGGACATGTGATGTTCCACCGTACGATGGACATCTGACGCTCCACCGTAGGATGGACATGTGACGCTCCACCGTACGATGGACATGTGATGCTCCACCGTACGATGGACATGGGATGCTCCATCGTACGATGGACAGGTGATGCTCCACCATACGATGGACATGCTATGCTCCACCGTACGATGGACATTTGACGCTCCACCGTACGATGGACATGAGACGCTCCACCGTACGATGGACATGGGATGCTCCACCGTATGATGGACATGTGACACTCCACTGTACGATGGATATGCGATGCTCCACCGTACGATGGACATGTGATGTTCCACCGTACGATGGACATCTGACGCTCCACCGTAGGATGGACATGTGACGCTCCACCGTACGATGGACATGTGATGCTCCACCGTACGATGGACATGGGATGCTCCATCGTACGATGGACAGGTGATGCTCCACCATACGATGGACATGCTATGCTCCACCGTACGATGGACATTTGACGCTCCACCGTACGATGGACATGAGACGCTCCACCGTACGATCGACATGCGATGCTTCACAGTACGATTGACATGTGATGCTCCACTGTACGATGGACATCTAACGCTCCACCATACGATGGACATGAGATGCTCCACCGTACGATGGACATGTGACGCTCCATCGAATGATGGACATGCGAGGTTCCACCGTAAGATGGACATGTGACGCTCCACCGTACGATAGACATGCGATGCTCCACCGTACGATGGACATGTGATGCTCCACTGTACAATGGACATGTGACGCTCCACCGTATGATGGACATGCAAGGCTCCACTGTACAATGGACATGTGACACTCCACCGTATGATGGACATGCGACGCTCTACCGTAGGATGGACTAGCGAAGCTCCACCGTAAGATGGACATGTGACGCTCCACCGTACGATGGACATGTGATGCTCCACCGTACGATGGACATGGGATGCTCCATCGTACGATGGACAGGTGATGCTCCACCATACGATGGACATGCTATGCTCCACCGTACGATGGACATTTGACGCTCCACCGTACGATGGACATGAGACGCTCCACCGTACGATGGACATGGGATGCTCCACCGTATGATGGACATGTGACACTCCACTGTACGATGGATATGCGATGCTCCACCGTACGATGGACATGTGATGTTCCACCGTACGATGGACATCTGACGCTCCACCGTAGGATGGACATGTGACGCTCCACCGTACGATGGACATGTGATGCTCCACCGTACGATGGACATGGGATGCTCCATCGTACGATGGACAGGTGATGCTCCACCATACGATGGACATGCTATGCTCCACCGTACGATGGACATTTGACGCTCCACCGTACGATGGACATGAGACGCTCCACCGTACGATCGACATGCGATGCTTCACAGTACGATTGACATGTGATGCTCCACTGTACGATGGACATCTAACGCTCCACCATACGATGGACATGAGATGCTCCACCGTACGATGGACATGTGACGCTCCATCGAATGATGGACATGCGAGGTTCCACCGTAAGATGGACATGTGACGCTCCACCGTACGATAGACATGCGATGCTCCACCGTACGATGGACATGTGATGCTCCACTGTACAATGGACATGTGACGCTCCACCGTATGATGGACATGCAAGGCTCCACTGTACAATGGACATGTGACACTCCACCGTATGATGGACATGCGACGCTCTACCGTAGGATGGACTAGCGAAGCTCCACCGTAAGATGGACATGTGACGCTCCACCGTACGATGGACATCTGACGCTCCACCGTACGATGGACATGCTATACTCCAGCGTACGATAGACATGTGACGCTCCACCGTACGATGGACATGGGACGCTCCACCGTATAATGGACATGTGACGCTCCACCGTACGATGGACATGAGACGCTCCACCGTATATGGACATGTGATGCTCCACCGTACGATGGACATGTGACGCTCCACTGTATGATGGACATGCAAAGCTCCACTGTACGATGGACATGTGACGCTCCACCGTACGATGGACATACGAGGCTCCACCGTAAGATGGACATGTGACGCTCCACTGTACAATGGACATGTGACGCTCCACCGTATGATGGACATGCAAGGCTCCACTGTACAATGGACATGGGACGCTCCACAGAATGATGGACATGCGAGGCTCCACCATAAGATGGACATGTGACGCTCCACCATACGATGGACATGCGACGCTCCACCGTACGATGGACATGTGATGCTCCACCGAAGGATGGACATGTGATGCTCCACCGAAGGATGGACATGCGAGGCTCCACTGTAAGATGGACATGTTATGCTCCACCGTACGATGGACATGCGATGCTCCATCGTACGATGGACATGGGATGCTCCACCGTATGATGGACATGTGACACTCCACTGTATGATGGATAAGCGATGCTCCACCGTACGATGGACATGTGATGTTCCACCGTACGATGGACATCTGACGCTCCACCGTAGGATGGACATGTGACGCTCCACCGTACGATGGACATGTGATGCTGCACCGTACGATGGACATGTGACGCTCCATCGTACGATGGACATGTGATGCTCCACCATACGATGGACATGCTATGCTCTACCATACGATGGACATGTGACGCTCCACCGTACGATGGACATCTGACGCTCCACCGTACGATGGACATGCTATGCTCCAGCGTACGATAGACATGTGACGCTCCACCGTACGATGGACATGGGACGCTCCACCGTATAATGGACATGTGACGCTCCACCGTACGATGGACATGAGACGCTCCACCGTATATGGACATGTGACGCTCCACCGTACGATGGACATGTGACGCTCCACTGTATGATGGACATGCAAAGCTCCACTGTACGATGGACATGTGACGCTCCATCGTACGATGGACATACGAGGCTCCACCGTAAGATGGACATGTGACGCTCCACCGTACGATAGACATGCGATGCTCCACCGTACGATGGACATGTGATGCTCCACTGTACAATGGACATGTGACGCTCCACCGTATGATGGACATGCAAGGCTCCACTGTACAATGGACATGTGACACTCCACCGTACGATGGACATGCGACGCTCTACCGTAGGATGGACTAGCGAAGCTCCACCGTAAGATGGACATGTGACGCTCCACCGTACGATGCACATCTGACGCTCCACCGTACGATGGACATGCTATGCTCCAGCGTACGATAGACATGTGACGCTCCACCGTACGATGGACATGGGACGTTCCAATGTACGATGGACATGCGACGCTCCACTGTACGATGGACATGCGATGCTCCACTGTACGACGGACATGTGACGCTCCACTGTATGATGGACATGCGAGGTTCCACCGTACGATGGACATGGGATGCTCCATCGTACGATGGACATGTGACGCTCCACCGTACGATCGACATGCGATACTCCACCGTACGATGGACATGTGATGCTCCATCGTACGATGGACATCTGACGCTCCACCGTACGATGGACATGCTATGCTCCACCGTACGATGGACATGTGACGCTCCACTGTACAATGGACATGTGACGCTCCACCGTATGATGGACATGCAAGGCTCCACTGTACAATGGACATGGGACGCTCCACCGAATGATGGACATGCGAGGCTCCACCATAAGATGGACATGTGACGCTCCACCGTACGATGGACATGCGACGCTCCACCGTACGATGGACATGTGACGCTCCACCGAAGGATGGACATGTGATGCTCCACCGAAGGATGGACATGCGAGGCTCCACTGTAAGATGGACATGTTATGCTCCACCGTACGATGGACATGCGACGCTCCATCGTACGATGGACATGGGATGCTCCACCGTATGATGGACATGTGACACTCCACTGTACGATGGATATGCGATGCTCCACCGTACGATGGACATGTGATGTTCCACCGTACGATGGACATCTGACGCTCCACCGTAGGATGGACATGTGACGCTCCACCGTACGATGGACATGTGATGCTCCACCATACGATGGACATGGGATGCTCCATCGTACGATGGACATGTGATGCTCCACCATACGATGGACATGCTATGCTCTACCATACGATGGACATGTGACGCTCCACCGTACGATGGACATGAGACGCTCCACCGTACGATCGACATGCGATGTTTCACAGTACGATTGACATGTGATGCTCCACTGTACGATGGACATCTAACGCTCCACCATACGATGGACATGAGATGCTCCACCGTACGATGGACATGTGACGCTCCACCGAATGATGGACATGCGAGGTTCCACCGTAAGATGGACATGTGACGCTCCACCGTACGATAGACATGCGATGCTCCACCGTACGATGGACATGTGACGCTCCACTGTACAATGGACATGTGACGCTCCACCGTATGATGGACATGCAAGGCTCCACTGTACAATGGACATGTGACACTCCACCGTACGATGAACATGCGACGCTCTACCGTAGGATGGACTAGCGAAGCTCCACCGTACGATGGACATGTGACGCTCCACTGTACAATGGACATGTGACGCTCCACCGTATGATGGACATGCAAGGCTCCACTGTACAATGGACATGTGACACTCCACCGTACGATGGACATGCGACGCTCTACCGTAGGATGGACTAGCGAAGCTCCACCGTAAGATGGACATCTGACGCTCCACCGTACGATGGACATGTGATGCTCCACTGTACGATGGACATGTGACGCTCCACCGTACGATGGACATGGGACGCTCCAATGTACGATGGACATGCGACGCTCCACTGTACGATGGACATGCGATGCTCCACTGTACGACGGACATGTGACGCTCCACCTTACGATGGACATCTGACGCTCCACTGTACGATCGGCATGTGATGCTCCACTGTACAATGGACATGTGACGCTCCACCGTATGATGGACAGGCAAGGCTCCACTGTACAATGGACATGTGACACTCCAGCGTACGATGGACATGCGACGCTCTACCGTAGGATGGACTAGCGAAGCTCCACCGTAAGATGGACATGTGACGCTCCACATGTTACGCTCCACCGAATGATGGACATGCGAGGCTCCACCATAAGATGGACATGTGACGCTCCACCGTACGATGGACATGTGATGCTCCACCGAAGGATGGACATGCGAGGCTCCACTGTAAGATGGACATGTTACGCTCCACCGTACGATGGACATGCGACGCTCCATCGTACGATGGACATGGGATGCTCCACCGTATGATGGACATGTGACACTCCACTGTACGATGGATATGCGATGCTCCACCGTACGATGGACATGTGATGTTCCACCGTACGATGGACATCTGACGCTCCACCGTAGGATGGACATGTGACGCTCCACCGTACGATGGACATGTGATGCTCCACCGTACGATGGACATGGGATGCTCCATCGTACGATGGACAGGTGATGCTCCACCATACGATGGACATGCTATGCTCCACCGTACGATGGACATTTGACGCTCCACCGTACGATGGACATGAGACGCTCCACCGTACGATCGACATGCGATGCTTCACAGTACGATTGACATGTGATGCTCCACTGTACGATGGACATCTAACGCTCCACCATACGATGGACATGAGATGCTCCACCGTACGATGGACATGTGACGCTCCACCGAATGATGGACAAGCGAGGTTCCACCGTAAGATGGACATGTGACGCTCCACCGTACGATAGACATGCGATGCTCCACCGTACGATGGACATGTGATGCTCCACTGTACAATGGACATGTGACGCTCCACCGTATGATGGACATGCAAGGCTCCACTGTACAATGGACATGTGACACTCCACCGTACGATGGACATGCGACGCTCTACCGTAGGATGGACTAGCGAAGCTCCACCGTAAGATGGACATGTGACGCTCCACCGTACGATGGACATCTGACGCTCCACCGTACGATGGACATGCTATGCTCCAGCGTACGATAGACATGTGACGCTCCACCGTACGATGGACATGGGACGCTCCACCGTATAATGGACATGTGACGCTCCACCGTACGATGGACATGAGACGCTCCACCGTATATGGACATGTGACGCTCCACCGTACGATGGACATGTGACGCTCCACTGTATGATGGACATGCAAAGCTCCACTGTACGATGGACATGTGACGCTCCACCGTACGATGGACATACGAGGCTCCACCGTAAGATGGACATGTGACGCTCCACTGTACAATGGACATGTGACGCTCCACCGTATGATGGACATGCAAGGCTCCACTGTACAATGGACATGGGACGCTCCACCGAATGATGGACATGCGAGGCTCCACCATAAGATGGACATGTGACGCTCCACCGTACGATGGACATGCGACGCTCCACCGTACGATGGACATGTGACGCTCCACCGAAGGATGGACATGTGATGCTCCACCGAAGGATGGACATGCGAGGCTCCACTGTAAGATGGACATGTTATGCTCCACCGTACGATGGACATGCAACGCTCCATCGTACGATGGACATGGGATGCTCCACCGTATGATGGACATGTGACACTCCACTGTACGATGGATATGCGATGCTCCACCGTACGATGGACATGTGATGTTCCACCGTACGATGGACATCTGACGCTCCACCGTAGGATGGACATGTGACGCTCCACCGTACGATGGACATGTGATGCTCCACCGTACGATGGACATGGGATGCTCCATCGTACGATGGACATGTGATGCTCCACCATACGATGGACATGCTATGCTCTACCATACGATGGACATGTGACGCTCCACCGTACGATGGACATGTGATGCTCCACCGTACGATGGACATGGGATGCTCCATCGTACGATGGACATGTGATGCTCCACCATACGATGGACATGCTATGCTCTACCATACGATGGACTTGTGACGCTCCACCGTACGATGGACATGAGACGCTCCACCGTATGATCAACATGCGATGTTTCACAGTACGATTGACATGTGATGCTCCACTGTACGATGGACATCTAACGCTCCACCATACGATGGACATGAGATGCTCCACCGTACGATGGACATGCGAGGTTCCACCGTAAGATGGACATGTGACGCTCCACCGTACGATAGACATGCGATGCTCCACCGTACGATGGACATGTGACGCTCCACTGTACAATGGACATGTGACGCTCCACCGTATGATGGACATGCAAGGCTCCACTGTACAATGGACATGTGACACTCCACCGTACGATGGACATGCGACGCTCTACCGTAGGATGGACTAGCGAAACTCCACCGTACGATGGACATGAGACGCTCCACCGTATATGGACATGTGATGCTCCACCGTACGATGGACATGTGACGCTCCACTGTATGATGGACATGCAAAGCTCCACTGTACGATGGACATGTGACGCTCCACCGTACGATGGACATACGAGGCTCCACCGTAAGATGGACATGTGACGCTCCACTGTACAATGGACATGTGACGCTCCACCGTATGATGGACATGCAAGGCTCCACTGTACAATGGACATGGGACGCTCCACAGAATGATGGACATGCGAGGCTCCACCATAAGATGGACATGTGACGCTCCACCGTACGATGGACATGCGACGCTCCACCGTACGATGGACATGTGACGCTCCACCGAAAGATGGACATGTGATGCTCCACCGAAGGATGGACATGCGAGGCTCCACTGTAAGATGGACATGTTATGCTCCACCGTACGATGGACATGCGATGCTCCATCGTACGATGGACATGGGATGCTCCACCGTATGATGGACATGTGACACTCCACTGTAGGATGGATAAGCGATGCTCCACCGTACGATGGACATGTGATGTTCCACCGTACGATGGACATCTGACGCTCCACCGTAGGATGGACATGTGACGCTCCACCGTACGATGGACATGTGATGCTGCACCGTACGATGGACATGGGATGCTCCATCGTACGATGGACATGTGATGGTCCACCATACGATGGACATGCTATGCTCTACCATACGATGGACATGTGACGCTCCACCGTACGATGGACATCTGACGCTCCACCGTACGATGGACATGCTATGCTCCAGCGTACGATAGACATGTGACGCTCCACCGTACGATGGACATGGGACGCTCCACCGTATAATGGACATGTGACGCTCCACCGTACGATGGACATGAGACGCTCCACCGTATATGGACATGTGACGCTCCACCGTACGATGGACATGTGACGCTCCACTGTATGATGGACATGCAAAGCTCCACTGTACGATGGACATGTGACGCTCCACCGTACGATGGACATACGAGGCTCCACCGTAAGATGGACATGTGACGCTCCACCGTACGATAGACATGCGATGCTCCACTGTACGATGGACATGTGATGCTCCACTGTACAATGGACATGTGACGCTCCACCGTATGATGGACATGCAAGGCTCCACTGTACAATGGACATGTGACACTCTACCGTACGATGGACATGCGACGCTCTACCGTAGGATGGACTAGCGAAGCTCCACCGTAAGATGGACATGTGACGCTCCACCGTACGATGGACATCTGACGCTCCACCGTACGATGGACATGCTATGCTCCAGCGTACGATAGACATGTGACGCTCCACCGTACGATGGACATGGGACGCTCCACCGTACGATGGACATACGAGGTTCCACCGTAAGATGGACATGTGACGCTCCACCGTACGATGGACATACGAGGCTCCACCGTAAGATGGACATGTGACGCTCCACTGTACAATGGACATGTGACACTCCACCGTACGATGGACATGCGACGCTCTACCGTAGGATGGACTAGCGAAGCTCCACCGTAAGATGGACATGTGACGCTCCACAGTACGATGGACATCTGACGCTCCACCGTACGATGGACATGTGATGCTCCACTGTACGATGGACATGTGACGCTCCACCGTACGATGGAAATGGGACGCTCCAATGTACGATGGACATGCGACGCTCCACTGTACGATGGACATGCGATGCTCCACTGTACGACGGACATGTGACGCTCCACTGTATGATGGACATGCGAGGTTCCACCGTACGATGGACATGGGATGCTCCATCGTACGATGGACATGGGACGCTCCACCGTACGATCGACATGCGATGCTCCACCGTACGATGGACATGTGAGGCTCCATCGTACGATGGACATCTGACGCTCCACCGTACGATGGACATGCTATGCTCCACCGTACGATGGACATGTGACGCTCCACTGTACAATGGACATGTGACGCTCCACCGTATGATGGACATGCAAGGCTCCACTGTACAATGGACATGGGACGCTCCACCGTATGATGGACATGCGAGGCTCCACCATAAGATGGACATGTGACGCTCCACCGTACGATGGACATGCGACGCTCCACCGTACGATGGACATGTGACGCTCCACCGAAGGATGGACATGTGATGCTCCACCGAAGGATGGACATGCGAGGCTCCACTGTAAGATGGACATGTTATGCTCCACCGTACGATGGACATGCGACGCTCCATCGTACGATGGACATGGGATGCTCCACCGTATGATGGACATGTGACACTCCACTGTACGATGGATATGCGATGCTCCACCGTACGATGGACATGTGATGTTCCACCGTACGATGGACATCTGACGCTCCACCGTAGGATGGACATGTGACGCTCCACCGTACGATGGACATGTGATGCTCCACCATACGATGGACATGGGATGCTCCATCGTACGATGGACATGTGATGCTCCACCATACGATGGACATGCTATGCTCTACCATACGATGGACATGTGACGCTCCACCGTACGATGGACATGAGACGCTCCACCGTACGATCGACATGCGATGTTTCACAGTACGATTGACATGTGATGCTCCACTGTACGATGGACATCTAACGCTCCACCATACGATGGACATGAGATGCTCCACCGTACGATGGACATGTGACGCTCCACCGAATGATGGACATGCGAGGTTCCACCGTAAGATGGACATGTGACGCTCCACCGTACGATAGACATGCGATGCTCCACCGTACGATGGACATGTGACGCTCCACTGTACAATGGACATGTGACGCTCCACCGTATGATGGACATGCAAGGCTCCACTGTACAATGGACATGTGACACTCCACCGTACGATGGACATGCGACGCTCTACCGTAGGATGGACTAGCGAAGCTCCACCGTACGATGGACATGTGACGCTCCACTGTACAATGGACATGTGACGCTCCACCGTATGATGGACATGCAAGGCTCCTCTGTACAATGGACATGTGACACTCCACCGTACGATGGACATGCGACGCTCTACCGTAGGATGGACTAGCGAAGCTCCACCGTAAGATGGACATCTGACGCTCCACCGTACGATGGACATGTGATGCTCCACTGTACGATGGACATGTGACGCTCCACCGTACGATGGACATGGGACGCTCCACTGTACGATGGACATGCGACGCTCCACTGTACGATGGACATGCGATGCTCCACTGTACGACGGACATGTGACGCTCCACTGTATGATGGACATGCGAGGTTCCACCGTACGATGGACATGGGATGCTCCATCGTACGATGGACATGTGACGCTCCACCGTACGATCGACATGCGATGCTCCACCGTACGATGGACATGTGATGCTCCATCGTACGATGGACATCTGACGCTCCACCGTACGATGGACATGCTATGCTCCAGCGTACGATAGACATGTGACGCTCCACCGTACGATGGACATGGGACGCTCCACCGTACAATGGACATGTGACGCTCCATCGTACGATGGACATGTGACGCTATACTGAATGATGGACATGCGAGGCTCCACCGTAAGATGGACATGTGACGCTCCACCGTATGATGGACATGCGACGCTCAATCGTACGATGGACATGGGATGCTCCACCGTATGATGGACATGTGACGCTCCACCGTACGATGGACATGTGACGCTCCACTGTATGATGGACATGTGACGCTCCACCGTACGATGGACATGGGATGCTCCATCGTACGATGGACAGGTGATGCTCCACCATACGATGGACATGCTATGCTCCACCGTACGATGGACATTTGACGCTCCACCGTACGATGGACATGAGACGCTCCACCGTACGATCGACATGCGATGCTTCACAGTACGATTGACATGTGATGCTCCACTGTACGATGGACATCTAACGCTCCACCATACGATGGACATGAGATGCTCCACCGTACGATGGACATGTGATGCTCCACTGTACGATGGACATGTGATGCTCCATCGTACGATGGACATGCTATGCTCTACCATACGATGGACTTGTGACGCTCCACCGTACGATGGACATGAGACGCTCCACCGTACGATCGACATGCGATGTTTCACAGTACGATTGACATGTGATGCTCCACTGTACGATGGACATCTAACGCTCCACCATACGATGGACATGAGATGCTCCACCGTACGATGGACATGCTATGCTCTACCATACGATGGACTTGTGACGCTCCACCGTACGATGGACATGAGACGCTCCACCGTACGATCGACATGCGATGTTTCACAGTACGATTGACATGTGATGCTCCACTGTACGATGGACATCTAACGCTCCACCATACGATGGACATGAGATGCTCCACCGTACGATGGACATGTGACGCTCCACCGAATGATGGACATGCGAGGTTCCACCGTAAGATGGACATGTGACGCTCCACCGTACGATAGACATGCGATGCTCCACCGTACGATGGACATGTGACGCTCCACTGTACAATGGACATGTGACGCTCCACCGTATGATGGACATGCAAGGCTCCACTGTACAATGGACATGTGACACTCCACCGTACGATGGACATGCGACGCTCTACCGTACGATCGACATGCGATGTTTCACAGTACGATTGACATGTGATGCTCCACTGTACGATGGACATCTAACGCTCCACCATACGATGGACATGAGATGCTCCACCGTACGATGGACATGTGACGCTCCACCGAATGATGGACATGCGAGGTTCCACCGTAAGATGGACATGTGACGCTCCACCGTACGATAGACATGCGATGCTCCACCGTACGATGGACATGTGACGCTCCACTGTACAATGGACATGTGACGCTCCACCGTATGATGGACATGCAAGGCTTCACTGTACAATGGACATGTGACACTCCACCGTACGATGGACATGCGACGCTCTACCGTAGGATGGACTAGCGAAGCTCCACCGTACGATGGACATGTGACGCTCCACTGTACAATGGACATGTGACGCTCCACCGTACGATGGACATCTGACGCTCCACCGTACGATGGACATGCTATGCTCCAGCGTACGATAGACATGTGACACTCCACCGTACGATGGACATTGGACGCTCCACCGTATAATGGACATGTGACGCTCCACCGTACGATGGACATGAGACGCTCCACCGTATATGGACATGTGATGCTCCACCGTACGATGGACATGTGACGCTCCACTGTATGATGGACATGCAAAGCTCCACTGTACGATGGACATGTGACGCTCCACCGTACGATGGACATACGAGGCTCCACCGTAAGATGGACATGTGACGCTCCACTGTACAATGGACATGTGACGCTCCACCGTATGATGGACATGCAAGGCTCCACTGTACAATGGACATGTGACACTCGACCGTACGATGGACATGCGACGCTCTACCGTAGGATGGACTAGCGAAGCTCCACCGTACGATGGACATGTGACGCTCCACTGTACAATGGACATGTGACGCTCCACCGTATGATGGACATGCAAGGCTCCACTGTACAATGGACATGTGACACTAACCTGTACGATGGACATGCGACGCTCTACCGTAGGATGGACTAGCGAAGCTCCACCGTAAGATGGACATCTGACGCTCCACCGTACGATGGACATGTGATGCTCCACTGTACGATGGACATGTGACGCTCCACCGTACGATGGACATGGGACGCTCCAATGTACGATGGACATGCGACGCTCCACTGTACGATGGACATGCGATGCTCCACTGTACAATGGACATGTGACGCTCCACCGTACGAAGGACATCTGACGCTCCACCGTACGATGGACATGCTATGCTCCAGCATACGATAGACATGTGACGCTCCACCGTACGATGGACATGTGACGCTCCACTGTATGATGGAAATGCAAAGCTCCACTGTACGATGGACATGTGATGCTCCACCGTACGATGGACATACGAGGCTCCACCGTAAGATGGACATGTGACGCTCCACTGTACAATGGACATGTGACGCTCCACCGTATGATGGACATGCAAGGCTCCACTGTACAATGGACATGGGACGCTCCACAGAATGATGGACATGCGAGGCTCCACCATAAGATGGACATGTGACGCTCCACCGTACGATGGACATGCGACGCTCCACCGTACGATGGACATGTGACGCTCCACCGAAGGATGGACATGTGATGCTCCACCGAAGGATGGACATGCGAGGCTCCACTGTAAGATGGACATGTTATGCTCCACCGTACGATGGACATGCGATGCTCCATCGTACGATGGACATGGGATGCTCCACCGTATGATGGACATGTGACACTCCACTGTATGATGGATAAGCGATGCTCCACCGTACGATGGACATGTGATGTTCCACCGTACGATGGACATCTGACGCTCCACCGTAGGATGGACATGTGACGCTCCACCGTACGATGGACATGTGATGCTGCACCGTACGATGGACATGCGACGCTCTACCGTAGGATGGACTAGCGAAGCTCCACCGTAAGATGGACATGTGACGCTCCACCGTACGATGGACATCTGACGCTCCACCGTACGATGGACATGCTATGCTCCAGCGTACGATAGACATGTGACGCTCCACCGTACGATGGACATGGGACGCTCCACCGTACGATGGACATACGAGGCTCCACCGTAAGATGGACATGTGACGCTCCACCGTACGATGGACATACGAGGCTCCACCGTAAGATGGACATGTGACGCTCCACTGTACAATGGACATGTGACACTCCACCGTACGATGGACATGCGACGCTCTACCGTAGGATGGACTAGCGAAGCTCCACCGTAAGATGGACATGTGACGCTCCACTGTACAATGGACATGTGACGCTCCACCGTATGATGGACATGCAAGGCTCCACTGTACAATGGACATGTGACACTAACCTGTACGATGGACATGCGACGCTCTACCGTAGGATGGACTAGCGAAGCTCCACCGTAAGATGGACATCTGACGCTCCACCGTACGATGGACATGTGATGCTCCACTGTACGATGGACATGTGACGCTCCACCGTACGATGGACATGGGACGCTCCAATGTACGATGGACATGCGACGCTCCACTGTACGATGGACATGCGATGCTCCACTGTACGACGGACATGTGACGCTCCACCTTACGATGGACATCTGACGCTCCACTGTACGATCGGCATGTGATGCTCCACTGTACAATGCACATGTGACGCTCCACCGTATGATGGACATGCAAGGCTCCACTGTACAATGGAAATGTGACACTCCACCGTACGATGGACATGCGACGCTCTACCGTAGGATGGACTAGCGAAGCTCCACCGTAAGATGGACATGTGACGCTCCACAGTACGATGGACATCTGACGCTCCACCGTACGATGGACATGTGATGCTCCACTGTACGATGGACATGTGATGCTCCACCGTACGATGGACATGGGACGCTCCAATGTACGATGGACATGCGACGCTCCACTGTACGATGGACATGCGATGCTCCACTGTACGACAGACATGTGACGCTCCACTGTATGATGGACATGCGAGGTTCCACCGTACGATGGACATGGGATGCTCCATCGTACGATGGACATGTGACGCTCCACCGTACGATCGACATGCGATGCTCCACCGTACGATGGACATGTGATGCTCCATCGTACGATGGACATCTGATGCTCCACCGTACGATGGACATGCTATGCTCCACCGTACGATGGACATGTGACGCTCCACCGTACGATGGACATGGGACGCTCCACCGTACAATGGACATGTGACGCTCCATCGTACGATGGACATGTGACGCTATACTGAATGATGGACATGCGAGGCCCCACCGTAAGATGGACATGTGACGCTCCACCGTATGATGGACATGCGACGCTCAATCGTACGATGGACATGCGACGCTCTACCGTAGGATGGACTAGCGAAGCTCCACCGTAAGATGGACATGTGACGCTCCACAGTACGATGGACATCTGACGCTCCACCGTACGATGGACATGCTATGCTCCAGCGTACGATAGACATGTGACGCTCCACCGTACGATGGACATGGGACGCTCCACCGTATAATGGACATGTGACGCTCCACCGTACGATGGACATGAGACGCTCCACCGTATATGGACATGTGACGCTCCACCGTACGATGGACATGTGACGCTCCACTGTATGATGGACATGCAAAGCTCCACTGTACGATGGACATGTGACGCTCCACCGTACGATGGACATACGAGGCTCCACCGTAAGATGGACATGTGACGCTCCACCGTACGATAGACATGCGATGCTCCACCGTATGATGGACATGTGATGCTCCACTGTACAATGGACATGTGACGCTCCACCGTATGATGGACATGCAAGGCTCCACTGTACAATGGACATGTGACACTCCACCGTACGATGGACATGCGACGCTCTACCGTAGGATGGACTAGCGAAGCTCCACCGTAAGATGGACATGTGACGCTCCACAGTACGATGGACATCTGACGCTCCACCGTACGATGGACATGTGATGCTCCACTGTACGATGGACATGTGACGCTCCACCGTACGATGGACATGGGACGCTCCAATGTACGATGGACATGCGACGCTCCACTGTACGATGGACATGCGATGCTCCACTGTACGACGGACATGTGACGCTCCACTGTATGATGGACATGCGAGGTTCCACCGTACGATGGACATGGGATGCTCCATCGTACGATGGACATGTGACGCTCCACCGTACGATCGACATGCGATGCTCCACCGTACGATGGACATGTGATGCTCCATCGTACGATGGACATCTGACGCTCCACCGTACGATGGACATGCTATGCTCCACCGTACGATGGACATGTGACGCTCCACCGTACGATGGACATGGGACGCTCCACCGTACAATGGACATGTGACGCTCCATCGTACGATGGACATGTGATGCTATACTGAATGATGGACATGCGAGGCTCCACCGTAAGATGGACATGTGATGCTCCACCGTATGATGGACATGCGACGCTCAATCGTACGATGGACATGGGATGCTCCACCGTATGATGGACATGTGACGCTCCACCGTACGATGGACATGTGACGCTCCACTGTATGATGGACATGTGACGCTCCACCGTACGATGGACATGTGACGCTCCACTGTATGATGGACATGCGAGGTTCCACCATAAGATGGACATGTGACGCTCTACCGTACGATAGACATGCGATGCTCCACCGTACGATGGACATGTGACGCTCCACTGTACAATGGACATGTGACGCTCCACCGTATGATGGACATGCAAGGCTCCACTGTACAATGGACATGTGACACTCCACCGTACGATGGACATGCGACGCTCTACCGTAGGATGGACTAGCGAAGCTCCACCGTACGATGGACATGTGACGCTCCACTGTACAATGGACATGTGACGCTCCACCGTATGATGGACATGCGATGTTTCACAGTACGATTGACATGTGATGCTCCACTGTACGATGGACATCTAACGCTCCACCATACGATGGACATGAGATGCTCCACCGTACGATGGACATGCTATGCTCTACCATACGATGGACTTGTGACGCTCCACCGTACGATGGACATGAGACGCTCCACCGTACGATCGACATGCGATGTTTCACAGTACGATTGACATGTGATGCTCCACTGTACGATGGACATCTAACGCTCCACCATACGATGGACATGAGATGCTCCA
Source organism: Terebella lapidaria (assembly GCA_949152475.1). NCBI lineage: Eukaryota > Metazoa > Annelida > Polychaeta > Terebellida > Terebellidae > Terebella > Terebella lapidaria. Next base: position 39,408,460 of record OX424563.1, read on the forward strand.
CCGTACGATGGACATGTGACGCTCCACCGAATGATGGACATGCGAGGTTCCACCGTAAGATGGACATGTGACGCTCCACCGTACGATAGACATGCGATGCTTCACCGTACGATGGACATGTGACGCTCCACTGTACAATGGACATGTGACGCTCCACCGTATGATGGACATGCAAGGCTCCACTGTACAATGGACATGTGACACTCCACCGTACGATGGACATGCGACGCTCTACCGTACGATCGACATGCGATGTTTCACAGTACGATTGACATGTGATGCTCCACTGTACGATGGACATCTAACGCTCCACCATACGATGGACATGAGATGCTCCACCGTACGATGGACATGTGACGCTCCACCGAATGATGGACATGCGAGGTTCCACCGTAAGATGGACATGTGACGCTCCACCGTACAATAGACATGCGATGCTCCACCGTACGATGGACATGTGACGCTCCACTGTACAATGGACATGTGACGCTCCACCGTATGATGGACATGCAAGGCTCCACTGTACAATGGACATGTGACACTCCACCGTACGATGGACATGCGACGCTCTACCGTAGGATGGACTAGCGAAGCTCCACCGTACGATGGACATGTGACGCTCCACTGTACAATGGACATGTGACGCTCCACCGTATGATGGACATGCGATGTTTCACAGTACGATTGACATGTGATGCTCCACTGTACGATGGACATCTAACGCTCCACCATACGATGGACATGAGATGCTCCACCGTACGATGGACATGCTATGCTCTACCATACGATGGACTTGTGACGCTCCACCGTACGATGGACATGAGACGCTCCACCGTACGATCGACATGCGATGTTTCACAGTACGATTGACATGTGATGCTCCACTGTACGATGGACATCTAACGCTCCACCATACGATGGACATGAGATGCTCCACCGTACGATGGACATGTGACGCTCCACCGAATGATGGACATGCGAGGTTCCACCGTAAGATGGACATGTGACGCTCCACCGTACGATAGACATGCGATGCTCCACCGTACGATGGACATGTGACGCTCCACTGTACAATGGACATGTGACGCTCCACCGTATGATGGACATGCAAGGCTCCACTGTACAATGGACATGTGACACTCCACCGTACGATGGACATGCGACGCTCTACCGTACGATCGACATGCGATGTTTCACAGTACGATTGACATGTGATGCTCCACTGTACGATGGACATCTAACGCTCCACCATACGATGGACATGAGATGCTCCACCGTACGATGGACATGTGACGCTCCACCGAATGATGGACATGCGAGGTTCCACCGTAAGATGGACATGTGACGCTCCACCGTACAATAGACATGCGATGCTCCACCGTACGATGGACATGTGACGCTCCACTGTACAATGGACATGTGACGCTCCACCGTATGATGGACATGCAAGGCTCCACTGTACAATGGACATGTGACACTCCACCGTACGATGGACATGCGACGCTCTACCGTAGGATGGACTAGCGAAGCTCCACCGTACGATGGACATGTGACGCTCCACTGTACAATGGACATGTGACGCTCCACCGTACGAAGGACATCTGACGCTCCACCGTACGATGGACATGCTATGCTCCAGCATACGATAGACATGTGACGCTCCACCGTACGATGGACATGTGACGCTCCACTGTATGATGGAAATGCAAAGCTCCACTGTACGATGGACATGTGATGCTCCACCGTACGATGGACATACGAGGCTCCACCGTAAGATGGACATGTGACGCTCCACTGTACAATGGACATGTGACGCTCCACCGTATGATGGACATGCAAGGCTCCACTGTACAATGGACATGGGACGCTCCACAGAATGATGGACATGCGAGGCTCCACCATAAGATGGACATGTGACGCTCCACCGTACGATGGACATGCGACGCTCCACCGTACGATGGACATGTGACGCTCCACCGAAGGATGGACATGTGATGCTCCACCGAAGGATGGACATGCGAGGCTCCACTGTAAGATGGACATGTTATGCTCCACCGTACGATGGACATGCGATGCTCCATCGTACGATGGACATGGGATGCTCCACCGTATGATGGACATGTGACACTCCACTGTATGATGGATAAGCGATGCTCCACCGTACGATGGACATGTGATGTTCCACCGTACGATGGACATCTGACGCTCCACCGTAGGATGGACATGTGACGCTCCACCGTACGATGGACATGTGATGCTGCACCGTACGATGGACATGCGACGCTCTACCGTAGGATGGACTAGCGAAGCTCCACCGTAAGATGGACATGTGACGCTCCACCGTACGATGGACATCTGACGCTCCACCGTACGATGGACATGCTATGCTCCAGCGTACGATAGACATGTGACGCTCCACCGTACGATGGACATGGGACGCTCCACCGTACGATGGACATACGAGGCTCCACCGTAAGATGGACATGTGACGCTCCACCGTACGATGGACATACGAGGCTCCACCGTAAGATGGACATGTGACGCTCCACTGTACAATGGACATGTGACACTCCACCGTACGATGGACATGCGACGCTCTACCGTAGGATGGACTAGCGAAGCTCCACCGTAAGATGGACATGTGACGCTCCACTGTACAATGGACATGTGACGCTCCACCGTATGATGGACATGCAAGGCTCCACTGTACAATGGACATGTGACACTAACCTGTACGATGGACATGCGACGCTCTACCGTAGGATGGACTAGCGAAGCTCCACCGTAAGATGGACATCTGACGCTCCACCGTACGATGGACATGTGATGCTCCACTGTACGATGGACATGTGACGCTCCACCGTACGATGGACATGGGACGCTCCAATGTACGATGGACATGCGACGCTCCACTGTACGATGGACATGCGATGCTCCACTGTACGACGGACATGTGACGCTCCACCTTACGATGGACATCTGACGCTCCACTGTACGATCGGCATGTGATGCTCCACTGTACAATGCACATGTGACGCTCCACCGTATGATGGACATGCAAGGCTCCACTGTACAATGGAAATGTGACACTCCACCGTACGATGGACATGCGACGCTCTACCGTAGGATGGACTAGCGAAGCTCCACCGTAAGATGGACATGTGACGCTCCACAGTACGATGGACATCTGACGCTCCACCGTACGATGGACATGTGATGCTCCACTGTACGATGGACATGTGATGCTCCACCGTACGATGGACATGGGACGCTCCAATGTACGATGGACATGCGACGCTCCACTGTACGATGGACATGCGATGCTCCACTGTACGACAGACATGTGACGCTCCACTGTATGATGGACATGCGAGGTTCCACCGTACGATGGACATGGGATGCTCCATCGTACGATGGACATGTGACGCTCCACCGTACGATCGACATGCGATGCTCCACCGTACGATGGACATGTGATGCTCCATCGTACGATGGACATCTGACGCTCCACCGTACGATGGACATGCTATGCTCCACCGTACGATGGACATGTGACGCTCCACCGTACGATGGACATGGGACGCTCCACCGTACAATGGACATGTGACGCTCCATCGTACGATGGACATGTGACGCTATACTGAATGATGGACATGCGAGGCCCCACCGTAAGATGGACATGTGACGCTCCACCGTATGATGGACATGCGACGCTCAATCGTACGATGGACATGCGACGCTCTACCGTAGGATGGACTAGCGAAGCTCCACCGTAAGATGGACATGTGACGCTCCACAGTACGATGGACATCTGACGCTCCACCGTACGATGGACATGCTATGCTCCAGCGTACGATAGACATGTGACGCTCCACCGTACGATGGACATGGGACGCTCCACCGTATAATGGACATGTGACGCTCCACCGTACGATGGACATGAGATGCTCCACCGTATATGGACATGTGACGCTCCACCGTACGATGGACATGTGACGCTCCACTGTATGATGGACATGCAAAGCTCCACTGTACGATGGACATGTGACGCTCCACCGTACGATGGACATACGAGGCTCCACCGTAAGATGGACATGTGACGCTCCACCGTACGATAGACATGCGATGCTCCACCGTATGATGGACATGTGATGCTCCACTGTACAATGGACATGTGACGCTCCACCGTATGATGGACATGCAAGGCTCCACTGTACAATGGACATGTGACACTCCACCGTACGATGGACATGCGACGCTCTACCGTAGGATGGACTAGCGAAGCTCCACCGTAAGATGGACATGTGACGCTCCACAGTACGATGGACATCTGACGCTCCACCGTACGATGGACATGTGATGCTCCACTGTACGATGGACATGTGACGCTCCACCGTACGATGGACATGGGACGCTCCAATGTACGATGGACATGCGACGCTCCACTGTACGATGGACATGCGATGCTCCACTGTACGACGGACATGTGACGCTCCACTGTATGATGGACATGCGAGGTTCCACCGTACGATGGACATGGGATGCTCCATCGTACGATGGACATGTGACGCTCCACCGTACGATCGACATGCGATGCTCCACCGTACGATCGACATGCGATGCTCCACCGTACGATGGACATGTGATGCTCCATCGTACGATGGACATCTGACGCTCCACCGTACGATGGACATGCTATGCTCCACCGTACGATGGACATGTGACGCTCCACCGTACGATGGACATGGGACGCTCCACCGTACAATGGACATGTGACGCTCCATCGTACGATGGACATGTGATGCTATACTGAATGATGGACATGCGAGGCTCCACCGTAAGATGGACATGTGACGCTCCACCGTATGATGGACATGCGACGCTCAATCGTACGATGGACATGGGATGCTCCACCGTATGATGGACATGTGACGCTCCACCGTACGATGGACATGTGACGCTCCACTGTATGATGGACATGTGACGCTCCACCGTACGATGGACATGTGACGCTCCACTGTATGATGGACATGCGAGGTTCCACCATAAGATGGACATGTGACGCTCTACCGTACGATAGACATGCGATGCTCCACCGTACGATGGACATGTGACGCTCCACTGTACAATGGACATGTGACGCTCCACCGTATGATGGACATGCAAGGCTCCACTGTACAATGGACATGTGACACTCCACCGTACGATGGACATGCGACGCTCTACCGTAGGATGGACTAGCGAAGCTCCACCGTACGATGGACATGTGACGCTCCACTGTACAATGGACATGTGACGCTCCACCGTATGATGGACATGCAAGGCTCCACTGTACAATGGACATGTGACACTAACCTGTACGATGGACATGCGACGCTCTACCGTAGGATGGACTAGCGAAGCTCCACCGTAAGATGGACATCTGACGCTCCACCGTACGATGGACATGTGATGCTCCACTGTACGATGGACATGTGACGCTCCACCGTACGATGGACATGGGACGCTCCAATGTACGATGGACATGCGACGCTCCACTGTACGATGGACATGCGATGCTCCACTGTACGACGGACATGTGACGCTCCACCTTACGATGGACATCTGACGCTCCACTGTACGATCGGCATGTGATGCTCCACTGTACAGTGCACATGTGACGCTCCACCGTATTATGGACATGCAAGGCTCCACTGTACAATGGAAATGTGACACTCCACCGTACGATGGACATGCGACGCTCTACCGTAGGATGGACTAGCGAAGCTCCACCGTAAGATGGACATGTGACGCTCCACAGTACGATGGACATCTGACGCTCCACCGTACGATGGACATGTGATGCTCCACTGTACGATGGACATGTGATGCTCCACCGTACGATGGACATGGGACGCTCCAATGTACGATGGACATGCGACGCTCCACTGTACGATGGACATGCGATGCTCCACTGTACGACAGACATGTGATGCTCCACTGTATGATGGACATGCGAGGTTCCACCGTACGATGGACATGGGATGCTCCATCGTACGATGGACATGTGACGCTCCACCGTACGATCGACATGCGATGCTCCACCGTACGATGGACATGTGATGCTCCATCGTACGATGGACATGCTATGCTCTACCATACGATGGACTTGTGACGCTCCACCGTACGATGGACATGAGACGCTCCACCGTACGATCGACATGCGATGTTTCACAGTACGATTGACATGTGATGCTCCACTGTACGATGGACATCTAACGCTCCACCATACGATGGACATGAGATGCTCCACCGTACGATGGACATGCTATGCTCTACCATACGATGGACTTGTGACGCTCCACCGTACGATGGACATGAGACGCTCCACCGTACGATCGACATGCGATGTTTCACAGTACGATTGACATGTGATGCTCCACTGTACGATGGACATCTAACGCTCCACCATACGATGGACATGAGATGCTCCACCGTACGATGGACATGTGACGCTCCACCGAATGATGGACATGCGAGGTTCCACCGTAAGATGGACATGTGACGCTCCACCGTACGATAGACATGCGATGCTCCACCGTACGATGGACATGTGACGCTCCACTGTACAATGGACATGTGACGCTCCACCGTATGATGGACATGCAAGGCTCCACTGTACAATGGACATGTGACACTCCACCGTACGATGGACATGCGACGCTCTACCGTACGATCGACATGCGATGTTTCACAGTACGATTGACATGTGATGCTCCACTGTACGATGGACATCTAACGCTCCACCATACGATGGACATGAGATGCTCCACCGTACGATGGACATGTGACGCTCCACCGAATGATGGACATGCGAGGTTCCACCGTAAGATGGACATGTGACGCTCCACCGTACAATAGACATGCGATGCTCCACCGTACGATGGACATGTGACGCTCCACTGTACAATGGACATGTGACGCTCCACCGTATGATGGACATGCAAGGCTCCACTGTACAATGGACATGTGACACTCCACCGTACGATGGACATGCGACGCTCTACCGTAGGATGGACTAGCGAAGCTCCACCGTACGATGGACATGTGACGCTCCACTGTACAATGGACATGTGACGCTCCACCGTACGAAGGACATCTGACGCTCCACCGTACGATGGACATGCTATGCTCCAGCATACGATAGACATGTGACGCTCCACCGTACGATGGACATGTGACGCTCCACTGTATGATGGAAATGCAAAGCTCCACTGTACGATGGACATGTGATGCTCCACCGTACGATGGACATACGAGGCTCCACCGTAAGATGGACATGTGACGCTCCACTGTACAATGGACATGTGACGCTCCACCGTATGATGGACATGCAAGGCTCCACTGTACAATGGACATGGGACGCTCCACAGAATGATGGACATGCGAGGCTCCACCATAAGATGGACATGTGACGCTCCACCGTACGATGGACATGCGACGCTCCACCGTACGATGGACATGTGACGCTCCACCGAAGGATGGACATGTGATGCTCCACCGAAGGATGGACATGCGAGGCTCCACTGTAAGATGGACATGTTATGCTCCACCGTACGATGGACATGCGATGCTCCATCGTACGATGGACATGGGATGCTCCACCGTATGATGGACATGTGACACTCCACTGTATGATGGATAAGCGATGCTCCACCGTACGATGGACATGTGATGTTCCACCGTACGATGGACATCTGACGCTCCACCGTAGGATGGACATGTGACGCTCCACCGTACGATGGACATGTGATGCTGCACCGTACGATGGACATGCGACGCTCTACCGTAGGATGGACTAGCGAAGCTCCACCGTAAGATGGACATGTGACGCTCCACCGTACGATGGACATCTGACGCTCCACCGTACGATGGACATGCTATGCTCCAGCGTACGATAGACATGTGACGCTCCACCGTACGATGGACATGGGACGCTCCACCGTACGATGGACATACGAGGCTCCACCGTAAGATGGACATGTGACGCTCCACCGTACGATGGACATACGAGGCTCCACCGTAAGATGGACATGTGACGCTCCACTGTACAATGGACATGTGACACTCCACCGTACGATGGACATGCGACGCTCTACCGTAGGATGGACTAGCGAAGCTCCACCGTAAGATGGACATGTGACGCTCCACAGTACGATGGACATCTGACGCTCCACCGTACGATGGACATGTGATGCTCCACTGTACGATGGACATGTGACGCTCCACCGTACGATGGACATGGGACGCTCCAATGTACGATGGACATGCGACGCTCCACTGTACGATGGACATGCGATGCTCCACTGTACGACGGACATGTGACGCTCCACTGTATGATGGACATGCGAGGTTCCACCGTACGATGGACATGGGATGCTCCATCGTACGATGGACATGTGACGCTCCACCGTACGATCGACATGCGATGCTCCACCGTACGATGGACATGTGAGGCTCCATCGTACGATGGACATCTGACGCTCCACCGTACGATGGACATGCTATGCTCCACCGTACGATGGACATGTGACGCTCCACTGTACAATGGACATGTGACGCTCCACCGTATGATGGACATGCAAGGCTCCACTGTACAATGGACATGGGACGCTCCACCGAATGATGGACATGCGAGGCTCCACCATAAGATGGACATGTGACGCTCCACCGTACGATGGACATGCGACGCTCCACCGTACGATGGACATGTGACGCTCCACCGAAGGATGGACATGTGATGCTCCACCGAAGGATGGACATGCGAGGCTCCACTGTAAGATGGACATGTTATGCTCCACCGTACGATGGACATGCGACGCTCCATCGTACGATGGACATGGGATGCTCCACCGTATGATGGACATGTGACACTCCACTGTACGATGGATATGCGATGCTCCACCGTACGATGGACATGTGATGTTCCACCGTACGATGGACATCTGACGCTCCACCGTAGGATGGACATGTGACGCTCCACCGTACGATGGACATGTGATGCTCCACCATACGATGGACATGGGATGCTCCATCGTACGATGGACATGTGATGCTCCACCATACGATGGACATGCTATGCTCTACCATACGATGGACATGTGACGCTCCACCGTACGATGGACATGAGACGCTCCACCGTACGATCGACATGCGATGTTTCACAGTACGATTGACATGTGATGCTCCACTGTACGATGGACATCTAACGCTCCACCATACGATGGACATGAGATGCTCCACCGTACGATGGACATGTGACGCTCCACCGAATGATGGACATGCGAGGTTCCACCGTAAGATGGACATGTGACGCTCCACCGTACGATAGACATGCGATGCTCCACCGTTCGATGGACATGTGACGCTCCACTGTACAATGGACATGTGACGCTCCACCGTATGATGGACATGCAAGGCTCCACTGTACAATGGACATGTGACACTCCACCGTACGATGGACATGCGACGCTCTACCGTAGGATGGACTAGCGAAGCTCCACCGTACGATGGACATGTGACGCTCCACTGTACAATGGACATGTGACGCTCCACCGTATGATGGACATGCAAGGCTCCTCTGTACAATGGACATGTGACACTCCACCGTACGATGGACATGCGACGCTCTACCGTAGGATGGACTAGCGAAGCTCCACCGTAAGATGGACATCTGACGCTCCACCGTACGATGGACATGTGATGCTCCACTGTACGATGGACATGTGACGCTCCACCGTACGATGGACATGGGACGCTCCAATGTACGATGGACATGCGACGCTCCACTGTACGATGGACATGCGATGCTCCACTGTACGACGGACATGTGACGCTCCACTGTATGATGGACATGCGAGGTTCCACCGTACGATGGACATGGGATGCTCCATCGTACGATGGACATGTGACGCTCCACCGTACGATCGACATGCGATGCTCCACCGTACGATGGACATGTGATGCTCCATCGTACGATGGACATCTGACGCTCCACCGTACGATGGACATGCTATGCTCCAGCGTACGATAGACATGTGACGCTCCACCGTACGATGGACATGGGACGCTCCACCGTACAATGGACATGTGACGCTCCATCGTACGATGGACATGTGACGCTATACTGAATGATGGACATGCGAGGCTCCACCGTAAGATGGACATGTGACGCTCCACCGTATGATGGACATGCGACGCTCAATCGTACGATGGACATGGGATGCTCCACCGTATGATGGACATGTGACGCTCCACCGTACGATGGACATGTGACGCTCCACTGTATGATGGACATGTGACGCTCCACCGTACGATGGACATGGGATGCTCCATCGTACGATGGACAGGTGATGCTCCACCATACGATGGACATGCTATGCTCCACCGTACGATGGACATTTGACGCTCCACCGTACGATGGACATGAGACGCTCCACCGTACGATCGACATGCGATGCTTCACAGTACGATTGACATGTGATGCTCCACTGTACGATGGACATCTAACGCTCCACCATACGATGGACATGAGATGCTCCACCGTACGATGGACATGTGATGCTCCACCGAATGATGGACATGCGAGGTTCCACCGTAAGATGGACATGTGACGGTCCACCGTACGATAGACATGCGATTCTCCACCGTACGATGGACATGTGATGCTCCACTGTACAATGGACATGTGACGCTCCACCGTATGATGGACATGCAAGGCTCCACTGTACAATGGACATGTGACACTCCACCGTACGATGGACATGCGACGCTCTACCGTAGGATGGACTAGCGAAGCTCCACCGTAAGATGGACATGTGACTCTCCACATGTTACGCTCCACCGAATGATGGACATGCGAGGCTCCACCATAAGATGGACATGTGACACTCCACTGTACGATGGATATGCGATGCTCCACCGTACGATGGACATGTGATGTTCCACCGTACGATGGACATCTGACGCTCCACCGTAGGATGGACATGGGATGCTCCATCGTACGATGGACAGGTGATGCTCCACCATACGATGGACATGCTATGCTCCACCGTACGATGGACATGTGATGCTCCACCGTACGATGGACATGGGATGCTCCATCGTACGATGGACAGGTGATGCTCCACCATACGATGGACATGCTATGCTCCACCGTACGATGGACATTTGACGCTCCACCGTACGATGGACATGAGACGCTCCACCGTACGATCGACATGCGATGCTTCACAGTACGATTGACATGTGATGCTCCACTGTACGATGGACATCTAACGCTCCACCATACGATGGACATGAGATGCTCCACCGTACGATGGACATGTGACGCTCCACCGAATGATGGACATGCGAGGTTCCACCGTAAGATGGACATGTGACGCTCCACCGTACGATAGACATGCGATGCTCCACCGTACGATGGACATGTGATGCTCCACTGTACAATGGACATGTGACGCTCCACCATATGATGGACATGCAAGGCTCCACTGTACAATGGACATGTGACACTCCACCGTACGATGGACATGCGACGCTCTACCGTAGGATGGACTAGCGAAGCTCCACCGTAAGATGGACATGTGACGCTCCACCGTACGATGGACATCTGACGCTCCACCGTACGATGGACATGCTATGCTCCAGCGTACAATAGACATGTGACGCTCCACCGTACGATGGACATGGGACGCTCCACCGTATAATGGACATGTGACGCTCCACCGTACGATGGACATGAGACGCTCCACCGTATATGGACATGTGACGCTCCACCGTACGATGGACATGTGACGCTCCACTGTATGATGGACATGCAAAGCTCCACTGTACGATGGACATGTGACGCTCCACCGTACGATGGACATACGAGGCTCCACCGTAAGATGGACATGTGACGCTCCACTGTACAATGGACATGTGACGCTCCACCGTATGATGGACATGCAAGGCTCCACTGTACAATGGACATGGGACGCTCCACCGAATGATGGACATGCGAGGCTCCACCATAAGATGGACATGTGACGCTCCACCGTACGATGGACATGCGACGCTCCACCGTACGATGGACATGTGACGCTCCACCGAAGGATGGACATGTGATGCTCCACCGAAGGATGGACATGCGAGGCTCCACTGTAAGATGGACATGTTATGCTCCACCGTACGATGGACATGCGACGCTCCATCGTACGATGGACATGGGATGCTCCACCGTATGATGGACATGTGACACTCCACTGTACGATGGATATGCGATGCTCCACCGTACAATGGACATGTGATGCTCCATCGTACGATGGACATCTGACGCTCCACCGTAGGATGGACATGTGACGCTCCACCGTACGATGGACATGTGACGCTCCACCATACGATGGACATGGGACGCTCCACCGTACAATGGACATGTGACGCTCCATCGTACGATGGACATGTGACGCTATACTGAATGATGGACATGCGAGGCTCCACCGTAAGATGGACATGTGACGCTCCACCGTATGATGGACATGCGACGCTCAATCGTACGATGGACATGGGATGCTCCTCCGTATGATGGACATGTGACGCTCCACCGTACGATGGACATGTGACGCTCCACTGTATGATGGACATGTGACGCTCCACCGTACGATGGACATGGGATGCTCCATCGTACGATGGACAGGTGATGCTCCACCATACGATGGACATGCTATGCTCCACCGTACGATGGACATTTGACGCTCCACCGTACGATGGACATGAGACGCTCCACCGTACGATCGACATGCGATGCTTCACAGTACGATTGACATGTGATGCTCCACTGTACGATGGACATCTAACGCTCCACCATACGATAGACATGAGATGCTCCACCGTACGATGGACATGTGATGCTCCACCGAATGATGGACATGCGAGGTTCCACTGTAAGATGGACATGTGACGCTCCACCGTACGATAGACATGCGATTCTCCACCGTACGATGGACATGTGATGCTCCACTGTACAATGGACATGTGACGCTCCACCGTATGATGGACATGCAAGGCTCCACTGTACAATGGACATGTGACACTCCACCGTACGATGGACATGCGACGCTCTACCGTAGGATGGACTAGCGATGCTCCACCGTAAGATGGACATGTGACGCTCCACATGGGACGCTCCACCGAATGATGGACATGCGAGGCTCCACCATAAGATGGACATGTGACGCTCCACCGTACGATGGACATGTGATGCTCCACCGAAGGATGGACATGCGAGGCTCCACTGTAAGATGGACATGTTACGCTCCACCGTACGATGGACATGCGACGCTCCATCGTACGATGGACATGGGATGCTCCACCTTATGATGGACATGTGACACTCCACTGTACGATGGATATGCGATGCTCCACCGTACGATGGACATGTGATGTTCCACCGTACGATGGACATCTGACGCTCCACCGTAGGATGGACATGTGACGCTCCACCGTACGATGGACATGTGATGCTCCACCGTACGATGGACATGGGATGCTCCATCGTACGATGGACAGGTGATGCTCCACCATACGATGGACATGCTATGCTCCACCGTACGTTGGACATTTGACGCTCCACCGTACGATGGACATGAGACGCTCCACCGTACGATCGACATGCGATGCTTCACAGTACGATTGACATGTGATGCTCCACTGTACGATGGACATCTAACGCTCCACCATACGATGGACATGAGATGCTCCACCGTACGATGGACATGTGACGCTCCACCGAATGATGGACATGCGAGGTTCCACCGTAAGATGGACATGTGACGCTCCACCGTACGATAGACATGCGATGCTCCACCGTACGATGGACATGTGATGCTCCACTGTACAATGGACATGTGACGCGCTACCGTATGATGGACATGCAAGGCTCCACTGTACAATGGACATGTGACACTCCACCGTACGATGGACATGCGACGCTCTACCGTAGGATGGACTAGCGAAGCTCCACCGTAAGATGGACATGTGACGCTCCACCGAACGATGGACATCTGACGCTCCACCGTACGATGGACATGCTATGCTCCAGCGTACGATAGACATGTGACGCTCCACCGTACGATGGACATGGGACGCTCCACCGTATAATGGACATGTGACGCTCCACCGTACGATGGACATGAGACGCTCCACCGTATATGGACATGTGACGCTCCACCGTACGATGGACATGTGACGCTCCACTGTATGATGGACATGCAAAGCTCCACTGTACGATGGACATGTGACGCTCCACCGTACGATGGACATACGAGGCTCCACCGTAAGATGGACATGTGACGCTCCACTGTACAATGGACATGTGACGCTCCACCGTATGATGGACATGCAAGGCTCCACTGTACAATGGACATGGGACGCTCCACCGAATGATGGACATGCGAGGCTCCACCATAAGATGGACATGTGACGCTCCACCGTACGATGGACATGCGACTCTCCACCGTACGATGGACATGTGACGCTCCACCGAAGGATGGACATGTGATGCTCCACCGAAGGATGGACATGCGAGGCTCCACTGTAAGATGGACATGTTATGCTCCACCGTACGATGGACATGCGACGCTCCATCGTACGATGGACATGGGATGCTCCACTGTATGATGGACATGCGATGCTTTACTGTACAATGGACACGTTATGCTCAACCGTAAGACTGACATGCGATGCTCCACAGTACGATGGACACGCGATGCTCCACCGTATGATCGGCATGTGATGCTCCACCGTACGATGGACATGGGATCCTCCATCGTACGATGGACATGCGATGCTCCACCTTACGATCGACATGCGATGCTCCACCGTACGATGGACATGCGATGTTCCACCGTACGATGGACATCTGATGCTCCACCATACGATGGACATGTGACACTCCGCTGTACGATGGACATGCGACGCTCCACTGTACGATGGACATGTGACGCTCCACCGTACGATGGACATGCGATGCTCCATCGTACGATGGACATGGGATGCTCTATCGTATGATGGACTAGCGATGCTCCACCGTAAGATGGACATGTGACGCCCCACCGTACGATGGACATGCCATGCTCCATCGTACGATGGACATGGGATGCCCCACCGTATGATGGACATGTGACGCTCCACCGTACGATGGACATGCAATGCTCCACCGTACGATGGACATCTGATGCTCCACCATACGATGGACATGTGACACTCCGCTGTACGATGGACATGCGACGCTCCACTGTACGATGGACATGTGATGCTCCACCGTACGACAGACATGCGATGCTCCACCATGCGATGGACATGTGACGCTCCACTGTACGATGGACATGTGACGCTCCACTGTATGATGGACATGCGATGCACCACCGTATGATGGACATGCGACGTTCCATCGTACGATGGACATGCGACGCTAAACCGTACGATGGACATGGGATGCTCCACCGTATGATGGAAATGTGATGCTCCACCGTACGATGGACATGAGATGCTCCACCGTACGATAGACATCTGACGCTCCATTGTACGATAGACATGCGATGCTCCACCGTACGATGGACATCCGACGCTCCACTGTATGATGGACATGCGATGCACCACCGTACGATGGACATGCGACGTTCCATCGTACGATGGACATGCGACGCTCCACCGTACGATGGACATGGGATGCTCCACCGTATGATGGACATGTGATGCTCCACCGTACGATGGACATGAGATGCTCCACCGTACGATAGACATCTGACGCTCCATTGTACGATAGACATGCGATGCTCCACCGTACGATGGACATGTGACGCCCCACCGTATGATGGACATGCGATGCTCCACCATACGATCGACATGTGATGCTCCACCGTACGATGGACATGTGACGCTCCACCATACGATGGACATGTGACGCTCCACTGTATGATGGACATGCGATGCTTTGCTGTACAATGGACACGTTACGCTCAACCGTAAGATGGACATGCAATGCTCCACAGTACGATGGACATGGGACGCTCCATCATACGATGGACATGTGACGCTTCACCGTACGATCGACATGCGATGCTCCACCGTACGATGGACATGCGATGCTCCACCGTACGATGGACATCTAATGCTCCACCATACGATGGACATGTGACACTCCGCTGTACGATGGACATGCGACTCTCCACTGTACGATGGACATGTGACGCTCCACCGTACGACAGACATGCGATGCTCCACCATGCGATGGACATGTGACGCTCCACTGTACGATGGACATGTGACGCTCCACCGTATGATGGACATGCAAGTGTAGCCGAGGGCTATTTTACAGCATCTATATGTATATATCTTTACAGGTTGATTCTACAGTCCGCAATTACATAGTAGTTCCCGCCAGTCTAATAATCCCCTTTGTTGGCTGTTGCCTCGTTTCAATAAGTGTTTGCCGTATAAAAGTAACTTCGCGCCATTTCCATTCGTCATTTGCTGTTTACCAATTGACGGATGGACGTATACATATATATTTATTCATCACCACTCATTTGTATTTGCAGGTTAGTAAATCAGTTTGGTAATAAGATCATTGGTGTGATCACATTTATGATAGATCACTATATTACTGAACAGGTCATTCTCTGTAGGTTAGATATATTTCTCAAGTACTTGGTGTTATGTAATAGTGCCATCCGTCTCTTTTAAGTTTATCTTAACGTCATTTGCTGTTTACCAATTGACGGATGGACGTATACATATATATTTATTCATCACCACTCATTTGTATTTGCAGACACCTGTACATAGACCGGCACAGTTCAATAAACTATTTAAACAACCAACCATTGTTTATTGGCATCGGCGACATTTGGCGCAGTCGGCAGGATTCTTTCAATTTCGTCGACCGATGCCGCACGGACGTGCCTGCAGGTGAATGTAGCTGTGGTCGAGATCCAGGTGCCGTTGTCAACGTCTCCTTTCACCACTTGACAGCTCGCCATTGCTTGTCATCGAGTGTTTACGTTCGCGTTCATCCGACTGGAAGCTAGGGACAGTATCAATCCGCTGCCCGTAAGTGTGTTGTGTTCTCCACGCATCATTGCTTCCTGTATAACCACCGTCGTCGCTGTACATAACCATTAACCACGCATCACCTCACCGAGTGAGTGCTGTTTCGCCGTGGACGAGTTGGACACGTCGCACACCTTGTTCCGCATCGTTGGATCACTATATCCTCACGCTCGTCATCATCCTCGCAACCTACGTGTCGGACGTCATCCCTGCTGACGGGGAACCGCGGCCTTGTCATCACAGAGAGACGCCCGGGACACAACAGACAACAGTATCGTCTTTGCGTAGGATCGACGGAGCTGTTCCACAGGTGTGTGTACTGCCAGCAATGTGTGTATATGCTTCTGACTGGTATTGATTTTTTACGCCTCAGTGAGGATTTTGACATTTACACTTGCTAGTGTTGTGAACAAGTTGTCAAATCGTTGCTTGACCTTTTGATTGAGTTCATTGTTTCTTATTTACAAATTATAAACCATGGTATAATTTGTAGTATGTAATATTCTCCATTAGATATTTGTTTGTTCTAAATATCTGGTAGTTTGTAAAGATATTCACAGTTCTTTACATCTCTGTTCATGCCGCTAATTGTACAGATTCGTGGGTAGAGTGTATGTGATTGCAGTATTGAACGATACTGATTGGCTTTCTCTTTGAGAGATACTATATATATTTGTGAGTTCACATTCACAGTTTGTAATTTAATTCAAAGGAACCATATTATATTTTGTGCTAGGAATCTGCATTGTCTTCAGTGGTGAGTTGGAATTTATTTATTGTTAGGAATTAGTTAAGTAACAAGACTTTGTCTGTTAGTTGACTGTTCATTGCTCCTGTTCACCCATAGATCAAGCATATTCTTAGATAGGGTATATTAGTATAAGAGGGTCCTTGCTGTTGGGTATTGTAGATAGATAGTTCACTTAGTTAGTTTGGGTAGTTTGTAGTATTGTGTTGGGTGACTTGTGTTATTGTGCATGTGCATGCAGCTGCTTGTTTTTTTTTATAACATAACTTGATGTCTTGGTAGGATAAGTGCTTGCAAGTTGCATGATTAGGTGTTTACTTAAGGTGTCTATACTTAAGATACTCTGTTGTACTTGTAGTTAAGTAAGTTGGTTGCCAGATAATTTGTGATTCTGTAATTAAGTTAGGTATATATTTGTTATTTAAGTGGGTAATAACTTATATTTACACTTGTACTTAGGTAGTTGAAACAAATATTGTTTGTGTGTGTTAGTATTTTATTACAATATTGGTATTTGGTTATTAAGTTAGTAGAATTTGGGTATTATACCATCATTATAGTCTCATGTAGATTTCGTGTAGTTAGCCTGTTAACATAAGTAAAACATATTAATAATTCAGTGATAGGGTAAATGTAATTACACCTATTCCCAAGTCACTTGAAATATTTGCTACCTGCTTATATATATGTTTGGTGGTGATACTTGGTGAAGTTTCTTTTGTGCGTGTCCTTTGAGTTGTAGCTCGAGTACATATGTAGTTCGGACTCACCCTCCCAATCATTGTTTTACCGCATCATTTAATTTCAGGGTTTCTTTTTGTGTTTTTTTACCACATCATCTACTTTCAGCTTTTTGTTTAGGTACTTTCAGGTCTTTATTTCTAGGACACTTGGTTCTTTGCACCTGGGCGGTTGCTGTCATACAGCATGTCTCAGGAGGACCAGAATCCCGGGGCAGGCCCGGATGACTTAGTTACCACTTTGAGGAACTTGTCTCCGACAACAAGACGCAGGACTTTAGCTCAGCTGGATATCCAGGACCGGATCGTCGTGGAAACTCAATCCCATGCTCCCAGCCGGAAGCTCAGGCTCTTCTCTGGTAAGACCCCTATCCCTTCCGGTGAAGTGGATTATGATACTTGGCGGTTGCTGGTTCGGCAGTTGGAGGAAGACGGCACTTATTCCGATGCCGAGAAGAGAAGGTATCTTCTCCAAAACCTTCTCCGCCCAGCACTTGACACAGTTAAATCTGTATCTGGGTCTTTGTCCGATATCCTGAAGATTCTCGACAATGTGTACGGAACTGTCATTGATGGGACGGAACTTCTTATCAGATTTCACAACACCTATCAAGCTGACAAGGAGTGTGCTTCTGCATACCTTCAACGCATTTACTTGTCGGTTATGGAGGCAGCAGATAATGGAGGTTGTCGTGTCGCTGATGTTCCTGGTTTGCTGTTGAAGCAGTTTGTTCGAGGTTCTAGTGAAGAATCGCTGATTGTCAAGTTGAAGCTAGAAGAGAAGATTGATGATCCTCCCCCCTTTGCCGACCTTCTACTTTCCCTGCGTAAGGAGGAGAGCAAGATGACGGAGAAGCGGCTTAGGCTTAGGTCTGCTGGTCGATCCGGACTTGGGGAACCGGAGCTTGTTTCTAAGTTGGAGGCTAAGATCACTCAACTGGAAGCTCAGGTTCAGAACATGGCTGCTAGTCCAAATCCCCCATTGTCGTCAAGTGATCCGTCTACTTCTAGGAAATTTGCAGGACAGAGGCCTTCTAGCTCGAAGCGTCCTGGGGTATTTTGTTATCGTTGTGGCCAGGATGGACATCGTATCAGCACTTGTAAGAACTCCAAGAACCCAGGTCTTGTGCAGGAGAAATTGGAGGAAAGGTTTCGCTCGGGAAACGAGTAGGGATATCTGGTTCAGGATCTTCGGATATCCGAGTGTGTCAAAACGGTCCTGTGTTACCAAGCCTGGTCGGTCATACTAATGAATGTAAGGTGAAAGTGGATGAGATTCCTTGTCGTAGCTTGTTGGATACGGGTTCCATGGTATCCACAGTTGCAAAATCCTTCTTGAAGTCACACTTTCCAGCGTTGCCTGTGTATCCTCTCTCTGATTTGTTGGTGATCAAAGGTCCATTGGATGATAAGCTTCCATATGATGGCTTTGTTGAATTGGAGTTGACCTTTCCAGTAGGGGACAGGGATTTACAGGTTGGAGTCTTCCCAATTCTTGTGTCACCGGACACACCCTACAATGTGAATGTCCCAGTTCTTATCGGAACAAATGTGTTGCAACGTCTCTTTGATTTGGTGGACAGTTATGAGATTCAGTCGGGAAATACGCTCGACCCATGCATTCGACTTGCGCTTCAGGCTTTGGAATTACGGAAGCGACATCTAGAC
Source organism: Terebella lapidaria (assembly GCA_949152475.1). Lineage (NCBI taxonomy): Eukaryota > Metazoa > Annelida > Polychaeta > Terebellida > Terebellidae > Terebella > Terebella lapidaria. The sequence continues at coordinate 39,428,746 of OX424563.1, forward strand.
AAGAGTGATGGTGTCTATGGCTTACTCCGTTGTGAGGAGCCAGTTCTGCTCAAGCCTCAGGAAGTCACTGTTGTTCGTGCTCATGCTCAGATAGCTATTCCCATTCCCCGGGCTCTTGCTTTGGTTCAGGATCATGTTCGAGATCCCAAAGGTACATCAGAGGTAGCTGTTACCCCAGGTTTGGTCCGGTTGTCAGAAAAGGAGTTGGTGTCGGTTGAGATGGCAAATCTCACAGCTAAGGACATCCATCTGATGGCCAATTCGGTGATTGGTGAGGTTTGTGAGGTCCAGTTGGAGAATCCTGAGTCCTTGTCTGATGTGGAAATGAAGGCGTTCTTGGAGCAGTTCAAGTTGGAAGGGTTGGAATCTGTGGTGTCTACGGATGATCTCACTAAATTGAAGAAGCTCCTTTTGGAACAGAAAATGGTATTTGCCCAGTCTTCGAATGACTTGGGTTGCACTTCTTTGTTCAGGCATCGTATCCGTCTTAGTGATGATACTCCATTTAAGGACCGTTCCAGGCGGATTCCACCTGGTTTGTACGAGGAGGTTAGGGAACATCTGTGTGATATGATAGAGTCTGGAGTGATCCGGGAGTCATGTAGTCCCTATTCTTCGAATGTAGTCTTGGTCCGGAAAAAGGATGGGTCTCTTCGTCTATGCATCGATTATCGTCGCTTGAATAAACTCACTGTGAGAGATGCATATGCCTTGCCCAGGATTGAGGATACTTTAGATGCACTCAATGGTTCGTGCTGGTTTTCCCTGATGGACCTTAAAAGTGGGTACTGGCAGGTGGAACTCGAAGAGGAAGATAAACCCAAAACTGCTTTTAGTGCAGGCAACCTTGGTTTTTATGAGTTCAACCGTCTTCCTTTTGGCCTCACAAATAGCCCAGCCACGTTCCAGAGGTTAATGCAGCATGTCATTGGTGATTTGCATCTCAAGTCTTGCCTCGTTTATCTGGACGACGTTATCGTGTTTTCGAAGACCATTGAAGAACATCTTCCCAGACTACAGGAGGTTCTCGCTAGATTGCAGGCGGCTGGTCTCAAACTCAAGCCGAGTAAATGTAGGTTTTTGCAGCAGAAGTTGACATATCTCGGACATGTTGTCTCTCGGGATGGTATCGAGTGTAATCCAGAGGGTATTGAGGAGTTGTTGTCATGGAAGGTCCCCACGTGTGTGAAGGAACTTCAGAAATTCTTGGGCTTGGCCGGCTATTTCAGACGGTATGTCAAGAATTTCGCTCGGATTGCACGTCCCCTGCACTACCTAACTGGTAGCACTAAAGGTGAGGATGGTCGGCGTATCGCCGTTCCGTGGTTGTGGTCTCAGGAGCAGCAGTCAGCCTTTGATATGTTGAAACAGGCTCTCACTAGTCCTCCTATACTGGCATATCCAGATTATTCCAAACCCTTCCTACTCCGGGTAGATGCCAGCTATGAGGGCCTCGGGGCTGTTCTTTGTCAAGATCAGGAGGGTGTCACCCGTGTTATCGCCTATGCTAGCAGAGGGTTGAAGAGATCCGAATTGAACTACTCATCGAACAAGTTGGAGTTTTTGTGTTTGTACTGGGCAGTAACCAAGAAATTCCATGATTACCTTTATGGTAATAAATTTTTGGTTACAACGGATAACAATCCGCTCACATATGTCATGACCACTGCTAAGTTGGACGCAGTTGGGCACCGTTGGATGGCTGAGTTGTCCACTTATGATTTCGAGCTGGCTTATAAACCAGGGAGGTGTAATGTGGATGCCGATGTTTTGTCCAGGAAACCCAGGGGTCCTCGGGGTATGTCGTCTGCACAAGTATCTGAGGTGTGTCGTTCATTGGAGGATGCTCGGGCTGAAGATTTCCATGGCTTTGTGCACAGTCTGGTCACAGATTCATCTGGCGAAGTGGCTGCTAAGGTGGTTTGTCCTGGGGTGTCCAATTTACCTTCGTTGGACGTTGATTGGCAACAGGAACAGTTGAAGGATCCAGTCGTAGGTCAGATCCTGAAGTGGAAGCTGGATGGTCGTAAACCTGTGTCTGCTAATCTTTCTCCAGATCTTCGCCTGTACTTGCGATTTTGGGAGAAATTGGTGATTGTTGGGTCAGTGCTGTACCACCGATCCAAGGACTGTGATCAACTTGTATTACCATCTTCCTGGAGAAAAGAGGCTTTTCGTCTTCTGCATGACGAGATGGGTCATCTGGGCAGAGATCGGACTGTTGCATTCTTTCGTAGTAGGTTCTACTGGCCTGGTATGGTGAAATTTGTGGAGAAAAGTGTCAAGAATTGTGATCGTTGTCTTCGGACTAAGGCACCAAACCTTCCGGATAGGGCTCCGTTGAAGAGTATCCTGTCCACCCAGCCAATGGAATTGGTTTGTGTTGACTTTCTTGGTTTGGAAACATCGAAAGGAGGATATGATAACATCATGGTTGTCACGGATCACTTCACGAAATTCGCGCAAGCATATCCCACTAGAAATCAGACAGCTGTAACCACAGCGAGGATTTTGTTCGACGATTTCTTCGTGCACTATGGGTTGCCCAAGTACATTCTCAGCGACCAAGGTCGTAACTTTGAGAGCAGGGTGATTCATCAGTTGTGTTCGCTGACAGGGGTGAAGAAGATAAGGACAACTCCCTACCACCCTATGTGTAACGGGATAACGGAGCGAATGAATCGCACCCTCTTGACAATGATGCGTACCTTGTCACAGGAGCACAAGGCTGATTGGAAGTCGTTCCTCCCTAAACTGGTTCACGCCTACAATTCTTCAAGGCATGACACAACTGGGTTCTCTCCTCATTACCTCATGTTTGGTCGTGAACCCAGGTTACCGGTCGATGTGTTGTTTGGTTTGGGCAATTCCGGTACATCCAGTTCTGGTACAGATCCCGTTCCGGTGGATGAGTCTTTATTTGTTTCGAAGCTCCGCAAGCAGCTCGAATATGCCTATGCGTTGGCATCTGCTAATATGTCTTCTGCTTCTCAGAAGAATAAGCATCGGTATGACCTCAAGGCTCGAGGTTCTGTTCCGGAAATTGGGGATCGTGTGCTCCTGAGGAACGTTGGTGTCCGTGGCAAACATAAGTTGGCAGATCGCTGGGAGCCGGGTGTTTATATTGTTGTCGATCAGCCTGACCCCACTCTCCCTGTTTATTCCATTCAGAAGGAGAACTCTCGTGGGAGGATCCGGACAGTCCATCGCAACCTCATTCTACCCCTTGAGGCTCCAAAAGTGACCAGGCAGGTGGATTTGCAAAGTTCGGGTAGCGAGTCATGTGTCCCATTGGTGTCCGTTGTGCCTGCTAATCACCCTCTTCCTTCATCTCATTCTACATCCCATTCATCAGGAAAAGCAACAACAGTCGAAACTAGTAAATCGACTTCTGAAGCGGCTAGTTCATCAGTGTCGAATAGCTCGGCTTCTGAGTCTGATCTGGATCAGAGTTCTGAATCTGATCATGCTGAGGTCCCGCCCCTCCGTAGGGGTACCAGGGTTCGTCGTCCCCCTTCGTGGATTCGGAGTGGTGATTTTCATACGTTTTCTCAACGTTGTCATCAATCTGGTGCGACTGTTAGTAAGTTCGACTTACTGGTGAAATTGTACATATCATTCCTGGATCATCATTGTCGTTTGTTCAAACAGCTCCTTTCTATTGCTTCATGAAATGTCAGGAGACATTTCTTCTTTAATAGGGAGGTATGTAGCCGAGGGCTATTTTACAGCATCTATATGTATATATCTTTACAGGTTGATTCTACAGTCCGCAATTACATAGTAGTTCCCGCCAGTCTAATAATCCCCTTTGTTGGCTGTTGCCTCGTTTCAATAAGTGTTTGCCGTATAAAAGTAACTTCGCGCCATTTCCATTCGTCATTTGCTGTTTACCAATTGACGGATGGACGTATACATATATATTTATTCATCACCACTCATTTGTATTTGCAGGTTAGTAAATCAGTTTGGTAATAAGATCATTGGTGTGATCACATTTATGATAGATCACTATATTAGTGAACAGGTCATTCTCTGTAGGTTAGATATATTTCTCAAGTACTTGGTGTTATGTAATAGTGCCATCCGTCTCTTTTAAGTTTATCTTAACGTCATTTGCTGTTTACCAATTGACGGATGGACG